>JAMPIV010018756.1:0-402433 GCA_024509875.1 Oreohelix idahoensis
TTTTTTCACGCTGCATGCAGGCAGATTAACTTCAACCAAAACAGTCTCACCGTGAGCTTATAAATCCTAAGAGGGCATGTAAGTTTATTAAAGATATATGTATTACTAATATCATTTTATTTCAGATTTTATTTCTGATTGATTGTATCAGATATAATAAAAAAGGAAATGACGCTAACCAGAGATAACCTTCACCGGCATTGTCAGGAAGCATAACCATTAATTGGTTAGCCAAATATATCATGGCTAGTTCTTGCCTGGAAGCTTACGATATACCAGCAAGTACATAAGTGACTTGACATCCATAAGTGGAAGGCAAAGGTTATATCGTACCCATGTATCATAACATGTGATTATTCATGTATTTTGTTAATTCTGCACAGTATACATTATCTTATCATGCTATCTCTGTAACATACTACCATGATTCATTCATTTATATACAAACACTGAAGACATGGTCGCATCATGAACAGCAGTGAGTGGTGAGATTGTTGGAACACCATGGCCACCTATTACCTTTTGTTCCAGGTTTTATGATCAATGTTTATGATCATTCCTGATCGAGAAACTAAAGACTTGACGATCGTTGATCCAGCTAACTGAAGCCTAGAGGTCAACCAATCTTCAACACCTTAGTCCCCGTAGTTATAGGGCGGGCTGAAGGAAAGTCTTCCGTATTCAAGTGTGTCTCAGGAACCTCGAGCAGACGTGGCTAATAACATAAGATGAATTTTATGTGTATCCATCCAACAAACACTGTGAGCAGTTTCTAAAACGACTGTCTAATGATGACAACTAGATGGCAAGAGATAATGTGACAATCCTTTTGTTGTAATTTCAGTGGAAGATAAATCCAAGACTTTTTCTATTACTTATTTTAATTTGTAACTATAAATAATCATTCATTTTACCATCTTCCAACACCCATTTCTCATTACAAGAATATATAGATGTACATAATAAATTGGGAAATTGTACTCATTAGATTTGTTAAATTTTTAACTGTTAAATTTTGAGTTACCTTTTCAAATTTAATTATATTATCACATAGGGTTACTATAGCGAAAGTAGCAACTTATACTTCTGAAGCCTAAATCTATTGTCCAGCTTAGAGTATTCACAGCTGTAACTCATTTGTGATACCAGTGTACTTCTCGGGCACTGGAACTTCATACTTTCTGGAGAGAGATTCTACTTCTGCTTTACCACTATTATTATTCTAGGAAAACATTTCGCTACATTGGGGGCTCTTTCGCGGGATATTATTTTGTATCCTGAGCCACTATCTATGTATTCTTCTATCTTGAGCCACAAATAGTTTGTAAAAATAAATTTTTTGGAAAAAATTCTAAAACTTAGAAATTTTTTCGTAATAGTAGTACCATTGAGTACGAAGTAAATAGGAAACGCTCACAAGGTTTTAAGGATTTGTCTTGTTCAAAGTAATTAATTGATTTTAATTAAGTTAGTTGGTTAGTGAAGATAAAATTATATACCCTCTGGTAAGTAAGCATCATGGCTGAATTGGTGAAGTTTAGAGCTGCGATTATGCAGGAAGGAAAAGACTTGGGTATGACAGGAGATGCTCTAATTCGACATATCACAACTGAAGTGGATAAATAATAAGATAGATAGACTAAAAGACTGGAAGCTGAAGCTGAAAGAGAGACTAAAAGAATGGAAGCTGAAGCAGAGAGAGAAGCCAAAAGAATAGAAGCAGAGAGAGAAGCCAAAAGAATGGAAGCAGAGGATAAGAAATTAGAGGCAGAAAGAGAAGTCAAAAGACTGGAAAGAGAAGAAAAGAGACAAATGTTGGAAGCTGAGGCTGAAGAAAGAAGGTTACAAAGAGCTCATGAGTTAAGTTTAAAGGAACTTGAACTCCAGATAGCAGCTAGTAATCATGGTGCTAGCTCACCTCACTCTGAGAGTAGCTCTAACCATAGCACGGCATATGGAGCCATGAGTTTCCACCTGGATCCATTTATTGAAAAAGAGGACGCCATTGAGTCGTACCTGGATAGATATGAGAGATTGGCCTCTACCTATGGATTAGAAAAGGAAAAATGGAGCCTTAAACTATCTCAGGGGTCGAGGGGAGTTTCATACGATGTTTATTTAAAACTCTCAAAAGAAGACCAGGAAGATTATGAAATCTTAAAACAAGCTTTATTGGTCAGGTACGAAAAGAATTCTGAATCTTATAGAAAGAGATTCCGAACTGCTAAGCTACTTCCAGGAGAAAACTATCACCAGTTTTCTGCCAGATTGGAAACTTATCTGACAAAATGGATTAGCTTAGGAAAATGTCAAGATATAAAAGAAATGGTCATGATGGAACAACTGAGAGAATCCATGCCTCAGGAAATGAGAAAATTTCTTATGGAGCAAGGAGCTGAGAGATTGGAAGATATTTTAACCATGGCTGAGAGATATCAAGCAGCTCAGTCAGAAGTATCAGGAAATAAGAAGAAGCAGGGTGAGAACTTCAAACCTTCACAAAACTTTACCAACTATGAACATAGGGACAATTCCAACAAGAACAAACACAAAACTGATTATAAAGACAAAAACCCTCTAGGATCAGATAATAGACCTTCAAGAAAGGAAGGACAGTGGTGTAAATCTTGCCAAATGAGTAACCACAATACTGCAGAATGCAGACGGAAAAACCCTCCTTATCACGCTGCATGTCTTACAACAGGGAACAAGGGAAGGAAGGAACTGGCAGTTAGTCAGAAAGACCTCCATCATCCCCCTGTCTGTGAGGAAGTGACATGTAATGGCACTAAAATTCAGTGCTTATATGATTCCGGATTGGAATTCGACTCAGTCGTGAGTGCAACCCTAGTGCACCCTGATCAACTTACCACAGAAACAGTGGACATACAAGGGGCAATGCAGGGAACCGTCACCATGACACTTCCCATAGCAAGGATCAACGTGAGAACTCGCTATGTGGAAGGAGTGATAAGAGCAGCAGTGAGTGATGATCCCATATACCCGCTGGTAATAGGATGTAAATATGTCTTTTTGGGTGACCCTATAAAACCTGTTGTCATGGCAGCAAACCATACCAGGTCGAGCACCAAAAAGGAGGAGGGAGATCCAATAAACATTCATCGGATAAAGATGAAAAAGGCTCAAACAGCAGACAGCACATTGAAGCCTTGTTTTGGCAAATTGCCAAAGGCCCATAACCCTCCAGAGAAAGGAGACTTCTACATGGAAAATGGCCTACTCTACAGACAAGCTGGAAAAGGACCTAAAGAGCATGGACAGCTGGTAGTGCCACAATTCTACAGGGAGGAGATTATGGAGCAAGAGCATGCTACATCAGGCAGTGGTCACAGAGGAAAAGGGGCCACTTGTCAAAAGATAGCATTGCGATATTACTGGCCAGGAATAATTGAAGACATAAGTTGGTATATGAAATCCTGTTCAGAATGTAATCAGGTAAACTCAATCAGAAGTGTAGACCAGTTACAGGACCTAGGGAAGCATGGTTGCGGACGTAGGCCCATTAAGAAAACTCACAAGAGAAAACAACAGGTAGATGCGGTAATACGGAGAAAACAAAATCACAAGTCTACTGTTACACCAGTAACCATGGCAACTCTCCGTATTGTACAGAGAGGGGACGAAAGACATCCCACCCCGACTAGATATTTGTCGGAACACCATGGCCTGAATCATCTGGAAAATTTGGTTAGTCAGCAACGAGTATTAAAAAAGCCGCAGAAACCAACCAGAACCATAAGAGGTAGGAACCAGGGCTGTACCAAACAATTGATGGATACATACCCAACTTCGGTATACTGCCCCTTACAATAGAAATAGGTGTGGGTCCGGCAACGTTGTTGTTTGGCCGTCCCCATACACGGTCCACTGGAAGCATTGTTGCGGACATGGACTGAACATTAGCAAGCCTAAGCACTAAAGGATGAGATTGACTATCTCTTAAAAGAGAAAATTATTTCAAAGTCTGAATCTCCCTACAGCTCAAGTGTGGTGCTATTAAGGAAGCCTAGTGGTGAACACAGGTTATGCATTGACTATAGGAAACTAAATGCTATCACTGAATCTCAGGTAGACCCATTACCTGACACCAATCAGTTGTTTGCTATCTTGAGTAAGGCTCGGTATTTTTCAAAAGTAGATCTAAGCAAGGGATACTACCAAATACCAGTGAAACCAGAAGTTAAGAAACTGTTGGCCTTTAGTACACCGGATGGACATTACGAGTTCAATGTACTCCCATTTGGTTTGAAGAATGCTCCAAGTATCTTCACCAGAATGATGAGGAAATTGTTGGAACCATTACAAAATCCTCATATCACCAACTTCATGGATGATATTCTGATTGCTACCACTACATTCGAGGAACACATAGTAGCACTCTCCATGTTGTTAGGTAGATTGAGAGAAACGGGATTGACAGCACGCCCAACTAAGTGTCATATTGGATGTGAGACATTGGAATTTTTAGGTCACACTATCTCTACAGGGCAAATGTCTCCTGACCCAAAGAATGTAGAGAAAATTAGAAAAGCACCAAGACCACAAACTAAGAAGGATGTAAGTTCCTTTGTGTCACTGTGCGGGTTTTATCAGAAATATATACCCCATTTCAACTCATTATGCGCGCCATTAACCGACTTAACCAAAAAAGGTCAGCCGGACAAAATACAATGGACTGCGGAGTGTGAACAGGCTTATACAGAGTTGAAAAATAAGCTGACAAATAAACCTATCCTTGCCCTTCCCGATCTCACACAAGAATTCGTACTAAGAACGGATGCTAGCAATGTAGGCATCGGAGCAACATTACTACAGCGGGCAGACACACCGCCACATATGCTTCTACCAGTAGCTTTTGCCAGTAGAAAGTTAAATGCAGCTGAAAGAAATTATTCTACCGTTGAACGTGAATGCCTCGCTTTGGTCTGGTCGATCAATAAATTCGCCCCTTTTCTTTACGGGAAACACTTCATTGTGGAAAGTGATCACCAGCCTTTGATGTTTTTAGCAGTGTCTAAAAAAATTAAATTCACGACTTTTAAGGTGGAGTTTACTGTTATCTCCATATTCGTTCAATGTGAGATACATTCCAGGACGGGACAATCTTGGACCCGATATTTTAAGTCGTCATCCTATCAAAGCAGATATAGAGAAACGGAAAATTAAGGAGGAACTGCAGCATGACAGTACTACCCAACCCCTTTCAATCTAAACGGTCAATTAAAGAATTAAAGAAAACAATGTGTTACCAAAAAGTTAACCGTGCATGCACTGTTTTAAAGAAGAGGGCTCTGTAGCGAGATTTGATAACACTTGCTTGGTTGTAGCGCGACACATGCCCACAGCGCACACACACACACACCAGCGCAAGGACAGCGCGGCGGTTTTTCTTTGAAGTTTGAAGACGGGAAATGTGAATTACGGTTAAGCTAGACAATATTACGGAAGAATGAGGAAATAGCTATATAGGAATGTATGGCGGACTTTAAAAGTTTGCATTTACTGGACATTAAATTATTAACTACAAGAGAACGCCTGGTTGGAATACAATTAAATAAAAATAATTCAACAAAGGAGATAGACTAGGAATTATATCCAAAAGGATATTATTCAAATATAAATAGTTTTAAAGATAATTAATATTTTTCACCTTCATCACATCTGCTAAAAGTGAGCTAATAATCTTTAAACATTTATTATAACTACATGCCTAAACGGATTTAAATATAAATTGGATAGAATGGAAGCCTCATATAGGGAAAAGGAAATGATACCTAGGAAGGAAGGAAGGACATAAGTGTGTAGTGAACAGAAGAAAAAAACAAGTACAGGAAAAGCACAGAACGCCTCAAATCGCCTCAAACCGAGAGATTAAACGAAAATCTTTTGGGATTTTTAGAGGTGCTTTCTCGTACGAGCGAGAGACTGAAATATAAGGACAGAACGGCGCGTTGAAATCACACCTTTTTCCTCTTCACACACCGTCATTCCACTTCCGTCTACTACAGGGGTAACACGCATTTTTGCTTACCTCAAACCACACAAGCTTGATACGTCCTTTTTAGGACGAGACACAGTGAAGACATCTTTCGAACTACACAAGTTATCAGATAAGTTGATATTTTTATCCATCTTCAGTGTTAGCTTATTGCAGTTAATTTTAGAAATTAAAATAATAGAAATTAAATAGCGCCATGTGGCAATTCTTTCAGTGAGATCAGGCAGCCATCTTGAAAGACATATTTAAGTGGTGAATAATTTATACTTTTGTTGATAGTATTAGAGTAGGCCTACTGTAGTTAAGGTTAAGTATTAGGGGACTATTTAATTTAAGAATCGTAGTGGGGTAAAGATATATATAACAAAATAAGCCAAAAGCCAAAGATTACATATAATATTCAATCATCAGAATATAATTCAAAGACAACAAATAGTAGCATACTAAAAGACAGGGAAAAATAACCAATGGTAGTATTCACCAGAAAACAGTCCGAGGAAGGGAAAGCGATGGCCAAAACTCCAGAAAAAGACAAAACTTTAAACCGGACAGAAAGAAACAGGACCACGAACCCTGAAATCAGAAAAACAGAACTAAAGGACACGAGTAAAACAATAATGGAAAATCGGGAAGGAGGCGCGGAAGGAAAAACAACAAAAAGCAGAATCAACAAAGGAGAAAGATCAGGAACCAGCACAGCGAACGGAAAGAAAGGACCCAGGGAAAAGGATAATCAGGACAGCCAGGTAAACGCGGACAAAACAAGTCATGAAACCAGAGGGGATAAACTGAAAGGAGGCTCAGAAGTAAAAACAACAAAGGAAGGCAAAACGTGGGCAGAAGCAGTTAAAAACCAAGGTAGGGACACCAGGCATGATAAACTAGAAGAAAATACTAACCAAAAAAATAGCAATGAAAGTACCAAAAAAGACTCAAGACATCTAGCAACCCAGGCAGCTCCCAAAAATAAAGATGTAGTAAACATATGTCGTTTAAAGATAACGCAAGTAGCTGGTGAGGCTGTCAAGATCAAGGCATTAGATGAAGACAAAATTATAAACATCCTTGATCCTGTGTTAGGCAAAAAGGCGATAGCCAAAATTTCAAAAACCCATTTTGGCATAATAATTATCCCAAATCAGAGTGAAAGAATAAAAGAGATGATAGAGGAACTCAAAGTAGAAGCAAAAACAGTGACTCTTGCACACGACATAGAAGTAAAGATAGAGCTAGCAAAAGTGACCAGTAGATGTGTGTTAAAAGGGATAAACACTACCCTTTCAAGCGAGGAAGTTTTGAACATCCTCGCAAAACATAACCCAGACATAAAGCTGGTACACGTGGACAGAATAATGGTGAAAGGGAGTATCGTTACCCCAGTGGTAGTGATAACAACAGAAGGTAGGGAACCCCCCCAAGACGGTACTATTTGGGAAAACACAAAAAAACACAGAAGCCTTCATTCCCCCAGTGTTGCAGTGCTCCAACTGCATGAAGTTTGGTCATGGGCGCCACACTTGCAGGGGGAAGGCAGTATGTAGGTTTTGTGCGGGGGCACACCCTTTCACGCAGTGCGAAAAGGCAAAGTCAGATACTGACTATAAAAAGGATAATGCAAACAGAAAATGCATTAATTGCAAAGGAAACCATAGCACCAGATTCCAGGGCTGCCCAGTATATCAGCAGACAAAAAAAGCATTGAGGGTAGCTATAACAACCCAAACCCCTTTCAAAACGATCATTAAAGAATTAAAAGAAAATGATACTTATACGAACAATAAAGTTATAACAGAAATTAAGAGTGTGCAAGAAGATGTCAAAATGCTTAAGTCACAGATGGCAAAAGAAAGTAAGAACAAGTTAGAAAGTAATAAAAGAGTACCAAAAAACCAGTCAGATGATTCAACTACATCCTCGGATGACACAAGTGCACTGAAAAGTGCAGAGGCATTGCTTCAAGAAGTGAAAGCCATACAGCACCAAATTTCCCAGGATATAGCTAAACTGACTGTACTGAAAGAAGAAAATGAAATGATACTAGTCAAACTGTCTGAACAAAAAGAAGAAAGGGAAATAGACTAATACTAAAAAGAATGGAAAGTGAAAGGCAGGAGATTAACATAGGGAGAGAAGGGAATGTAGCATTGGATGAAAATAGGAAAGTGGTCAACCTAGAAGAAAATATCAAAGGACACGTTGAGGCACTTTTACCATACATAGTGGAAAAAGTTAGGAATAAAATGATAAGTTTAAATAAGGTTTTTCTTGAGAACTTGATGGATAGTGGGTCCACAAGTACAGGAAATGCAGAATAAGAGCAAATTTGATAGTTAACCAACATAAAAGGTACACTAGATGATGTTAAAATTCAATTTAGAAAGATTTAGAATTATCCAGTGGAATTGTAGGGGTATTAAAAAAAATTTTACACCCCTACTATCAGAGACTGGAGGAAATACTGATATATATGCTCTTCAAGAGACCCATTTAAACCCAAATAATAGATATAGTTGTAAGGGCTTTAAGATACTTAGACACGATAGGAAAGAAGGTAGAGGAGGAGGTGTCGCAGTATTAGTTAGCGAAAAATTTAAAATCACAGACTGGGAAGTATTTAATACAACCAATATAGAAGGTATCCAGGTCACTATAGCAGCTGAACCAAACAATCTAACAATTCTAAGTGTATATGCTAAAGATGGCACAATTAAAGATGAAGAAATACTAGCCATAAGCACCAGACTAGGCCCCAAAACAATCATAGTAGGCGATTTTAATTCCCATCATTGTGCTTGGGGTGAACAACATGCAGATAATGCAGGAAAATGCCTACTTGACTTCATAGAAAACAATGAACTACTAATACTAAATGATGGATCTGCAACAAGAATTAATCCACAAGCTAATAGGGCAGACTCAGCAATAGACATAAGTATAGCAACTAACAACCTAGCAAATGTAAATTGGGAAGTGTTACAAGACACAAACTCAGATCATCTGCCCATTGTAATAACCATGCATGAAAATGTCATTCCAAACCCAGAACCAGAGAAACCTACCTTCAACTATAAAAAAGCAAACTGGGAAGCTTTCCAATCAGAGCTGGAGGTGATGGAATATAAAGACATGGAATCAGATGATACTGACTTGTGGGCAGAAACACTGACCAATGAAATTCTGAAAATAGCAATAAAGTATATACCAAATAAAAATATGACACAACACCTTAAACCAATAAATAACATTAATAAGAAAAGAGAAACTCAATGGAATAAAGAACCAGTTGCCTGGTGGAATAAAAGCTGTGCAGAAATTCATGAGAGAAGAAAAAGGGCCTTACAAAAATATAGAAATAACAGAACAGAAGAAAACTATGATAAGTATAAACTTATTAGGAATGAATCTAACAGAATAATATTCAAAGCCAAAGAAACTAACTGGAAGGAGTTTTGTCAGTCACTTAAACCTAGCACTCAAATTAGAGAAGTATAGAAAAAGCTTAAGGCAATCAAAGGGAACAATAAGAAAACAATAATGCCAACAATCAAACTTCCAAAGAGAGCAGAAACAGATAAAGAAAAAGCTAATGCCCTTGCCGAGTATTTCTATAAAGTCAGTGCAAAAAGTAGCCTTGGACAGGAAGAAAATGAGAGAAGAGAAAGACTTAGAATACATTTTTTAAAAGAACTACCAGACCAGATAGATGAAACAAACTATTTAGATGCTGATATAACAGAGGAAGAAGTAACTAATGCAATAAAAGATAAATCTAATACTGCCTCAGGGCAAGATATACTTAGTTATGAAATCCTTAAGAAAGTACCCAAAAGAACTATAAACATAATAACTTCACTTTATAACAAAATCTGGAACTTAGGAAAGATACCAAAAGCATGGAAAGTAGCTATGATAGTACCCATTCTAAAACCCAATAAGGAAGCCCATGATGTAAGTTCATATAGGCCTATCTCCTTAACATCACAACTAGGTAAAATCCTGGAAACTGTTGTGAATAAAAGAGTTAAATTCTACCTAGAAAAAAACCAGTTATATAGCCCAAACCAGTCAGGGTTTAGAGCAGACAGAAGTACAGTAGACCAGCTTGTAAGATTAGAACATGATGTAAAGCTAGGGTTGAAGAGGAAAGAGAAAACAGTGGCAGTCTTTCTAGATGTAGCTAGAGCATATGATGAATGCTGGCGAGATGGAGCTCTTTAAAAAAATAAACAAAGATTGGCATTACTGGTAAAACCTATAGGTATCTAGAAAACTTTTTACAGGACAGGTATTTTGCTGTACATGTGAATAATGATAGGTCAGAAATATATGAACAACAGAATGGGATTCCTCAAGGATCAGTGATCTCTCCTTCAATTTTCACTATAGCTGTAAATGATTTAGCAGATGAATTTAATGACATAAAGAATGCAGTATCACAATTTGCAGATGACTGTGCCATTTGGCGATCTGGAAAAAACTTGGACCATGTTTACAAAAAACTTCAAAATCAAATAGACAAAGTTTCAGAGTGGATGAAAAGTTGGGGCTTCCAAATTAATGTAAACAAAACAGTAGGTATGATTTTCAGCAAAGGAAATTTAAAAAAAAATAACAAAATCAATATAACCATTAAAGGACAGAAAATATGTACCTCCTCAACAACAAGATTTCTGGGCATAACTTTAGATAAACAACTAAATTATAATAAACATATAGACAATTTGGTAGAAAGCTGTAGGGGACCCCTAAATATACTAAGGATTGTAAAAGGTAATGGATGGGGGGGCCAGCAATAAAATAATGCTTATGTTCTACAAGTCCTTCATCAGGGGGAAACTGGATTATGCCAGCATAGTCTATGACTCAGCTGCAGCTTCTAACAAAGCAAAACTGGACAGGATTCAAAATGCAGCCATGAGAACCATTACAGGTGCATTTATATCGACACCAGTAGAAGCTCTAGAAGTAGCTCTCGGCATACCTCCCCTTGGTCTAAGACGGAAAGAACTGAGATTAAATTATTGGAGTAAAGTAGCACAAGAAGTGACCCACCCAGCACATAAAGCATTTGTCAAAAACCAACCAAGTGTATGGGACGTCCCCTTAAATAAAGATAGATATCCAACAGGGTGGAGAACTATAGAAGACCTAATGCTGTTCAAAGAACTATCAAACACAATTGAAAATAGTAATAAATACAGAAGCAAAATACCACCATGGGAACTAAAAACACCAATCATAGACTACTCACTTACTGAAAAGATCAAACAAAACATAGAAGATAAGGAAGCCAAAATGATAAGTAGAAAGTTCATAGAGCAACTAACTAAACAAAGTCTGGCCGTCTACACTGATGGATCCAAGGGTGATAGTGGGCAACTAGGTGCCGGAGTTGTAATACCACAATGGGGAATAAAAAAGAGCTACAGTGTAACGGAAGGGGCATCGATTTTTACTGCAGAGATGGTAGCAATTCTTAAAAGTCTAGAAATAATCGAAGATAACCCACCAGAAGCTGTTACGATATTTACAGACTCACTATCATCACTACAAGCACTAGAACACCCAGGTAAATGTAGCCGGCCAGACATAAAGGAAGAAACTCTAGCAATTAATACATCACTAGAGAACAGAGGATGTAGTGTGAGGCTAGTGTGGGTTCCAGCACACATAGGTATAGCTGGCAACGAGTTGGCAGACCAGAACGCCAAGAAGGGAAGAACAAGTAAAAACAATATAAAAGCAGGACTGGGGAGGTCAGAGATCAAGAGCCAAGTGAAGGAAACTATAAACGAGGAATGGAAGACAACATGGAAGGAAAGTAGAAAAGGCAGACACGCGTTCAAACTGCTGAAAGAACCAACGAGGACATGCCAGGTCAGAGAAGAATTAAAGATACCATTGAACAAAAAACTGTGGCGTCTCCGACTCGGTGCAGCATACTTCATGGTAGAAGAACCACACTGCCAAGAATGTCAGGAAGAGAATGACATAGACCACTACCTGATCCACTGTAAAAAGTATGAACAACAAAGGCTTGAATTAAAAACTTACTATAGAAATCACAATATAGACTTAACAGGTGATAAGGTTTTAAGTATAGATGCCCCAAGAGATGCCCAATCAATACTTAAAAGATATATACATAAAACAAAGGAAAAAAATATAAGGTTAGAACTTCAGGAAAATCATCCAACTAAATAGAAATTAAGCAGCAAGAACTAACAAAGCATTAACAAAAAATAACTACTCATAGGACAAGAAAAGACAAGGTATTAAAAAAAAAGGGACAACAACTCAAAAAAAACCAAATACTAATACAAATTAAAACCAAGTGTAAAGGACAATAGTTATCTAGAAACAATACAAAAGAGAAAATAAAATTGACAAATACTAATATAAATAAAAATCAGCAACTGCAAAAGACAACAGTTATTTAAATTGAATACAAAATTAGTAAATAAAATGACACTAAATACCCCAATTATAACCAACTTTCAGGTTGAACAGGGTAGACCAAGATGGAACGAGAAGAGGCAACAATGATCAGATGTTGAGTGCCCGATCTCCACCCATCAACTCATCAAAACAACAACAACAACAACAACAACATTGAAATCACACACATCAAATCCAGAAGCCAGAGTGAGAAACTGGAAGACAGTATCTGCAAGAAAAGTTATTTTTTCACGCTGCATGCAGGGCAGATTAACTTCAACCAAAACAGTCTCACCGTGAGCTTATAAATCCTAAGAGGGTATGTAAGTTTATTAAAGATATATGTATTACTAATATCATTTTATTTCAGATTTTATTTCTGATTGATTGTATCAGATATAATAAAAAAGGTAATGACGCTAACCAGAGATAACCTTCACCGGCATTGTCAGGAAGCATAACCATTAATTGGTTAGCCAAATATATCATGGCTAGTTCTTGCCTGGAAGCTTACGACATACCAGCAAGTACATAAGTGACTTGACATCCATAAGTGGAAGGCAAAGGTTATATCGTACCCATGTATCATAACATGTGATTATTCATGTATTTTGTTAATTCTGCACAGTATACATTATCTTATCATGCTATCTCTGTAACATACTACCATGATTCATTCATTTATATACAAACACTGAAGACATGGTCGCATCATGAACAGCAGTGGGTGGTGAGATTGTTGGAACACCATGGCCACCTATTACCTTTTGTTCCAGGTTTTATGATCAATGTTTATGATCATTCCTGATCGAGAAACTAAAGACTTGACGATCGTTGATCCAGCTAACTGAAGCCTAGAGGTCAACCAATCTTCAACACCTTAGTCCCCGTAGTTATAGGGCGGGCTGAAGGAAAGTCTTCCGTATTCAAGTGTGTCTCAGGAACCTCGAGCAGACGTGGCTAATAACATAAGATGAGTTATATGTGTATCCATCCAACAAACACTGTGAGCAGTTTCTAAAACGACTGTCTAATGATGACAACTAGATGGCAAGAGATAATGTGACAATCCTTTTGTTGTAATTTCAGTGGAAGATAAATCCAAGACTTTTTCTATTACTTATTTTAATTTGTAACTATAAATAATCATTCATTTTACCATCTTCCAACACCCATTTCTCATTACAAGAATATATAGATGTACATAATAAATTGGGAAATTGTACTCATTAGACTTGTTAAATTTTTAACTGTTAAATTTTGAGTTACCTTTTCAAATTTAATTATATTATCACATAGGGTTACTATAACGAAAGTAGCAACTTATACTTCTGAAGCCTAAATCTATTGTCCAGCTCAGAGTATTCACAGCTGTAACTCATTTGTGATACCAGTGTACTTCTCGGGCACTGGAACTTCATACTTTCTGGAGAGAGATTCTACTTCTGCTTTACCACTATTATTATTCTAGGAAAACCTTTCGCTACAACGTGCTTAGCGACAGCCAGCATTGTTTTCGCTTATCTGAATATCTTATGAAGACTCCCATGTGATAGAAGCTATACTATTCTTCTATCGACATTTTTGCCAAGAGTAATCTTGTGTAAAGATAGACTCTATTGAAGCCTTTAATAGATACTCTTGAGTTTTGGCCACTGTTGGACCACTACTGCAAGGCAGGGGAGGCAATATTGTCACATAGACATAGCATGGAGAAAGTCTCTAACACGCCACTCCCCTATGGCAGTATTTGCAACGGGAGTAATTCTTATCTTATTGTGTCGCATTCACGCTTCACGAAGACGTGTTAAGTTACGCCAGGTTATTAGACGGTCAGCGACAGTATTTTATCACAACATCGGTCTGACCATCTTTTCAAGCGACAGGATTTGGTTATCCAAGGAGTGTTGAATAGAACCAGATTTGTTTGTCTGGCAAAACACATGATAACCCATGGACGAGGCGGAACTTATGACATATTCGCTTCCAGGTCATCCTTGCTACACCAACATTACCGTCTGTGTGACACCTGTGGGCAGACAAGAGTGATATAATCGCTTCCAGTCACTGGGTAAAAAGTAATCATGGATTTATAACATTTTAGACAATATGAGTCTACAAATGTATTGGTGAGAGTGTATGCAAGACATCATATTACCATATATGGGAGACGTGACCTTTTGAAAAATTTTCCGTGTAGGAAATATTTGGAAAGTGCCACACCCGACCTGTTTTAAAAGATTGGATCTTTCTGATTAGATTCATAATATCATTGGAGGAAATGTAGGCTGACAATTTTCCCTTTTTTTTTCTTCTGTGATTTGCACGCTCGCTAAGACAACATCAGACCTTCGCCAGAGTGAAGAACTAGATTCATAATTCCTATTTGATAACCGGACCTTTTATTGGAGAACCAGATACGACTTACAAAAGCACAGGAAATCTCTACATTTTAATAAGGAACACCGGGACTAGGAAACTGAAGAAGCACGGAGTCAGAAGGGGCAATCTATTGTAAAATTAAAAGAAATCCCAGACACGTGTAAGAGAAAGATTCGTCTCTTTTATTCATCTGTGCGACAAGTCTGTAGCCAGGATTGGCTTATTGGTGGTAGCAGCGGAAAGGACCATTTCTGGCACAAGCAGGGACAAGCGGTTTACGCATTAAGACGGCAGACCAGCTTTGAAGACTCTCCTAGACTTTCCTGGGAAACGAGCTTCACCCTACAAACCTTGACCAGAGGCGAGTGACAGCAGTGTACAGAAAACATACCCATCAGGAGGAGGATTAGAATCATTATTAGCAGCTAAGTTAACCTATATGCTGCCACTTGAACTTTTTTATAACCCCACACTACCATCACCAACGTGATGAGTAACTTTTCTTGATTCATAACTATTCAAATTATTTTCAACTGTTAAAACTTGATTATTAAATTTTGTTATTTGTGATGCTACAGATTTTACTTCGATTTAATCATTTAAGTGTAATACATGTTTGTCTCAGTCAAAGTTACTAAACACACACTCTAAACATATATATATATATATATATATATATATATATATATATATATATATATATATATATATATATATATATAGAGATATATAGATATATGTACAGTAGAACTCCATTTATCCGAACCCCAATTATCCGAACATCCAATTATCCGAACACTTTTTCCAGAAAAAAAAAAAAAAAAAAAATCAGATGCCACAGTCACGTTAGACTAAAATTCTGAATCTTTTGATGCGGCAAACTTCAAATGTGTGCGAACAATTTGTAGAGAATGGGATGGCTAATGGTCGGTCGCTTACGTACAGGAAGTCAGTTAGATCATAAAGTCAGTTAATATCTGGTTTACCAATCCAAAGTACGTGTGCGTTCTAGGTAGAACACTGGCTAAACAGACAGTTCAACTTAAAATAATTGTGTCTGCTACTACAGCAGAATAATTTTGGTGTACAAGTATTTCTCTGTGCGATATGGCACCTTCCAGTAGGCCTAAAGCATATAAAAGGAACCGCAATGTTTTGTCAATTGAAACGAAAACAGAAATTATCAAGAGACTAGGACAAGGTGAAACTGTGTCTTCACTTGCGAGGATTTTCAATGTTGGGAAAGCTACCGTCTCTGACATCAAAAGTAACAAGGATAAAATTATGAGTTTTGCATCGAAATTTGATAGTGAAAATGGGTCGAAGAAACGTAAAACCATGAGAAATGCGAAAGATGTGAACTTGGAAGAGGCTTTGTATATATGGTTTGTGCAAAGAAGAAGCAAAGGGGAACCTATCTCTGGTTCTCTGTTGTGTGAAAAGGCACTTCAGTTCAACAATCAACTTGACGGTCCTCCTGACTTTAAGGCTAGCCAGGGATGGTTAAGAAACTTTAAATCTCGTCATGGCATACGAGAATTGGAGATTCAAGGGGAATCTTTATCTAGCGATGCAACTGCCGCTAAAAATTTTAAAGAAACTTTCTTGGCTTTTTTGGAAGAAGAAGGTTATTCACTCGATGATGTGTATAATGCCGATGAGACTGGCTTATACTGGAAATCATTGCCTCAAAAATCACTTGCATCTCAGCGCGAAGCAGCTGCCCCTGGGTTTAAAAAGTGCAAAGAGAGAGTAACAATTTTGGTAGCCGCGAATGCCAGTGGAAGTCATCGTTTACCGGTGCTAATGATCGGCAAAGCCAAAAAAACCACGTTGTTTAAAGAATGTGACATGTCTCCCATTGTGTTACAAAGCACAGAAGAGTGCTTGGATGAATAGTGAAATATTTCTTGATTGGTATACAAATCAGTTCATCCCAAATGTGAAGAGGTTGAGAGAACAAGAAAAGAAAACTGGAAAAGTAATTCTTCTACTGGACAATGCACCATCTCATCCAGAGACGGATACATTGAATGCAGTTGATGCAAATTTTAAAGTAATTTTTCTGCCTCCCAATGTAACAGCACTGATTCAACCAATGGATCAGGGTGTTATAGCAAAGCTTAAAAAGATGTACAAGAAGGAAGTCCTGCGTCGTTTATTGTTGGCTGAAGATGAAGAAAGTGTGGTGGCGTTTTCCAAAAAGCTTAATCTCAAAGACTGCTGCTATATGTTAGCTGATGCTTGGACCACACTGTCACAAGATAATCTCAACAAGGCTTGGAGTAGATTGCTTGGGAAAAAAGGAGGAAATGAAACTACTGCAGTGGACACAAATGATGATTGTATAAATGAAGTTGTGGAACTGTTTCAAGCAATGCCCGGATTTTCGGACTGTGACAAAGATGATGCACACATGTGGCTAGAAGATGATAATGATTCTGGTTTTCAGTTTTTGAATGACGAAGAAATTTTGTCTTTTGTGCAAGAAGAAAACCAAATACATGTAGTGACCGATGATGAAGACTCCTCAGAAGTACACGATGTACTTGTAGATTATGAAGAAAAACCAAAACGTCGACCAAGTCCTGAAGAGGCCTTTATAGCACTAGAAACAGCGATGGCTTGGTACGAGCAAGAAGATGACAGCTATCCTACACAGCTTCTGCTGTTGAAGAGAATGCGGGACTTAGCAGCCAAAAGGAGACTATCCAGTTTGGTGCAAAAGAGGATTCCTCATTATTTTAAATAGTGGGCTACATCTGTGCAAGTACATGTATACGTAAGTTGCGCCTGGTTTTGAATCGTTTGTAATGTTATTTTGAAAACATTTCTCTTTCTTAACAAAAATAATTAATACAAGTAGTACATGCACTGCAGTGTAATAAAAGATTTTGGTGATACAGTGATCTAATACAGTGTGGGTATTATTATTACAGTACAAGTAAATATGTTTTATAGTGTATTTTTCCTTGTGATGGTTAATTATTTTTAGAAATATGTGTAATGTACTCGATACATTATGTAATCCAATTATCCGAACATTTGATTATCCGAACGATGCTCGGTCCCATGGGGTTCGGATAAATGGAGTTCTACTGTAATAATATATATATTAATAATAATTCCACTGATTAACTAAGCGGTGGGGACTTAACGAGCTGGAATAAACCATTGCTAAATTCTTCATAAAAGTGTCGGCAGATTATAGAATTAACGTGCTTAGTGACAGCCAACATTGTTTTCGCTTATCTGAATATCTTATGAAGACTACCATGTGATAGAAGCTTTACTACTCTTCTATCGACATTTCTGCCAAGATTAATCTTGTGTAAAGGTAGACTCCATTGAAGCCTATTGTTAAGTCATGTTTTTGAGTGGGAGTTAAGTGTTTGGGATTTTTATGTACGGGTCTGATTTTTTATAGACACGATAGTAAGCACGTTTAAAGTTATGAGATGATTTTTTATTTGGGTGCTTGAACATAGCTCAACTGAGTATGTGTTAGTTTTTTTTTAAACATAAAGAAAGTGTTCAAATGTTCTGAGTATTTGGGGGAGAGATACGGGTGAGCTGAGCTCACATCTCAAGCTGGTAGTTCGCGCTTGAGTGAAGATGTACTGAGTTGTATTGAGAAACAATAATCTCGGTCATTAGGTATCTGGCAGAGCTTCGAGACGGGTTTTATAGTCTCGCTAGTGTGTCCAGAGTAACACCTATAATAGATCCTCTTGAGTTTTGGCCACTGTTGGACCACTACTGCAAAGCAGGGGAGGCAATATCGTCACATATGATTGCATGAGAGTGCAGTTATCCTATTCTTTCTTGGTCTCTTCACAGACCCCTGGAACTACAGGGGGCTCTTAACTACATGACAATGTGGAACTTACTCACAGGGCAGTGGAGCTGGAGTCGTGAAGTTTGTCATTTTTTAGTAGAGTCGGTGAAAAATGTCCAGACTGCGACTCCGAATTTTATGCCATATGACTAGTAAAAAACTGTAGTCGGACATCTAAAATTTCCAAAGAGGGAGTCGAAAAATGTTTTGGTCGACTCCACAACCCTGCTTACTCATCTCTGCCAAACTTGCACTGTGAAATATTTTCTGTTCATTTCATGCTTCTTTGCCAAATGAAAAGTCTTTTTATATTATATTTTATACATGCGTCCTTAAATAAGCTATGGACCCTATGTCTAGGTTGAATGGGGCGCGTCTCGCCAAAACTGTTTAGTACATGTTTTGTGTAGGAAAATAAACTCCTTACTTGTAAAGTGCCCCTTGTGTTTCCCCAGGGGTCTCTTTTTTTTAACCGTACGCCCGCTATTACTCGAGGTGAGAATCTCTGGTTAGTATATGTAACCTGTGACTGATTTTTACGTGAGTATCCTTTTTTCCCCTGTACACTGGCAGGGGTCCACTCGCCATTCAGGCAGATACTCGCAGTCTTCGGAGGGTACCAATTAGAGCTGGGTGGGCTCAGGAGCCGCCAGTCCCTGGTCGAGTACACTCCTTCAAATGTCTTCGCCATAGCTCGAATTAATCCAGTCCAAGTCCCGGTCGACGACATTCATTCAAATGTTCTCGCCCGGGCTTAAACCTGGATCACACGATCGCCAGCGCCGTGTGGTAACCATTACACCCGTGCGGCTCCCTAAGGGGTCTCTTAAAGGCAACGAAAGAACATGACTACAGCTCCCTCAGGCGTGACGTAAAAGGCAACTAATATGACAGCCAAGGCTAATGAAATATACGTCATAGAAGCAAAAAACGAAGTTTCAGAAGAAATAAGTCGACTATGAAAAACTAAAAAAGAAAGAAATAAAGAGTGCCATTAAGCAATGTGTACTTCTTGAGTATCTCTGAAGAAATAAAGAGTTCCAGCAATGTGTACTTCTTGAGAATCTCTGAAGAGATAAAGAGTTCCAACAATGTGTACTTCTTGGGGATCTCTGAAGAGATAAAGAGTTCCAACAATGTGTACTTCTTGGGGATCTCTGAAGAGATAAAGAGTTCCAACAATGTGTACTTCTTGGGGATCTCTGAAGAGATAAAGAGTTCCAACAATGTGTACTTCTTGGGGATCTCTGAAGAGATAAAGAGTTCCAACAATGTGTACTTCTTGGGGATCTCTGAAGAGATAAAGAGTTCCAGCAATGTGTACTTCTTGGGGATCTCTGAAGAGATAAAGAGTTCCAGTAATGTGTACTTCTTGTAGATCTCTGAAGAGATAAAGAGTTCCAACAATGTGTACTTCTTGGGGATCTCTGAAGAGATAAAGAGTTCCAGCAATGTGTACTTCTTGGGGATCTCTGAAGAGATAAAGAGGTCCAACAATGTGTACTTCTTAGGGATCTCTGAAGAGATAAAGAGTTTCAGCAATGTGTACTTCATGGGGATCTCTGAAGAGATAAAGAGTTTCAGCAATGTGTACTTCTTGGGGATCTCTGAAGAGATAAAGAGTTCCAACAATGTGTACTTCTTGGGGATCTCTGAAGAGATAAAGAGTTCCAGCAATGTGTACTTCTTGAGGATCTCTGAAGAGATAAAGAGTTCCAACAATGTGTACTTCTTGGGGATCTCTGAAGAGATAAAGAGTTCCAACAATGTGTACTTCTTGGGGATCTCTGAAGAGATAAAGAGTTCCAACAAAGTGTACTTCTTGGGGATCTCTGAAGAGATAAAGTGTTGATGTTGTATATATATATATATGTTTCGATGTTTAGTTTGTTTCTTACTAGAGTTACTTGCCCTTAGGCTAACTCTTCTACTTCCTCCTACTTCTAAGATGGCGGATTAAACATGTCGTGTTTGTATCCTGTGTTCGGGCTTCGTGATTAAACTTCATAACGTGAGAATGTATGACAGCCAGCCACGTCTCATTACATCTATCAACATTTACTACGCACAACGGTAAATATCAACGCGCTTTAAGCTTCAGATCATGGTCCTTAATTGTTTGCTGTCTGTTTGATCCACAACCTACAATAACTATGTCATCAGCAACATTGATGCAACCATGAAGACCTTCAAGAGCTTGTGCTAGATGCCTCTGGAAAATTTCACTGCTTACATTCAAACCAAATGGTAATCTAGACCAGAACTTCGTAATACGCCAAGACAAAGGTTTGAAAGTAGAGGCAAGAGAGACAGATCAGGGAAAACGTATTATGATAAAACTGCTCATGATCTGCCCAAGTTGTCTCACCAGCCAGTCTACTATCAAGACCCTGAACAACCAAACTGGCAACCTGGAAGGATTGATAAGAGGCTCTCTGAAAGATCTTATTTAGTTGAAGGGGAGAATGGAGGTCAGTATGTCAGAAACAGAATTCATCTAAGACCTAAAACAACACCTTTCACACCTGATCCCGAGGACCTGGAAATTGATGTCTCCTCTCCAGTTCTGCCCGAGCAACAGGTTGTTTTGCCAGACATGGAGAACACTAGTGAAGTGAACATTTCCAATCCTCCAGAAGTTGATCCTTCAACCCCAGCTACTTCTAGTCCTGGGAAAGCTGGCAAAGAACAGAAACATTCTCTTCTACCATCTTGCCCTAAGAGACCTCAAAGAGATCGCAAGAAACCCTCTTGGATGAATGACTTTGTTCACTCATAAAGAAGGGGGGATGTTGATGTTGTAAATATATGTTTCGATGTTTAGTTTGTTTCTTACTAGAGTTACTTGCCCTTAGGCTAACTCTTCTACTTCCTCCTACTTCTAAGATGGCGGATTAAACATGTCGTGTTTGTATCCTGTGTTCGGGCTTCATGATTAAACTTCATAACGTGAGAATGTATGACAGCCAGCCACGTCTCATTACATCTATCAACATTTACTACGCAAAACGGTAAATATCAACATAAAGAATAGGGCGACTGCGCCCTCAGTCATGTCGTACAAGGTGATTAGTAGGAGGTTGTGCAAGGGGCTGGCAAACTCGTCAAGTAAAACAAGATTGCAACAGAAGCCACTGCTACAGAAGTTAGTGGATTATTGTAGGCAAAGGGGTAATCTGTAGTGTTGATTCCTTGATCCATAAGGAACCAAACAGAATATTATGAACTGTAATAACATAGATCTTCAAGTGCCATTCCTGGTGGTGTAGGCAAGGGGGTGTGACGATACGGTTGTGCGATCTCACGTCCACTCCGGCAGTATCACTTTTTTCTTCATTTTTCTCTTCCTCTCACTCATCGCTAATATTTGACATAGTTTTGTCCTTTCATTCATTATTTTACTTTCTATGCTGAGTCTAGTAGGGTGAAGTCTCTAACACTCCACACCCCTACGGAAGTATCGGCCACGGGACTATCTTTAATTTTCACATGTCTGCTTTGAGCCGATCCCAGACAGAATGTAATAACGCCATGTAATTTGACCGATCAGCGACTGATACGTTTTCGCTTCATTCATCTGGCCACATTTGATAGAGATGGTCATCTCTATTGATCCCTTTGAACTTGACGGTCCGTCACTGGACTACATGTGGCTAGCGACTATCCCTATGTTTGCACAAGATGGGAGGTAATGAGGTAATCGCTTCCGATGTACGTTCTCTATCGAGATTACAGATAAATCTGTCTGGAAACTCAAGATTTGCAGACGATAGCATCGGAGCAGTATCAGTGCACAACATTTGTTTGTGAAGATAGCACAAAATACCGGGGGAAGTCTGAGGCAACGATATGAAGAGGTCACGCGTGGATGTTAAATTTAATATTTTGAAACACGTGAGGGTATATTTTGAATTTAAACACCCCTACCCGCGTAGTGCTGAATGAGATTCGATTGGATTGGTTGATTTAAGAGGCTAAAATATATAATGTATCTCATTGGAATATTAGGCGGAAACACAGCTGGAATTGGAACTTGGAAACTGGAAATATAATGTAACAAAATCGGAGTCACAGCACCACTGCAGCGCAAACGTCAGAATAGCGACTCCTAAAAGCCAGAAAGAAAAAGGAGACATTGAACTTAGAAATTCTACAACTATAAGTAACAGATCGAGTATTGGGCAACTTAAGAATTTAAAAGTAAACCCGCATTTTTAATACAAGACTGGAAACTTAGGAATTTGATCACAAGTCATAGAGGAATTAAACAAAAGTTTTCCCAGGCCCAGTGATTTTGCAGAACACCCGCCGTCAAAGGAATTAACTCTAATTCCCAGACCTAAGTGATTCGAAGCATCTAATACAGAGCTGTGTCCAGTCTAAATCTGTGCAAGGAGATTGTGTATTCCCAAAATTTTGGGGTAAGTGTAAACAATTTATTTACTAATGTAAATTTTACAGGTTTCTTGCTAAGTGGTTATATACGAGGCTGGCAACCTCAACATATGAAAACAGTATATGCATGAACCACTACTGCAAGAGCTGGTGATTGTTTCTGACTATTCGTGCGGAAACCTGACAGCAGAGGTGACCCCAGGAGTCCGACTGGAGCAGTAATGAGTGACTATTCGTGCGGAAACCTGACAGCAGAGGTGACCCCAGGAGTCCGACTGGAGCAGTAATGAGTGATGATTACATGTGTGCATCAAGTGTAGCATATCATTTTTAAGATGTATGTAAATTGTTAATGTTAGTTCAGGCACAAATCATATTCTCACTGTCCAGACACATTTTACCCGTTAATCCTCAGAATAATATTGGTGCATTTTAACCATCTTATCGGAGTTACGTTGTGCGTGCTCGAGAATTAAATTCTTCTGAGAGTTTAACTTTGGTGGGCGGACAACGGAAACGTGAGCCTGTTAGAGTGCTCCAAACAAATGTACTTAGCAGAAGGCATTTGTTTTTTCTATTTTTCTAAAGTTCGTGGTTACAAGCCATCAGACGATTTGTGATACTAACGCCGCTAGTGTAAGAGAAAAGCATCCGCCCTAACCGCCTACAGTGGAAGAGAGTGTGGAGAAGGCTTTCGTCGTCACAGAATTGATGAACCACAGCTGCAGGACTCAGCTAGAGTTAAGTTTCTTGTAAAATAGGCGAAAGCAACGGACTTTTGATAAATTCTCACCTACGTCTCCGTGACGAAAACTTGTATCTAAATTTCACCAATCTTTCCATATTTATTTTAAACTGTTAATACTAATTGATTATTAAATTTTTTACCTGTTATTTTAAAACTAAACAATCTTAGTCGATTCAGTTTTTTATATATATGAAAGCAAACGTATGAGCCAGAACTATATATATATATATATATATATATATATATATATATATATATATATATATATATATATATATATATATATATATATATATATATATATATATATATATATATATATATATATATTTACCTCTAAACAGAGCTATTACTTATATGAGGAATTTCGTCGGATTACACCAACTGGGGGCTTGAACGGGCTAAACCATTGCTTAAATCCTTCACAAAAGGCGACGGACCAAATATAATGCGTTAACAATTGTTCAGCCCAATGCAATATTGTTCGTGACTTCTGGAAATATCTTGTGAACTGACCTTTAAGGTAGAAGTGTCATTAACCTTCTATCTACATCTCTGTCAAGAGTAATCTTGCGCGCAGGTAGATACCTTGGAAGCCGATATATTATAAAAAAAGCACGTTTCACTAGCTTTGCCCAACTTCAAATGTAATTATCTGATTAACCGTCGAACGTATTAATGCCATTTTTTGCATTCGATGTTATATTGGGTTAGACCCAACAAATATATACTTTATATCTGTGCATCTTGTCCAGTTCCCATAAACGGATGAAATCTTTTGATCTTTGTCGGCATACTAATTATTGTGTATCGAAGAAAGAAATGTTACCACTTCAGTCACAGATTCTGTGAATTGAATAGGCATAATCGTGTCTACTATTACAATAATGTGGCCATCACGTTTGCATATGAATGCCTGTTGAAGATGATTTCTTAAATGATCTGCATGTGAGATACTCGTGACATTGTTTGTCATTGACATTTAATTCGCTACCAAACTGGACCTTCATTGATCTAATTATTTCAATAGGTATCACCTCTTTGCGGTTCATAAATATCATAATGGAACGTTGCTCCTCTAATCTGCTTGTAAATAACGGTAAGGTCATCTTTAAAGAAATTAAACTTCATCCGAATCATAATCAGATGTCTCTGAGAAATTGATAATCAATCTCGGCTGAATGAAGGACAAACCATCCATTCTTCCAATATTCCCCTTCCTCTTGTAACACATGGTTCTCACATTTCTTCCAATAATCCCTGGCTATATTGGAGATGGCGGTTTTTGTAAGTATTTCAACATCTTTTAATTTGAACGTTCTATTTTCTGTTGCTACCTTCTGTTTCTTAATTTTAGCCCAGACTAATTCTATTGGGTTTAAGTGTGAATGGTAAGGAGGCAATCTTAAACATCTGTGACCATGTTCATGGATTGCCCTGTCTATGTGAAATATCTTTGTATGCTGTGTCTTTTTTACAATTCCAAGTAATTCAGGCTTCAGGGACATTTGTCGTTTTTGGTCAGCCAAATCTTTATTACATCTTTAGTACTTGATGAATTAGGAACTTTATCTTCTGGTGCCACAACGTTGTGATATGAAGCATTGTCCATTGTCAAACACGACGGTCTATCCAATGAAGGAAGTACGTGATTCACAATCCAATCTTGAAATATCTTGCCATTCATCTCTGTATGATAATCCCTATTATCTCTGGATTTTGAAACAAATGTGAGTTCAGTATTATTTAGAAGCCCATGATGGCTGCTTCCTGCATGTGCAATTATTAGGCGCTGTCCTTTTGCTGCTTGATACTAGTCTCTTAGTTGTCCCATCAGATGATTGCCATTCTCGTTCATTACTGTGGTGCGCATTGATCCAAGTTTCATCTAAATACACAAAATCATAACAATCTCTTCTCAATTCTCTGACCTCGCGTAAATATTTGCTTCTCATTGCAACTATATGAGGCTTTTCACAAATAAGGTTTCTACCACCAACATATTTTCTAAAATTAAATCCCAAACTCCTAATAGTTCTCCATAGCGTATATTTGGAAATATCAATGTCATTATTCTTTCTTAACCAAATTTTCAATTTCCTTAAAGTCACTGCCTCATTATTGTGAAAAATATTGCAAATTTCTCTGCGGATCAATTCTCTGTCGAAATTATCCACCACTCTTGGCCTATTTTTCGTGTGTAAAACACTGGAATTACAAATTTCAGATGTCGCTATCCAGCGGTGCAATGATCGTTTGCTTATCCCCAAGGCATGAATAGTTCTCTTTTGTGGGTTTGAAATAGAATGACATAGTTTTCCTCGAGTAGCTTCATTGCAGAAATACTTTAAAATCCTATTTGTGATTTGCTGTAATGTCATAAAATGTACTCGCAGACTCATTTTTCCTACTTAACCAAACAATACTTTTTGTAGACACGCCACTGATTGACAATGTGTGCGTAACACCGGAAATAAACTGTTTTATGTTCAAGAAGTGCAATTTCACGCAATTTCACACTAAAATCATGCCAATTGCTTGATAAACCAAAAATGTGCAAATGAGGTCGTATAATTTACTGTAGACATTTCAATATGTGTGCGTGTGATGTGTATTGGCAAGTAGGATTTTATATTATATCGCAAAGAAACGAAAATTGAAACCAATGGCCGCATTTTAATGAAAAATTTAATTCATAGGGTCTATACCATTTCAAATTCACATACAAAATTTCACTTATATGCGTTATATATTCGCTGAGATATAGCATTTTGAAGTTGGGCAAAGCTAGTGAAACGTGCTACAGATACTCTTGAGTTTTGGTCACAAGCAGGGGAGGCAATCCGTGACAGGGAATAATCTGCAGTGGTGGCTCCTTGATCCATAAGGAACCAAACAGAATACTATGAATTGTAATAACAAAGATCTTCAAGTGTCATTGCTGGTGGTGTAGGCAACTATGTCTCTTCAAACTTCCTGTCTACAGTACTATTTATCAATTCTGTTGTTGACTTATTTCCATGCCATGATTTCATAGATAGGCCCATATTTCAGGTAAGTTTATTGTGGTGTGTGGACCTCACTTTTGCAATGAGGACAACGCAGGTAGGTATCAATGTCCTGTGCCCCTTTGTCGTAGATTTTTGATAGGTATTTATGATCGATTTTGGTCCCGTCTGAATAGAACTAGAACAGGTGATAACTCAGTGAGAGATAAGGTACAGAAAATAGATTTCACGAGTGAAATGGTGAAAGGTAGAGTCTGTCCCTGGATTTTAGAAGATACTCTAGTTCAGCCTATCTCTACAACAGAAATTTGTTGATCAGACAGTCTACTTTCTAGATATATTAATATATATATATATATATATATATATATATATATATATATATATATATATATATATATATATATATATATATATATATATATATATATCAACCACTCACATACACCCACACACACAGATAAGTGACGACAATTAGACGCACAAACGTGAAAACTATATTAAATGGAGGCTCAAGACGCAGCAATAGAGACCGCAGTCAGCGACTCATAGCTTGACTGCCTGCGTCAGGACCAGCGAACCAGAGCTGGTCAAGACCGCACTCCACCTCCACGTGGTGGTCCTGGAAACAGTCTGCAGCTGTGCAGGCTGGCTGAGCGAGTGTGGATCGAAATGGGAAGGCAAACCCGGTCATTAAAAATGCCGTGCAGAAGTCGGATGTGTCGACCGAAAGGTGCAGATATCACAGCTACGTTGTAAACAGACACAACGCAACCACCGTCCTTTTCGGGGCGAACGAAGAAGAAGAAGATATTAAATGGAGTAGGGATATTGGGACAAGCTGATTGACACGGTTAATAAGTTTTATGTTAATTTTATTTATCATAAAGAACTTCACAACATTTATCAAAATATCAAAACAAAAAAATCATAGGTTAAAAAATTAATAAGGAATAAACCCATAAGTGTAATTCCCCCCCCCCCCCTTTTCCCTCTGTTGAGACAAGATCCCGTTAGAAGAAGTTATTAAACCCCCCCCCCCCCCAAAAAAAAAAGGTCAAAAGGATTTGCGTTATGGTGTAGAATTTGCCTACGCTGTAAAGAACAGAGTTTTTCAGTTAATCTATTCTGAAATGAACAGTATTAGCTAAACATAAGAAAGGCACAACAAAGTGAGTATATTAGTTATACAAATTTAAGAGTTACTCATTCCTTCTTTCTCTCGCTCTGACAAACATGTGATCACATTTCATTATCACTTACCAAATAAGTGCTTTCACCACATCTGGAACATATCTCCATAATACATCCACAAATCCAAGGTTGGGTTATTTGGCGAAACCAGCCCCAGTTTCTCCAGGACTGATAAATTCTCTTATTGGGAAACGCTTGCTTCGTTACTGTTACTAGGTTTCTGTTTATGACACATCAATGAGTCCAGGTAGGAAATTACTTAAGAGATTTAATGGTCACAGTGTTAGTAGCTGATAAATTTGATACTAGAAGGAAATGTCAGGTATTAAAATCTCTCAGGATGAAGAATCCTCGTCACACCACAAATGGTCGATAGTCGGAAAATGTCAATGTTTGATTATTTCGCCACAACGGGCTGAATGTATATAAAAATTGGGAAAAAGAAATCTGGATAGCTCTAGGCCCAGTTACAATTTATTCTTAATATTCTTCGGGTTGATACTCTGTCTCTTTCTGGGTGTAAACAAGAGGCCAGACCGGTCCACCTTGAAGAACCGATAGTTATAAAAAAAAGAATTTTCTTTTTGTACTGTAGGACTTAGATCCGTTATTCTCAGATTAGACTTTTTCACAGATTAAGGCCGCTGGTAGATTTTGGGTTTGTGGCCCGTACTGAATATAGGAAGAAAAAAAATACAACCATATAATCACAATAACCACCACACCACTATTCTATCCTAAAATTAACCCGCGCAGAATTATAAGTTATTATCCACTCGGTTATTTAACTTCTGAATAGAACTACACGTGTATAGCTTATCTTATCGTTTAAAAAAAACCCTGTGAATTAAGTGCTAGTCATTTACAAAATTACTCAAAATGAATTAGAAATAAATATTTATTTCGTCAGTACTCATAGTGAATAGTGCATTTACTAGTTGACCAAGTATCCCTAACTGGTTACTAGCAATTAATTAATCAACGCTACAGCCGGAACAATTTAGCTATAAATTATTTTAATTCGCTAGTCACTTAACACACTGTAAATCAACGTGAAATATAAATGACGGACTTTAAAAATTAAATCACTAAACACAGAAAAATCTTAGTATACTATTTACCGCAGCACAGAAATTAAAACAACTCCAACGAAAAACTAAGTAATTCCAATGATATAGTGGATCTAGAATTGCAGCTAGATGTTCCAAAACTTCTGTGGGTACTGAATAATCTAAGTTTGAAAGCTGGAATATATATATTAAATAGACAAAAAAGTCGCTGACCAGTGTGAGACATAACACCTTTGGGGATTTCTGCGGTTAGATTTTGAATCAAAGTCTATTTTGTCACTTAAGCCGCCCGTAGACGTGGTCCCACGGGCAAATCGTCTCTTTGATCTCGTCGTTTACCTTCACGAACGAACGGATGTGGAGGGGGGGGGGTAACTGAGATGGATTATCTCCCCTTGACCAATATCTACCGAAAGTACGTCTTCTTCTTCTTCTTCTTTCGTTCGCTTGAACTATATTGTCTATATCTGCAATGTTGTTTCTTGTATAAACTTCACTGTCTTTTGTAGTTCATACAGAGGTCCATATAGTTTTGCTTCCAGTGTTGTTTCTCTGGGCCAGTGGGTTTGCCTCAATATATCATATTCGGGGCAATCTTGAAGTACGTGCTCCGCAGTCTGGGGTGCCTGTCCACATGTACACATGGCTGAATTGACAATCTTGAATTTTGTATACATGTGGCTGCGGAGGCGATTGTGTCCTGTTCTGAAGTGCAGAATGACTATTTGTTCTGATCTGTTCATAGCTTGGTAGTCATCCTGCGTTGGTGTTGGTGGCTTTCTGATAGATTTGATCATCTTTTTCTTCTGATGGTATGTAACTGGTACATCCGGTTGCTCGTCTGCAGCACCTTCTTCAGCCAGTCCATCTGCTCTCTCGTTTCCTGGTATTCCACAATGAGACGGTATCCACTGCATGGCGACCCTGCGCTGGTTGCACAGTTCAGAAAGTAGTGCTTGTATACCTGGCAATTTTCTGGACTGAAGTGCTTGGAGTGCTGATCTTGCATCTGTCAGGAATACTACAGGCTGTGGACCGATATTGGTGTTCAATAGTTTCTCAGTTGCCACCTTGATTGCCTGGACTTCTGCATCATAGTTGTTACAGAATTTCCCCGTTGGTACTCTGACAGTATCCCTAGTGTTGTTTGGGTATTCTATGTACACTCCTGCTCCTCCATTCTTTACTGCATACTGCATTCTGTGCTGACCCATCCGTGTATACTCGGACCCAGAGGTCCTGTGGGTATTCATCATCCAGGAAACTGAGAGTGACTGTCCTACGTTGCACGCTGTTCTGTTCATCCCTGTCGAATATTCCTTTCACTTTTGTGTGGATGTGTTCTGGTAGCCCATGCTCCTCTCTCCAAGGGGTTTGTTCTGGCACAGACTTTAGGGGGCTGTTAACTTCAGGCAGGTCTGAGGTTTGTCTACGTAATCGTTTGGCCTGGTGGATAAAGCTGCTTCTTTTCAGTCGCCCCATTGCTAGGTTTTGGAATCTGTCCTTCATTGGATGGCTCGGCATACAGAGGAACTTTTCTGCCTGTGTTAGCACTTTCGTGTCTCTGCGTTCTCTCAGTGCTTGTATCCTCCCCATTTTCTCCATCTTCACTATAGGCGTTGATTTCATTGCTCCCGTGATGACCCTAAGCGCCAGGTTTTGCACCTTATCTAGCCCTTGTAATGTGGTGTTTGATGCTGGGCACCACGCAGCTGACCCATATTCCAGGTGTGGTCGTATGCCTTGCTGGTAAACTTTACTAAGTATTTTCCCGCTGGCTCCCCATGTGGTTCCACTTAGTTTTCTCAGGATGGCTAACTTCCTCCTGGCCTTTGTTGCTGCTTTGTTGATGTGCTGCTTCCATGTCAGCCTATCATCGAATGTAACTCCGAGATAGGTGGGTTATTTATCTTCTCTCAGGAGCTCTTCGTTTATCTTGATGACACCAGCTTTTTGTTTGGGAGAGAGAGTGAAGAGCGTAGTGCTGCACTTGTCAGTATTGATGCTGACACACCATCTATTTGCCCATGAGGTTAAGGCATCTATAGCTCTTTGTAGCAGTTTGGTGGCCACTGTTGCATGCTCATCTGTGCACCATATTACCAGGTCATCAGCGTACATTGCCACTTTCATTCCATGTGGTAGTTCAGCAACCAGGTCGTTGATGTAGAGTAGGAAAAGTGTAGGGGACAGAACCCCTCCCTGAGGGACGCCATGACGCAGTAGAATTTTCTTACTCTTGAGGCCATCTAGTTGTACTCGGGCTCTTCTGTTATGCAGGTATGCTTTCACCCATTTGTACATCTTACCATTCACTCTACAATTTCTCAGTTTCTTCAGAAGCCCTTCTTTCCAAACCTTGTCAAATGCTTTCCTTAGATCTATCCATGCTGCTAGTACCAGTTTCTTATCTTGGAACGCATCCTCAATCTCTTGGGAAAGGTAAGTTGCCTGATCTTCGGTGGAATAACACTGCCTAAAGCCCGCCTGCTGTGGTACAAGAAGGTTTTCACTTTCAAGGTACCACTGTAGCCTGAGGTTGATGATACGTTCAATTGTTTTGCATAGGCAGCTTATAAGGCTGATTGGTCTGTAGCTGGAGGCAGTGGAACTGTCTTTTCCTGGTTTTAGGAGTGGTATCATGATTGCTTCCCTCCAGGTCTGTGGAACTCTGCCTGAGTTCCAACAGATATTGAAGATCTTCAGCAGCTTTGTTTTTGCTGCGGTTCCCAAGTTCTTAATCATTTCATTGGACACTCCATCAACTCCTGGCGACTTTCTCATTTTCAATTTGGATATTGCAAGCTCCAGTTCTCTGAATGTGATTGGTGCCTCCATAACTTCAGGTATGGTTCCATCTCGTCCTGCGTATTGTTGTTTCTCACGAGTCTCCTGTTGCTTCTCTGGGCTAACTTCGATGTTGTTGTCTTTAGCAAAGGAGTCTGCAAAGTGATCAGCTGCCTGTTTTCCCATGAGGATGTTTCCATCTTTGTACAGAGCAATCCTTGAGTTTCTCTCTGTACCTTCATCGTTAAGTTGTTTTACCAGCTTCCACAGTTTCCTCGTATGTCTTTCGAAGTTCAAGGACTCTGTTTTCTCCTTCCAACTTCTTCGCCTGGCCTGCAACTTGGCCCTTTGAAATTTGGCCTTAGCTTGCTGGTAGTTATTGTGGTGTTCTTGGCATGGACTGGTCTCTGCCTGCTTTCGAGATGTTTCCACGTCGTTGTGCAGCTGCTCTAGTTCACTATTCCAATATGGTTTGTAGTGCTTACGAGCCCCTCTAGGTATTGTTTCACGAGCAGCCTGTAATATGCATCTGCTGAATTCATCGACTAGCTTATTGATGTCTTTGTCTACAGTCAGATATCTAGCCAGTATACTAGTACGGTGCTGGTACATTGTCCAGTCTGCCTTCTTGTAGTTCCACCTAGAGAGAGTGCTGCTCTCCTTGACAAGTTCATTTTCCACAATTAGGAAGACTGGCCGGTGGTCGCTGCCTCCAAGTTGTTTCCCTACAACGCGTGTGGTGTTCCACTCCAGGCTGGGTGAGTGGAATGCCAGGTCTGGTGTAGAGGTGGTGTGCCATGATCTCGAGTAGAAGGTTGGTGGGTCGATTGGCTGGTTAATCAGGATAAGCCCATTGTCATCCTGCCAGTTTTCAAGCTCCTCACCTCTCCTGTCCATGTGATCATAGCCCTAGCTCTGTGAGTGGCTGTTGAAGTCTCCGCATACAATCAGTCTTTCTTTTGCTGGGATTGTATCTAGTGCCAGTGGGCGGTCTCTCGGACAGTAGTAGTTGAGCAGGTGGAATTCTGAACTTTCTGTCCTGAGATGAAGCATCTGGTATTCCGCCCCCTCCATATATGTTTCAAGCTTACATGCACTGATGTTATTCCTCACGAGTGTCAGTATTCCACCCTTTCGCCTGTCTATTCGGTCAGATCGGTAGCACTGGTAGCCTCTGATTTTGAAGGCTATGTCCTTGTTGAGGTGGGTTTCTTGCAAGCAACATACATTTACTTGCTCTTCATTCAAGATATTTTCGAGCTCTAATTTTTTGTTGTAGCCGTCTTTTTTACTATTGACGCCTTCAGCATTCCAGTGCATTATTTTAAATGGTCTTTTCTTTGCTTGGCCAGTAGCTCTATTCTCATGCCTCCTGGCTCCACGGGGCAATTGAGAAGGACCCCCAGTAGTAGGGGTTGGGCCCTTCCGAGGCAGAGGGCCCGGCAATGCGCCTGCCTGGGTGTCCGTCACAGGGCGAGTGCCATAACGTTTTGCAGATATAGGCATACTTCCATAGCGCATGTGCGTGGCATCCTGATTGCTGTGGTGCGCCTCTTGGCTGGTTGCCTCCGTCTTCAGCACCTTGACTTGCTAGGGCAGACTGTGGTCTTGCTCGAGTGTAGGAGGGCCTGGCCAGTCTTGGTTTTTCAGCCGCTGATGGCTGTACTTGAGCCCCATCTCCACGTCAAGGAGCTGGCCTCGATGGGGAAAGTACGTTTTAACTTATCGACCTTGATTTTCTTCATTAGCTTATCTCCCCCTTCCCTCTTTCTACGTGCATCATAAGGTACAACTTTTGAATTATCGCTCTTGATTCTACAAATATACGACCCGTCCCCTCTCTCTACACGTGAAACTGTCTGATTTTAAATATTCGTAGTGCCTGTTAAGACAATAGAGAAAGGAAAAAAATGGGCGTGGCTAAATTATGAGTGAGACAGATATCAAGTACAAAGGTTCTGCATTAACAAAACTAATAAGCAAGAAAAGGTGGAAAACAGGTGGAAGCAAAACGTGTGGATATCATGTAATATATTTACATACTTCTGTCACACCCTAAAACATCCTAACGTGCCAAGGTGATAGCAACAATAGAGATAAAAGTCAGACAACTCTGATGTAAAACAACTGCTGCCTTGTAGGAAGGTCACGGAAAACCAGAGGCTAGGGAAGCAGTCCCGAACAAATGCATGCTGAAGACGGATGCACTGGGCCGCAAGGCGCACAACATAGTGCAACGCAAACCGCCATGAGATGACATCCAGAAAAGAACAGGTCATCATTTTTCGGCTACGCACTGGTCACAACATATTGAGATACCATCTGTACCACAAATACAAAATTGGTGCAACAGATCTCTGCACCTGCGGTACCACCCCAATGACAGTCGAACACCTGCTGCAATACTGCCCAACCTACAGTAATGAACGGAGTAGCATATGGCAACAACCCACTTCTGTCAACGAAAAACTGTTTGGAGATGTTGGGAGCCTTGGGTTGACTACTGCCTTTATTAGAGTCATAAATGTGGAAGTCTGAAGGCGAACGAGGAAGAAGAAAGAAGATCTATGACACCATATGTGTCCCCTGGTTTAGTCGCCAGTCTTCTCGAGCGGCCATCATTTAAGATAGCAAGGTTCATAAAGAAGAGGACCCGGCTTAAAGCCATACCCTGTCTGTTGTCAGTTACGTTTCCTCACTCCTTTCATTTAGCGTTAAAATCACCAGCAATTAAACACCTTTTGATAGGTACCTATGACAATTCCGTAGGAAAGCCCAGTTACCATCTTCTGGAAGGTGATATATGTGGGCATATATTTTGAAGATTTGCCGTTTCCAACCATCACTATTAAATTTGATTCCCTGCAATTCCACGTCTTCGATGTTATCGACACTAGTATCCAACCACTCATGATGCAGCTCGTTCTTCACATAAGTGGCTTGCCCTCGACTACCTGGCCCACTAGGATTTGCGTAGCATTTCTAGCCAGGACAATTAATGCTGACCTGCTCTTATAGTTTGTTTCTTGGAGTATTAGGATATCGAAATCGTACACATAAATGAAATTAAGGAAAGCTTTTAAAACCAGAATAAAAACCGGAGCTACGGGGAATGCGTTCTGTCGCCGATAACTTCAGCTAACGACAAGAGTAAAAATGGATGCAGAAGAAGAGATAGGGGAGAGAAGAGGAGAGAGAGAGAAAGAGAAGAGCTGGCAAAATAATAAGCTGACAGGCTATCGCTAAAAATATATACGTGTAGGTTATTTGAGGAGTCGATGTGCCAATCAACGTGTGGGGTGGAAGAGAATAATATATTACTGTATATAGAATTTTTAAATTTTCATTTACTGTGATGCTAAACGTAGAAATGTGTAAAACAACATCAGTGAAAGGTGCAAAACAACATCAGTGAAAGGTGCAAAAAATTAACTGTGGCCGCCGCCGGATTGCCGAAACCCGGGATTGAACCAGGGACCTTTAGATCTTCAGTCTAACGCTCTCCCAACTGAGCTATTTCGGCTGCCGTTGGTACAAGTGATTTATAAATATTTATATACAACATATCATACGTTTCCCGCCTTTTTTTTATTGCTGTGAGGGAACAATTTAAGAAGAATTATTGTATCATAACAATTCAATTTTCAAAATGTATTTACACATATTACAGAAGACATCTTTTTAATTATTCGTTAACTGTAGACTGTCTGTGTTCGTGGTCTGTCATAGTGCCCAATTGCCACTACATTTGCGTGTTTTGCTGTAAGGGGACAAAATATTGTTCGCTAACATAATTATTCTTTATATGCAGTCATAGCTGTATCTTTAATTAAAATTGGGCAGCTGTACACTTTGAATAGCACGGATGTGATCAGTATTAAAATATCCGCATTATTATAAAATTAGCTTTATATCTCATAATTGAGCCATATCTCGTGTCGCGTAAAATTCTGGAATAAACGTTTAGTAGCAGGTGGTGGCCTATTGGAAGGCGCGGTTCGAAAGGTTTGTAATAGCGGTCAGTTTACAGCTGGTGTTAACAGCAGACAATTTTAATAAAACTTCGTTTTTTTTTTTTTTTCCCCTCGCATGAGGTCGCATATTTTTTTCCTCGCATGAGGTCGCTTTTTTTTTGCCTCGCATGAGGTTGCATGGCACACGCTCAACCCGGCCCTGGTCAAGACCCATGTCCCAACACAAGAAGACCCAATGACATCATGTGTCACTGTAGTGATCTTCTGTGTTCTCACACAAAGGACCTAATGACACATGAATGTCACTGTATTGGTCCCTGTGCTTGGACACTTTGATCTTAGCCAAAAGGCCGAGAAGTAGAAACTCAATGCTTGAAGAGAAAGACTGCCGGGTGTGTCTTAATCACATGATTTTGACAAATAATTTTTTTTATTTATTTGTTTTGTTTGTAAGTAGGCCTAAACTTTATAGCCGAGTTTAGTGTTGTATTTTAGGCCTTACATGTGATAATTTTTAAAATGTTTGCTTTAGCCTAATTGAGTGATCTATTTCTTAGGCCTACTTACCAACATAACATTGAGCAGTGGGCGCAGATGTTCCGTTCTAATAGCTTTGATGGGGCCTACTTTTTTTTTTTTAATTAATGAAGAAAAGTATCCCGCTCAACCTCTGATGGGTTAAAATTAGGATATAGGCCTATAGGACCTATTGTTTTCAATTCCAAATAATATGAACAACTAATATACTTTGTCTTTTAAAAAAAAGTGTGTGCAGAATTATTTCTTAAAAGTTATTTTATTAATAGAAGGCCTAGGCTATTTATTATCTCTTTATGTTACATAATGTAGAAAGTGAAAGAAATTATTTATTTTGCAAGGCTTCGAATTGGAGACAAAACATGGACAGATAAGACGTAGGTTTTAGCCTATACAGTAACAACATTATTTGCTGTCTGAGTGGCTTACTGAATTAAGTCTGATTTTCTGTACGCAGATCTTGATGAGTTATATAGGCCTAGCCTTCTTCAGTTTTGTATTGTTATACTGTCCATTAAACCATTATCGGTAATTTCCTATCTTTCGTACCTTTTTGCTCCGCAGTGAATATGTATAGTTAGGTGTTGTTTCGTAGCGCTTAGGGTTAGGATTAGGGTTAGAATTAGGGTTAGGACTAGGGTTTGTGTTAGGGTTAGTGTTAACCATAATACTAATCCTAACCCTAATCCTAACCCTAACTGCTACGAAACAACACCTAACTACATATATTCACTGCGGACCAAAAATGTACGAAAGATAGGAAATTACCCCATTATCTTTCACCTTTTCTTCCTTTTTTTTTCTTTTGCTCATTATTTTTACTTAACATTTTCTGTTATTTACAAAAATTGGACTGGAGGGATAATGCCAGAAATAAATATTGGCAGTTAAACATATTATCTGAAATTATTGACACAATAGGGCATATATCCTAATTTGAACACAGTAGAGGCTGAAAGAAATATTGTTTCTTCATAATTAAAAAAAAATTAGACAATGGTGAAAACTGTTTACAAAGATGGTTTGGCCATGTCTGCAGAATATCGGCTACCACGACAAGCATGGGAAACAAAGAGCCAGGGATCCAGACCCCCAGGATGACCCAGAGTCCGCTGGGAGGACAACATTAGACAATCTTTGAAGGACCGAGGACTAGAATGGAATCAGGCCGGGAGGAAGACAGCCGATAGGATAGTTTGGCGCTCTCTCTTCAAAACCTCTACACCTCAAGGTAGAAGGGGAACGACTAAGTAAGTAAGAAAACTGTTTACTGTATGTATAACAGAACGGGAATATAATAAATGTTTTCTACAAGAACATATCAAGTAAATACAAAGTTCCCAGCAGAAAGAAACTGCTGAGACTACAACTGGAAATGGTATTTTCAGAGTAGAAGACCCTCACAGTGCAGACTACCTATAAGATAATAATATAGAGCACTTTGTACAAAAATGTAAGAGACATGAACACTAGAGAATATGAAAAATTACATTATTTGCAGGCTTGCAATTAACCCATAACTATAGAACAGGTGTTAAGAATAGACAGGCCTGGGTAACTGCACAGTATAGTCAATTAATATTAGACAAACATAAAGGTATGTTTTCAGGCACTCGTAAGAAATAAAGAAGTAGAACACTTGGACAACAGAAAAACAACAGACGTGAGTGGCTTACCCAGGGTTCGAACCCCGTACCTTCCGTACGACAACTCCGCCTAGCTATACAAGCGAATCACACTGACCCCACGGCCAGCTAGGCATCCCCAAAAAAGGATGCTTTACTGACTAGTCATCAGTGTGAAATACAAGACAACACCGGAAGTATACAGTGGGCAACTCAGCCCATTAATGACGCAATCACTTCTGTTGTTCCTCTATACAGCAGTATATGTCAGTCCAAACAAGACAAAGACCTTGATACTGTGTCCAGTAAATGATAGAAGACTTAAGGACAGTAGTATAGAACAGAGGGTAGGTTTCTGGTATTGTATAAACATTAATAACACATAAGGAAGGGAAACCCGAGGCCTGTAAACAGTAAATTAATATTAGACAAACATAAAGGTATGTTTTCAGGCACTCGTAAGAAATAAAGAAGTAGAACACTTGGACAACAGAAAAAACAACAGACGTGAGTGGCTTACCCAGGGTTCGAACCCCGTACCTTCCGTACGACAACTCCGCCTAGCTATACAAGCGAATCACACTGACCCCACGGCCAGCTAGGCATCCCCAAAAAAGGATGCTTTACTGACTAGTCATCAGTGTGAAATACAAGACAACACCGGAAGTATACAGTGGGCAACTCAGCCCATTAATGACGCAATCACTTCTGTTGTTCCTCTATACAGCAGTATATGTCAGTCCAAACAAGACAAAGACCTTGATACTGTGTCCAGTAAATGATAGAAGACTTAAGGACAGTAGTATAGAACAGAGGGTAGGTTTCTGGTATTGTATAAACATTAATAACACATAAGGAAGGGAAACCCGAGGCCTGTAAACAGTAAATTAATATTAGACAAACATAAAGGTATGTTTTCAAGCACTCGTAAGAAATAAAGAAGTAGAACACTTGGACAACAGAAAAACAACAGACGTGAGTGGCTTACCCAGGGTTCGAACCCCGTACCTTCCGTACGACAACTCCGCCTAGCTATCAAGCGAATCACACTGACCCCACGGCCAGCTAGGCATCCCCAAAAAAGGATGCTTTACTGACTAGTCATCAGTGTGAAATACAAGACAACACCGGAAGTATACAGTGGGCAACTCAGCCCATTAATGACGCAATCACTTCTGTTGTTCCTCTATACAGCAGTATATGTCAGTCCAAACAAGACAAAGACCTTGATACTGTGTCCAGTAAATGATAGAAGACTTAAGGACAGTAGTATAGAACAGAGGGTAGGTTTCTGGTATTGTATAAACATTAATAACACATAAGGAAGGGAAACCCGAGGCCTGTAAACAGTAAATTAATATTAGACAAACATAAAGGTATGTTTTCAAGCACTCGTAAGAAATAAAGAAGTAGAACACTTGGACAACAGAAAAACAACAGACGTGAGTGGCTTACCCAGGGTTCGAACCCCGTACCTTCCGTACGACAACTCCGCCTAGCTATACAAGCGAATCACACTGACCCCACGGCCAGCTAGGCATCCCCAAAAAAGGATGCTTTACTGACTAGTCATCAGTGTGAAATACAAGACAACACCGGAAGTATACAGTGGGCAACTCAGCCCATTAATGACGCAATCACTTCTGTTGTTCCTCTATACAGCAGTATATGTCAGTCCAAACAAGACAAAGACCTTGATACTGTGTCCAGTAAATGATAGAAGACTTAAGGACAGTAGTATAGAACAGAGGGTAGGTTTCTGGTATTGTATAAACATTAATAACACATAAGGAAGGGAAACCCGAGGCCTGTAAACAGTAAATTAATATTAGACAAACATAAAGGTATGTTTTCAGGCACTCGTAAGAAATAAAGAAGTAGAACACTTGGACAACAGAAAAACAACAGACGTGAGTGGCTTACCCAGGGTTCGAACCCCGTACCTTCCGTACGACAACTCCGCCTAGCTATCAAGCGAATCACACTGACCCCACGGCCAGCTAGGCATCCCCAAAAAAGGATGCTTTACTGACTAGTCATCAGTGTGAAATACAAGACAACACCGGAAGTATACAGTGGGCAACTCAGCCCATTAATGACGCAATCACTTCTGTTGTTCCTCTATACAGCAGTATATGTCAGTCCAAACAAGACAAAGACCTTGATACTGTGTCCAGTAAATGATAGAAGACTTAAGGACAGTAGTATAGAACAGAGGGTAGGTTTCTGGTATTGTATAAACATTAATAACACATAAGGAAGGGAAACCCGAGGCCTGTAAACAGTAAATTAATATTAGACAAACATAAAGGTATGTTTTCAGGCACTCGTAAGAAATAAAGAAGTAGAACACTTGGACAACAGAAAAACAACAGACGTGAGTGGCTTACCCAGGGTTCGAACCCCGTACCTTCCGTACGACAACTCCGCCTAGCTATCAAGCGAATCACACTGACCCCACGGCCAGCTAGGCATCCCCAAAAAAGGATGCTTTACTGACTAGTCATCAGTGTGAAATACAAGACAACACCGGAAGTATACAGTGGGCAACTCAGCCCATTAATGACGCAATCACTTCTGTTGTTCCTCTATACAGCAGTATATGTCAGTCCAAACAAGACAAAGACCTTGATACTGTGTCCAGTAAATGATAGAAGACTTAAGGACAGTAGTATAGAACAGAGGGTAGGTTTCTGGTATTGTATAAACATTAATAACACATAAGGAAGGGAAACCCGAGGCCTGTAAACAGTAAATTAATATTAGACAAACATAAAGGTATGTTTTCAGGCACTCGTAAGAAATAAAGAAGTAGAACACTTGGACAACAGAAAAACAACAGACGTGAGTGGCTTACCCAGGGTTCGAACCCCGTACCTTCCGTACGACAACTCCGCCTAGCTATCAAGCGAATCACACTGACCCCACGGCCAGCTAGGCATCCCCAAAAAAGGATGCTTTACTGACTAGTCATCAGTGTGAAATACAAGACAACACCGGAAGTATACAGTGGGCAACTCAGCCCATTAATGACGCAATCACTTCTGTTGTTCCTCTATACAGCAGTATATGTCAGTCCAAACAAGACAAAGACCTTGATACTGTGTCCAGTAAATGATAGAAGACTTAAGGACAGTAGTATAGAACAGAGGGTAGGTTTCTGGTATTGTATAAACATTAATAACACATAAGGAAGGGAAACCCGAGGCCTGTAAACAGTAAATTAATATTAGACAAACATAAAGGTATGTTTTCAGGCACTCGTAAGAAATAAAGAAGTAGAACACTTGGACAACAGAAAAACAACAGACGTGAGTGGCTTACCCAGGGTTCGAACCCCGTACCTTCCGTACGACAACTCCGCCTAGCTATCAAGCGAATCACACTGACCCCACGGCCAGCTAGGCATCCCCAAAAAAGGATGCTTTACTGACTAGTCATCAGTGTGAAATACAAGACAACACCGGAAGTATACAGTGGCAACTCAGCCCATTAATGACGCAATCACTTCTGTTGTTCCTCTATACAGCAGTATATGTCAGTCCAAACAAGACAAAGACCTTGATACTGTGTCCAGTAAATGATAGAAGACTTAAGGACAGTAGTATAGAACAGAGGGTAGGTTTCTGGTATTGTATAAACATTAATAACACATAAGGAAGGGAAACCCGAGGCCTGTAAACAGTAAATTAATATTAGACAAACATAAAGGTATGTTTTCAGGCACTCGTAAGAAATAAAGAAGTAGAACACTTGGACAACAGAAAAACAACAGACGTGAGTGGCTTACCCAGGGTTCGAACCCCGTACCTTCCGTACGACAACTCCGCCTAGCTATCAAGCGAATCACACTGACCCCACGGCCAGCTAGGCATCCCCAAAAAAGGATGCTTTACTGACTAGTCATCAGTGTGAAATACAAGACAACACCGGAAGTATACAGTGGGCAACTCAGCCCATTAATGACGCAATCACTTCTGTTGTTCCTCTATACAGCAGTATATGTCAGTCCAAACAAGACAAAGACCTTGATACTGTGTCCAGTAAATGATAGAAGACTTAAGGACAGTAGTATAGAACAGAGGGTAGGTTTCTGGTATTGTATAAACATTAATAACACATAAGGAAGGGAAACCCGAGGCCTGTAAACAGTAAATTAATATTAGACAAACATAAAGGTATGTTTTCAGGCACTCGTAAGAAATAAAGAAGTAGAACACTTGGACAACAGAAAAACAACAGACGTGAGTGGCTTACCCAGGGTTCGAACCCCGTACCTTCCGTACGACAACTCCGCCTAGCTATCAAGCGAATCACACTGACCCCACGGCCAGCTAGGCATCCCCAAAAAAGGATGCTTTACTGACTAGTCATCAGTGTGAAAAACAAGACAACACCGGAAGTATACAGTGGGCAACTCAGCCCATTAATGACGCAATCACTTCTGTTGTTCCTCTATACAGCAGTATATGTCAGTCCAAACAAGACAAAGACCTTGATACTGTGTCCAGTAAATGATAGAAGACTTAAGGACAGTAGTATAGAACAGAGGGTAGGTTTCTGGTATTGTATAAACATTAATAACACATAAGGAAGGGAAACCCGAGGCCTGTAAACAGTAAATTAATATTAGACAAACATAAAGGTATGTTTTCAGGCACTCGTAAGAAATAAAGAAGTAGAACACTTGGACAACAGAAAAACAACAGACGTGAGTGGCTTACCCAGGGTTCGAACCCCGTACCTTCCGTACGACAACTCCGCCTAGCTATACAAGCGAATCACACTGACCCCACGGCCAGCTAGGCATCCCCAAAAAAGGATGCTTTACTGACTAGTCATCAGTGTGAAATACAAGACAACACCGGAAGTATACAGTGGGCAACTCAGCCCATTAATGACGCAATCACTTCTGTTGTTCCTCTATACAGCAGTATATGTCAGTCCAAACAAGACAAAGACCTTGATACTGTGTCCAGTAAATGATAGAAGACTTAAGGACAGTAGTATAGAACAGAGGGTAGGTTTCTGGTATTGTATAAACATTAATAACACATAAGGAAGGGAAACCCGATGCCTAGCTGGCCGTGGGGTCAGTGTGATTCGCTTGTATAGCTAGGCGGAGTTGTCGTACGGAAGGTACGGGGTTCGAACCCTGGGTAAGCCACTCACGTCTGTTGTTTTTCTGTTGTCCAAGTGTTCTACTTCTTTATTTCTTACGAGTGCCTGAAAACATACCTTTATGTTTGTCTAATATTAATTTACTGTTTACAGGCCTCGGGTTTCCCTTCCTTATGTGTTATTAATGTTTATACAATACCAGAAACCTACCCTCTGTTCTATACTACTGTCCTTAAGTCTTCTATCATTTACTGGACACAGTATCAAGGTCTTTGTCTTGTTTGGACTGACATATACTGCTGTATAGAGGAACAACAGAAGTGATTGCGTCATTAATGGGCTGAGTTGCCCACTGTATACTTCCGGTGTTGTCTTGTATTTCACACTGATGACTAGTCAGTAAAGCATCCTTTTTTGGGGATGCCTAGCTGGCCGTGGGGTCAGTGTGATTCGCTTGTATAGCTAGGCGGAGTTGTCGTACGGAAGGTACGGGGTTCGAACCCTGGGTAAGCCACTCACGTCTGTTGTTTTTCTGTTGTCCAAGTGTTCTACTTCTTTATTTCTTACGAGTGCCTGAAAACATACCTTTATGTTTGTCTAATATTAATTTACTGTTTACAGGCCTCGGGTTTCCCTTCCTTATGTGTTATTAATGTTTATACAGTATAGTCAAACAGTATTTAGCAAAACAAAAATTAAGATGTACTTGTCCGTATCCTTGAATCTGAAAACCGAAATATTCTTATAATCAAAAGTTTTTTTGGCCGACTTTTTGGGCTCTTTTTGAACACATTTCAGATGATTTTGAGTGACTTGGGCGACTTTTAGAAACTGAAATAATCCTATTTCTGAAACACATCTGCCCCCGAGCATTTCAGATTCAAGGATATGGACCTGTAATGGTTAGTTGGGGTATTCATTTCATTCATTACTCTTCAGCTCAAATCAAGAAGGATCATAGGCCTTCAGGAAACATATGCCAAGTTGTCCTGTCGTGTGCTGCCAGCTCAAAGTCTTTCCATGTCTTCATCATCATTTTCATTTCTGTCTCGTTTTCTTCTCAATGGGTTTTTTTTTTTTTCAGTCTACTTCTGCTTCGGTTACTCTAGGGATTCCAGAACAAATACTGCCTGGTAATGCTATCTGCAGGTTTCATCAATATGTGTCCTGTCCATCGTCAGCATTTTCTTCTCGGCTGTTGTTCCACTGGCACATCTCTGGTTCTTGTTATAAGTTCTACATTGGTGACCCTGTCGTACCATGTCAGTCCTTCTATCCTGTGCTAGCACCCATTCATGAAAGTGTGTAAATTCTTGGTTCTTGTTTTTTGTTGTTCTCCATGTTTCACTGCCATAAAATAGGACTGACTTGACATTTGAATTGAAGATTCGTTGGGCTTGATATCTTTTAATTCCCATATATTTTACAATGCAATGAAAGATCCTCTTGCCTTTTTTCATTCTTATTTTGATATCATTATCTGGCCCTCTAAGCCAGAAAGAAGACAAATGGTGACATCCCTGCCACACACCAGCTCTGACCTCAAAAGTCCTGTACATTTTCCTTCATAAAGAATACTGCAAGTCATGTCTTCATATGTTTTCTTTATTATGTAATGATCTACAGAGGGACTCCATAATGCCTCTTCAGTTTCCATAGTGATTCTCCGTCATCAGAGTCAAATGCTTTTCACAAATCCAGAGTAAAGAGGTGAGCTCAGCTCCAAACTTTGTTCAACTAGTATTCACAATGTGATTAACCGGCCTATTTAGGATATATTTTGTCAAAAGCCAGCTTATTTATCTCTCAGTTCTTTTGCTGTAGGCTGTTAATCTCTCAATGATGATCCTATTTAATATTTTCCCTGGAATTGTAATTTGTGCACTCTTGTAAATCTCTTAGGCATTCTGCTGGTATTTCTTCTGTCTGACTTTTTTTTTTTAAAACAAAGAAACCCGTTCAACCCTTGATGGGTTATAATAAGGATACATATAATGTAGTAAATTCAAAATAATAAAATCTGATTTCGATATCTAAATATAGTATCTTCCCCCCCCCCCCCCCCCCCCCCCCAAACAAAAACAAAAAACCAAATGTAGTCAATATAGTAACTAAAAACTAAAATTGTGTGTGTGTGTGTGTTCCCTCCCCTTTCCTAAAAAAAACCAAAACAATTACAAACAACAACAAAAGAAAAAAGTAGTCCCTCATAACTGCCCTGTTGTTAACAAGGTGAAAAGGGGTGAGAAAGCCCGGGGTGTCCAGGATGACACCCAATCCACCAATTATCTGCCATCGAACGAACGAACGAACTTTATTTTCAAAGGGTTAAGAATTGGGCACGCAGGCTCGTCTGACATTCTGCCCTTCCTCTCTCTCTCGTCATGTATACTATATCCTTTCATCCTCACATTTACTTACTATAAGCATAATTAAGGCATTTATCATTATAAAAGTAATATTACATTTGCAATAATCATCATAATTAAAGTACGTTTTTAAAATAAAATTAAAAAAAAAAAATAATAATAATAATAATGAATTTAAAAATAAAGTAAATAAAAATAAACATTAAAAAAAACAAAAAAAACAACAACAACAAGACATAAAAATCGAATTCTTTGGTACAGTAAATTAGTGATTTGAGACATATTCAGAAGTATGTTATAAGAACTCGTGAAATTTTCAAACTGTGTGCAACTGAATGACGCAGGGACTTTTTTTAGGTTCATCAAGATGAGGTGGGGTAAACAGTTACTTTCCTCGTTGTCTTTGCGTCTCGAATGAGCACCTCATCAGATTACCCGTTATCCTCACACCATCATTGATCATTATATATTAATTTTAGTTCTTGTTATATACTGTTTTACTATATTGTGCAGTTCTCTAGGTCTGTCTATTCTCAACACCTGTTCCACAGTTATGGGTGAATTGCATGCCTGTAAATAATCTTATATTGGTTTTTTTCTGTGGTCATACTTCCTCCATTTTAGTAGGAAATGCTCTATATTATTTATTTCTAGGCACTGCACAGTAAGATTCTTCTATTCTAAAATAGTCAATTCCTAGTTGCAGTCTAAGAAGTTTCTTATTGCTAGGAATTTTTAGTTCTCTAGATACCTGACACGTTCTTGTTGGAGCCTTGAACAATTTATATGCATGTCTGCCCTTCAGACTTCCATCTCCTATATGGTCGATTCCTCAGTTATTATTCTTTTAATCAAGCTTTTGATCTCTTTTACTCATCCCCACATTTATTTGGTTTCTGTTCTACTTGTCTTAGCTTCTTTATCTGCCTTTTCATTTCCATTTATGCCAACATTTAAAGGTATCCAAGTTATTAAAACAGAACATCCTCTGGAGTATAGGAAGTATTTGCCAGTAATATCTCTTCTGTTATATCTGGCCTACTGCATTCTCGTGACTTATAGTTTGAAAAGCTGAAAATGAGCCTGTTAATATTGCAACAGCTTTTCCATCTTTTAGAAGCTTTACCGTAAATTACAGCTTTCTGTCTTTACTTTTTTTGGCCTGTCACAGTTAACTTGTAGTGCTTCATTAGCTGGTTTGAATGTCTTCAAGATCTTGTGGAGCTGGTCTTACGTCTACTGAGATGTTCCTCAAAATATTCTGCTTTTCTCTTTATTAGCTCTGTTATGTTACTAAATATTTTCCCATTATTGTCTTTGATGAGGCTGTTTGCTAGCTTGTATTTCCCTGTTAGCTTCTTTGTGCTGTTGCACATCATTCATCATTTTCCTTTTTGCTCACTAAGGAGCATGGGAGCCATCACTGTAGCAGGCCCTCCAGCAGAAAACCTGGTCTAAGCATTGACACACTGTGGCTTCTGTAACAATTTGTTTTACACAATGAAAATGTCAGCCACATGCACAAGCTCATAGTAGTCACCTTGAAGGACATGGCAGAGGCAACAGTAGACCTCTTCTTTCTTTGTGTCATAAGAGACTCCCAGGAACTATACAGGGCAGGTTCACGAGCATTTAACTGTCATTGTAATATTTTCAATTTTATATTGAATTTTTAATATTAAGTAGCTTTATTGCTTGACCTCTCTCTCTCTCTCTCTCTCTCTCTCTCTCTCTCTCTCTCTCTCTCTCTCTCTCTCTCTCTCTCCTCTCTCTCTCTCTCTCTCTCTCTCTCTCTCTCTCTCTCTCTCTCTCTCTCTCTCTCTCTCTCTCTCTCTCTCTCTCTCTCTCTCTCTCTCTCTCTCTCTCTCTCTCTCTCTCTCTCTCTCTGTGTGTGTGTGTGTGCGTGAATGACTATGAGTAAATGTACTTGTGTGTGCTAAGTTTCTGATTGTGATGATTATATTAATTGATCCTGTCTGAAGTTGTTAATATTTTAATTTTTAACACGCTGAAAATTGTATTGCAGGGCAGAAATTAAAAAGGCAATTATGCCTATTTCTTTACCTTGAAGAAATAAAGATTTCGTTGGTTCGTTCCCCATAATTCCTTTGGCTGCAGCTTCCTCTTTTTCTTTCTCATCAGTATATTTGTGATAATAGTGCACAGACTTTTTTTTCTCTCCAGATAATGGTGCACAGACTTATTCTCTGACATTCACATTGTTAGAAAACGTCTAAAATCTTTTGTTTTGTACAGCCAGCGGCACATGTGCCTTAAATTGTTATTTTTTTCCAATCAGATCAGCAAAGGCGGAACATCAAAATTGTATTGATAAATTTTCTTAATGGCTGAGAATCACATTCATGTATGCAATGGTTCAGTCCATCCATTGGATGAGCTTAAATACATCGCAGAAGAGAATGGTCTAGATCTGGAGAATTTGAAGTTTGCAAGACTAATGGATGCACAAGACCCACTTAGACATTTGCGAGAAGAGTTTTGCTACCCAAAGATGGGGGAGATTTTGCAAAGTAAGTTGTTATGGTTGGAATACATTTGTCAGTGACTTGTTTTTTTTATGGAGGTCAAGAAGAAATAATTAAATATTCTTTAAAGAACATGAGACACGTGATGTCCTAGATGTAACTTAAAAATAAGCATGTAAGCAGAAACAGTGAGTCCTCAGCATTTGATGGTAATTCATTCCACGAAACATAATGTTGTTGACAATATCTTACGCTGAAACCAATAATAGGTAGGTTTCCCATAACTCTTTGCAAACTATTGACAGGCGACCCTAACAACACATAAAATTGGTGTTTCTTACATGTTAAACAGTACTGTACATTTAATTGATTTTGTTTTAAACTTAAATAACTGACTGTTTATTAAAGAGTATTGAATAAATAGTTATACAGCATCTCAAATAACACAACAAACTAATAAATTAGCACTTAGACTGAAGATGCAGGGTTGATGAAATCGATGGTGGCATAGTTGTGATGGGGTAGGTGGGTTAGGCATCAGGTGCCATGTCAATCTTTTGTCTTTTACTATTACTGGCAAAGACACTGTCTTAAGTGGAATGTTATTGATCACCCTTTTGCAGCTTTCCGAAATAGAAATAGCTTTGTCTTCCGTTTAACACATCAGGAGTTCAGTGTTTTCAATGTTGGGGGGGTTTTTTACTACTTCTTTTGAATGCTCCCAATAAGAAAAGATTAGGAAATTGATGAGGCATTATGGAGTTCCCCTGAAGATTATTAACTTAATAAAGAAAACTTATGTAGACATGACACTCAGAGTTTTTCATGAAGGACAACTTACAGAACGCCACTAGGCGTGATGGCCACTGACTGCTTTGATGGTCGGTGGTTAAGGATCGAAGAAGAAGACAACTTACAGAACTGTTTGGGATTATGGCGTCTGTCAGGGAAAACGAGTATCATCCCGGGTACTGCCGACAAAATGCAGCAGAGATAGACGTGGCCAGTTCTTTTATCCTGTGACTCAGTGTAAAAAAATATTCTCTTTATGTGTGGCAGAAGCAGTAGGGAACAACCAGCACCAAGGTTCACTAGAGTCACAGTGCAGCAGTTACAACCAAAGGTTGACCTTTCATCCAGCATGGGCCAGATTGTTGCATGATTATCGTAGGAATGACAATACTTTCATGCTGTGGCTACTAGGATGAATAGTTTATTATTTCAGGAATATCTCTGCAAACAGTTTTGCTCATTTTGGTTATTCATTGTATCTGGAGGTATCTTGTTAATCAGTTCAACAGAAATTGAAAGACAGTTGCAAAACTTAAATTTTTTTTTCATTGTGAGCATAGGTAAAGGTAACAGTTGTCCCATAACAGATACTGCCATAGGGGAGTGAAGTGTTAGAGACTTCACAATACTAGGTCCAGCATTTAGAGGTGGGGTGACCAGTTCCCTTCCTCACTGCTCCAAAAGAGCAAGAGTCAGGTACCCATTTACAGCTGGGTAGACTGGAGTGTGATGATACACAGTTTGGTTAATTATAATGGTAGTTGAGGCCCCACTGTGCTTTGCTATGTTTCATCACTGCATATGATTTGGAAAATGGATACTGGTAAAGAATGAGAAGAGATGAAAGTTTGTCAAGTGTGGATGATTTCACAGAAACAAGATCTCACATAGAGGCTCTTTGAAAGAATAACAAGGTTCAAATATGTGTGCAAGAGAGATATGGGGGCACTGGACATAAATACAGCAACCTGGGAGGATGAAGCTGCCGATCGCACCAAGTGGCAATGTTGTCTACGGTGCCATCTCAGATTGGGCGAAAAAGAAGCTCTTGCGGCAAGCAGAATAGAGTAGAAAATGTCGAAAGGAACACCAGGGAAAAAAGCAGCTGAGGGCTGTCACCTCAGGGGTGCATTCCCATAGTCAGCCATGACTGAAGGGGTGATTATTATTAGTATTATATTGAAAGACATCAGAGTCAAACAACTAGAATATTTTCAACATAGCAATAGGCACAGGACTTCATGGATAGCCATCTGGGAGGAAACGAGGCATGAAGAGAGCAGCAATTCAAGTAGGAACTTCGATATTTTGATTGGAGGTAGCCTGTTGGAGTGTTGTTAATCTTAACCTGTCACCTCCACAGCCTGTTGGGGTGTTGTTAATCTTGACCTATCACCCCCCACAGCCTGTTGGAGTGTTGTTAATCTTTACCTATCACACACACACACCCCACCCACCCACAGTACTGATGTCAGAAATATGCTTTTTCACCATCAGCCTCTTCTTTGGCACTAAACTGTGTAACCGAATATGATTTTTTAAGACATTCCAGTATGTCATCCTGATCTATTGGAGGGCAAGTCTGCGAGACATTAAGAGTCATCTGTCATTCAAATATGTAACATTATTTTCCGAAGCTACATTTACCATCACTGCAAACATTTCAGTAAAACAGGTAAAATCTTGGAGACCGATTCTGCCCATATCTTTAGTCGAGGAAGTTGAGGGGAACTGCGGTAAGATGTGGAGTACAATGGATGGGTGTGAAAAAAATCGAAAAAAGGTGATTCGTCTTACGAGGACAAAAGACAAAGAAAATAGCCAACGTTACGGCCACAAGGCCTTCGTCAGGGAAAGGAAAGAAAGTGAAGGCTAGATAGGACACACAAGAACCTAAATAAATATAAAAATAATAAAACCTAGGTACTTCCCTAAAGGCATCGAAGTCCTAACACTTTTGCTGCCCGCGAACGGATGCTCATGTTTTTTACTTAGTTCTCTCATTCCCTTCCGTTTTCGTTTGTTTGTTCTTGATGATGGCCTTGTGGCCTTAACATTGGCAATTTCCTTTGTCCTAGTAAGATTTATTACCTATTTTTTACTCCACTGTTTTTTACTCATGCTTTAGTTACATGCTAGTGTAAGTGATCATGTCTCTCCACAGCTTCCTGTCCCCATTGCCTGTTAATGAATTCTATCCTTGACTTTGTTCCATGCTTGTTCCATGCCATGATGCTAAACTGGCCATTTTATTCTCTAGTTGTTTTCCTCTATCTCATTTTCTTTCAATCTTCTCTGTTGTCACATTATATTCTAGCTATCCTCTGCTCATAAATAACAAAGAAAGCAGATTACTTCTTTGTTAGAAAAGACAATTGACAGTTAAGTTAGACAGCATGAATGAAAGACAGCCGTAGAAGCCTAAGTCACCATGAACTGGTGTGGATCCACTGTCCTGGTCAGCTGACAAACTTTGAGAGCACTTGTAATGGGGACACTAAAAAAGATACTAAGAATAATTAGTGATCGCCTGTTAGAGAACAACACTACAGCAGATGAATCAGCAAGGCTCAGACTGTTGGAATTAGGCATCAAATATAAGACTAACAGGGATGGACGTATGAGAGGATGCATCCAGCATGTTTACAACATGAGCGCTACAGGAAAAATTAGCATTCATACCCTTCGACATTTGCTGAGGAACTGAGCACCTGTGGGTTTGCCTGGAGTGCAGTGATGTCAATTCTGATCAGTAATAACAATCACAGTGGAAGCTAATTAGGCACTGTGGTGTCCCCCTTAAATTTATTGACCTAATAATGAAAAACATCTAAAGACATGAGACAGTGTTCTTCATGAAGGACAATTTACAGAACCTATGTAATGAAGGACCTTTTTTCCGTCAGGATAACTGAGTTTAATTATCTGAAGCACTTGCCTTTGATGGCCCGTTCACGTTGTTGAAGTGTTTTAGGCTTTAAGTTTCTACAAATTGGGGTAACTCTTCCTATGATGGACCATTCTTAGTCACCTTTTGTAACATACCTGGTAGTGAACAGTTTAACAATTATTTGCTCCCCTTTAGGGTCTCAGCCCACATGTGAATTAAGGTTGGCTTTATTTAAATATACTGTTCAATAAAATTTTGGAATAGTATTGTAGAAAATGAATTAATATAGCACGAATATTAAAAGCAAATGTTGAAGCATTAACATTATTTTAAACTAGGAATTCTGCTTGAAATAAATTTTGTTACTCAAATGCCAAAGTGTGTATCTGTACATCTGTCTGTCTCTTTGTCTTTGTGCATATACATCTCATTTAACTTCTGATGGTTATAAAGATAGTGTTGCTAATTCAAGATAATAATTTTTTTCCTACCCCTTAATATGTCATCATTTTGCCTCTCCAATCAGTCCAAATAGAATAAATAAAAAGTGTCAAATTATGTGAATGTGTGTGTCTTCCCCCATACCAAAACGGCAGTTTCTCACACCAGTATATACACGCATTTCTCACAGAAATATTTGGCTTTGACATAGCTGGAGGCTGGTGATTAAGTTAGTAAATGCAGTTAAATCTTCTGTAACAGTTTACAACTAGTGGAAATTAAAATCTTCGCGTAACTGCTCTGATATAGCTTGTTATATATATATATAATTTATACAATGTGCACTAGATAATTAAATAATAATTTTAAAAACTCTGGTGGATTCTAAATAAAAAAAGATATGAAGTTATGTTGTGTACCCCTTAAACCCCTTTCACTACCCTCAGGATTGCACGGTGAGCATGCGACACCTTGGGAAACACTGCATGAGGGAATAGTAGTCCTGTTCATTCTTTGTGGGCTCAAGGACCTCCGCTGCGGCAGTTACACAGCATTATATATACAGCTGATGAGTGCTGTGAAATTCTCCCTGATAATTGACAGTAATAGAGACGAAGACAAAGAAAAGTATTCAAGAATTATAGAGACCATACCCTGACCATGTAGCTCAATGGAGGTCTCTGATGGGACAAGAAAGAATGACTACTTGTCATACAAGGTGACTAAAATGAGTTGGCAACCTCATCATGTAAAAACATTGCTACAGAAGCCACTGCATGGGCATGTGATTGTTTGGTGCAGGCTTCCTACAGCTGCAGTGTTGGACTCCATGCTCCGTAAGGATGAAGATGATAAACCTTGACCATAGTGAGAAATGGTGACTGTCACATTTAAGTTATTAAACATGGAGTTAGCCAGGAGTAATACTGTAATTGGCAACATAAAAAGGCATAACACCTTGCAGAAGACCATAATTGAAGGGCGAGTTGAAGGCAAACGTGCAAGGGGAAGACAGTGCTGTAAGTGGGAAGATAACATCAAGAGACGGAAAGGAAAGAGTCTATCAGAGTGCATCACCAAGACAAGAGACAGAAGACGTTTGAATTCCATTACAGCCAGCCTTCGTTGTGGAGATGGCAGCTGATGATGATGATCAATACTGTAATACTTATTTTATTTTATTTTTTTTTTTTTTTTGTTGCCATTGCTGCTCATTTCTTTCAGGGCAGTACAGGGTCATAATAACGGTGACCTTCCATGGGCATGGTGTGATGAGCTGTTGGAGGATGACATGGCCAGACTAGTTGGTAAGTGAATGTAGCTATACAGAAATGTATGTCACATTGTCCACATGGCTCGATGAAACAACAAATGCAGATCTGTGAAATAGAACCAGACAAATGGTAAGGCTGGAAGTTGGAAAGGGACAGTAAGGATGAATAGAACATACCCTCGGGAAATGACCAATCCAGGACATATTTTTGACTTAAGCCATGGGGAGAGAGTGGAGTATGAAGGCAATGAACCTTGGGAAGGACTCAAGGAGAAAGCTAGCGTAATCAGCATAAAATAAATAAAAAATAAAATAGTATGGAATCAGTTTTACAAATTAAATGTACACAGGAAACAGGATGTTTCGGGGTTCACCCGTCATCAGTCAGGTGACAAGGAATATAGACACTGCAAACATGTAACAGGATGAGAAACACAGATAAAAAGAGCGATACAAATAGTTGAAAAAGTAAACAACACAGGTTATGTGTTTTCTACACTGGAAGACCTGGAATATGCAGATGACATTACATTACTCGCGCAAACACATCCAAGAAAAAACCAATAGACTGAATAAGTATGGCCAGCAGGTTGGTCTGAACATCAATCTGAAGAAGACAGAGGTCATGACACTAAATGTGGGCAATCCTGAGCCAATAACAATAAGGAACCAGAAGTTAGAACAGACAGACACATTTACTTACCTAGGATGCATAGTAACACCTAACGGCGGAACAAGCAAGGACATTAACAACAGAATGAATAAAGCAAGAACAGCTTTTGCTAGTCTCAACAACATTTGGAAGTCTTCCCAGTACAGCACAAACACCAAATTAAGACTGTATGAGAGCTGTGTACTTTCTGTGCTTCTCTGGTGCGGAATGCTGGAGAGTAACAGAGAAGGAAATGTCGAAACAATCTGCCTAAGGAAAGTTCTCCAAATCTTTTGACCGAATACCATCAGCAACCAAGAACTACTTATTCGGAGTAACCAGGAGGACATGCACACCATCATAGCTGGCAGATGCTGGAGTTGGGTTGGCCACGTTCTCAGAATGGACCCTGTTACCATCACAAGAACAGCTATGCTATGGATCCCCGAGGGAAAGCGAAAGAGAGGCTGACCAAAAACAACTTGGCGGAGAACTGTGGAAGCCGAGATGCAAAGAATGAACCAGAGTTGGGGCACTGTATGAATGATAGCCGCTGACCAAGCAAAGTGGAATCAGTTTGTTGCTGCCTTACAAGACACCACCAGGCGTGATGGCCACTAACTGCTTTGACGGTTGGTGGCTATGGATCAAAGAAGAAGACAGGTTATGTGCGTGAAAAAGAACAATAATAAAGCAAGAAAAATTTTTAATCAGAAGAAAGAAATATCAATACAAGAAATATGTGATCAAGATGAGAAATACATGATCAAGAGAAATTGGTACTGGGGATCTTATAGGCTAAACTGGAGAAACCTGCTCAAACAGCAAATAGTGTCAATCAACAGTGACAGCCCTGTGCCTCATATGGATCAGTGTTGAATGAAGGAGAATGTAGTTTTGTTAGCATCTGTTTTTGGTTATTCACCATTAGCTTTCAGCTCCCCTTGGAGCATAAGCCTCCAGTCACATATATCTCACCTGTCGTGTGCCACCCATTCAGGTTCTCTCCACATATTATTTTTCATCCTTTTTATCTCTGTCTCCAGTTCTCTTTTCCATGTATCTTTAAGTCATCTTGTTTTTTTTTGTTTTTTTTTTCTTTTACATTGGGGATTCGAGAACAAGGACTGGCTTGTAATGCTGTCATCTGGTTTCACCAATATCCTTTCCAAAGCCATTTTTTCCTCACCTCTTGTTCGATTGGTATTAGTCTGGTTCTTGTCCTCAGTTCCACACTGGGAATCTTGTCATACCATTTAAAATCTTGGTATTAGTCTGGCTCTTGTCATCAGTTCCACACTGGGAATCTTGTCGTACCATTTAAAATCTTGGTATTAGTCTGGTTCTTGTCATCAGTTCCACTCTGGGAATCTTGTCATACCATTTAAAATCTTGGTATTAGTCTGGCTCTTATCATCAGTTCCACACTGGGAATCTTGTCATACCATTTAAAATCTTGGTATTAGTCTGGTTCTTGTCATCAGTTCCACGCTGGGAATCTTGTCATACCATTTAAAATCTTGGTATTAGTCTGGCTGTTGTCATCAGTTCCACACTGGGAATCTTGTCATACCATTTAAAATCTTGGTATAAGTCTGGTTCTTGTCATCAGTTCCACACTGGGAATCTTGTCATACCATTTAAAATCTTGGTATTAGTCTGGTTCTTGTCATCAGTTCCACACTGGGAATCTTATCATACCATTTAAAATTGTGGTATTAGTCTGGTTCTTGTCATCAGTTCCACACTGGGAATCTTGTCATACCATTTAAAATCTTGGTATTAGTCTGGTTCTTGTCATCAGTTCCACACTGGGAATCTTGTCATACCATTTAAAATCTTGGTATTAGTCTGGTTCTTGTCATAAGTTCCACACTGTGAATCTTGTCATACCATTTAAAATTGTGGTATTAGTCTGGCTCTTGTCATCAGTTCCACACTGGGAATCTTGTCATACCATTTAAAATCTTGGTATTAGTCTGGTTCTTGTCATCAGTTCCACGCTGGGAATCTTGTCATTCCATTTAAAATCTTGGTATTAGTCTGGTTCTTGTCCTCAGTTCCATGCTGGGAATCTTGTCATACCATTTAAAATCTTGGTATTAGTCTGGTTCTTGTCATCAGTTCCACACTAGGAATCTTGTCATACCATTTAAAATCTTGGTATTAGTCTGGCTCTTGTCATCAGTTCCACACTGGGAATCTTGTAGTACCATTTAAAATCTTGGTATTAGTCTGGTTCTTGTCATCAGTTCCACTCTGGGAATCTTGTCATACCATTTAAAATCTTGGTATTAGTCTGGCTCTTATCATCAGTTCCACACTGGGAATCTTGTCATACCATTTAAAATCTTGGTATTAGTCTGGTTCTTGTCATCAGTTCCACGCTGGGAATCTTGTCATACCATTTAAAATCTTGGTATTAGTCTGGCTCTTGTCATCAGTTCCACACTGGGAATCTTGTCATACCATTTAAAATCTTGGTATTAGTCTGGTTCTTGTCATCAGTTCCACACTGGGAATCTTGTCATACCATTTAAAATCTTGGTATTAGTCTGGTTCTTGTCATCAGTTCCACACTGGGAATCTTATCATACCATTTAAAATCGTGGTATTAGTCTGGCTCTTGTCATCAGTTCCACACTGGGAATCTTGTCATACCATTTAAAATCTTGGTATTAGTCTGGTTCTTGTCATCAGTTCCACACTGGGAATCTTGTCATACCATTTAAAATCTTGGTATTAGTCTGGTTCTTGTCATAAGTTCCACACTGTGAATCTTGTCATACCATTTAAAATTGTGGTATTAGTCTGGCTCTTGTCATCAGTTCCACACTGGGAATCTTGTCATACCATTTAAAATTTTGGTATTAGTCTGGCTCTTGTCATCAGTTCCTCACTGGGAATCTTGTCATACCATTTAAAATCTTGGTATTAGTCTGGCTCTTGTCATCAGTTCCACACTGGGAATCTTGTCATACCATTTAAAATCTTGGTATTAGTCTGGCTCTTGTCATCAGTTCCACACTGGGAATCTTGTCATACCATTTAAAATCTTGGTATTAGTCTGGCTCTTGTCATCAGTTCCACACTGGGAATCTTGTCATACCATTTAAAATCTTGGTATTAGTCTGGTTCTTGTCATCAGTTCCTCACTGGGAATCTTGTCATATCATTTTCTACCTTCTAATCGAACAAACATGATCCATCTTTTGTTTTTTGTTGTTTTTAAAAAAAAAAAAAAATTCCATTATTTCTAGATTACTGGATCATTTCAGTGCTCATTTATAATAATTTTACCTTTGAATGGTAAATTGACTAATTGTGTGCCTTTCTTTCTTTATTCAAATTCTGTAATATTCTAAACATGAAGATAATTAACTTAATGAAGAAAACCTTAAGACTTGACACGCAGAGTCCTTTATGAAGGAGAATTTACAGAACCGTTTTGGGATAAGAGCAGGAGAAGAATACAACAGGCTGAAAGGAGCTTTCATTGGGATGGGAAATACATGATCAAGAGAAATCAGGTTCACCACAAAAATCAGAATCTTCAACTCAAATGTCAAGTCAGTCATTGCCATTATCCTGTGAAGATGGAAACATGGAGAACAACAAACTAAACAACCACAAAGCTACAAACTTTCATAAACGGGTAATTGCTTAGAATAGAAGAATCTATATGGTATTAAAAAAATAATAATAATATATTATCACAGGCCACACACACACGAACAAAACAAATGGAGAGGAGAACTGGAAACAAATGAAAATGATACGAAAGACCTGAGCTGATGGCACAGTACAGGAAGACTTGGCATACATTTGTTGAAGGCGTATTATTTTTTTGGAGTTGAAGGGTGATGGTGATAATATATTATTATTATTTTTTTAATTAATGCCAGGCTGCCAAAGAGAAGAGGTCTCTATCATGAATGGGCTGACTGTAAATCTTCACTTGCTCTTGGTAAGCACTCATGCAGAAATTATATGCACATAATATACTAGTATATCTCTGATATGCAAATCATATAGTTCTAAACTACATTTATGAAGCTTAGTCTCATAAAATGATTATAATGCTATTAAAAATGCAAAATACAGTTTTAAGAGAGACTTATGTTACTGACACCTGTTACCAACTTATGCTCTTAAGGGAGATATTGTCAATAATTAGCAGTTATCCTGGTCATCAGTAATTTTATTTGCTTTGTTTCCCAGTTGGGTGTGTTTTATGGGGGTTTAATATACCAATGTCATTACAATGATAATGGCAGGATTCATCATTTTCCTTTGCTTTCCCTACGGAGCATGGAGCCACCATGGCAGCCAGTCCCCTGTTGGAAGCCTGCACCAAGCATTCACATGGTCTTGTGGTGGTTTCTGTGGCAGTTTCTTTGACATGATGAGGTTGTCAGCCATAGGTACTACCTTATATTAGTTGCCATGTACGACATGCCTGAGGGAGCAGTAGGCCCATTCTTTCTTTGTCTCTTCGGAGACCCCCAAGAACAAAATGGCAGGATTATTGTTGTGAAAATTATAGAAAGAACCAAATACTTATGGATCAAGAGGTGAGTAAATATTCATTGGAGGATAATACAGACACACTGAGAAAGTAACCTAGTAGCATCACTAGGCAGTATTTACTTTGGAATTCTTGGGGCAGGGTTTCTTAACCCTTAGAACCCTGGCCACCCAGCCCGTAAAATTTCATTCCCCTGGGCTCCTGAGCAAAAAATTTCACTATGAGCCGTCGAGGCCAGCGATAATGCCGGTGCGTTTTATTGAGACGACAAACTTGGTCGTAAACATCGCAGCCACCCATGAATGTATTGTAGCCAATACAAAGTTGTGGAAATTGAACATCCACAGTTGTGAGACCAACCTGTATCAAATTTACTTGATACATTATGTGGGATACGCCCCTTTCCACGCCCCTGCACCACAGGGTTAGAACTAGCTTGATCATAACCTGATTCACAAGTTCCGTCACTCGATTCAATTTCGATTTCAGAATAATCACCATCTAAATCTATATTCATCATCCTCCGAATCATTGAGCACGAGTTCAACAGCTTGTTCGTTGTTAGCCTTTTAGAATGGCTATTTCCTGGATTTTCAACACGCCTTTTTATTGTGAAAACAATTTAAAAAATTGCAAAATATTATCACGTCGTGGGCGCCGCCATTTTAGAGTAGCATTCCACAAGACATGTGTACTTCCTGACGTCATTATTTTTTACACATTTCCATTCCCACCCCATTTTGCTAAGCTAGGTGTGTCAGACCGAGATTACGGTCTCTCGGGGAGAGGATTTTTTTACGCACGGACCGAAATTTCGGGACCTCGGGTTCAAAAGGTTAATCTGTGAATTGTAGGAAGTCCATTTTACTTACTTACTTAGTCGTTCCCCTTCTACCGTGAGGTGTAGAGGTTTGGAAGAGAGAGCGCCAGACTATCCTATCGGCTGTCTTCCTCCTGGCCTGGTTCCATTCTAGTCCTCGATCCTTCAAAGATTGTCTAATGTTGTCCTCCCAGCGGACTCTGGGTCGTCCTCGGGGTCTGGATCCTTGGCTCTTTGTTTCCCATGCTTGTTGTGGTATCCGATCTTCTCCCATTCTGCAGACATGGCCAAACCATCTTAATTGGGACTGTTCTACTTGGGTCTGCAGGGGGTAGGATTTAAGGCCTTGACGTATCGTCTGGTTGCGTACCATGTCTCTTCTTGTTACTTCAACCACCTTCCTCAGATACCTCATTTCTGAGGTTTGGATCTGGCTTTTATGGGTTGTAGTCATTGCCCATGACTCGCATCCATATGTCAAGACTGGGACATAGGTGGAGCGGTATACAGCCATCTTCGTTTTCTTACCAACCTCTCTCTTGCTGAGGAATCCTCGATTTATGGCCTGAAAAAGTCTCCAGCTGCTGCTTTTCGAGTGGCCAACTCTTCTTTGATGCCTCCCTTTCAGTCTATAATAGCTCCGAGGTATTTAAAGTGGTCAACCTGCTCCAGGACCTGTTCTCCCAATTGTAGGAAGTCCATTTTACGTAACCTAAAATTTAAAATGGAAAATCTTTAACTCTGTGTTTATGTAAATTTATTTTCTGAGAAGGGGTCCGTAACCTTCACCGGACAATCAAAAGGGTCTGTAGCCTTCATTGGACAATTAAAGGTGTCCATAGCCTTCACCGGACAATCAAAGGTGGCTGTAGCCTTCACCAGAGAATTAAAGGGGTACATAGCCTTCAAGGAAGACCAAAAGAAACACTCAGAAGAACAATAATAAGAGAAGGAAGAACATTGGGCCTAAATAATGTGCAAGAGCTAAGAGGAGTGGCGTCACAACGATCAACCTGGAGAGCACTGGTTTCTGCCTTATGCGCCGTGTTTGGTGCTTAAAGAATTTATTATTATTATTATTATTATTATAGCCTTCATCAGACAATCAAAGGGGTCCGTAGTTTTCACCGGATGATCAAAGGGGTCCGTAGCCTTCACTGGACAATCAATAGTCCATGGTGCAAAAAAAAAAAAAGAAGGTTGAGAAACCCTGTCCTAGGGCTTAAAAAAAAAATAGGCTGTGCAAAAGCACATGGAGAAGAGGCAAATATAAGATGGATAAATAAGAAATTTAGAGAATTTAAACCGATTACCCAAGACGGAAAGGTTTAGACACAACTGATTGAAGTCCTTTGTTCTACAGGGAGCTGAAAAACAAAGAAGGGAAAAGATTGATTTTTCTGAATGGGTTATTGCTTTCAAATGCTAGTTAAGATTTTCTGAATGGGTTATTGCTTTCAAATGCTAGTTAAGATTTTCTGAATGGGTTATTGCTTTCAAATGCTAGTTAAGATTTTCTGAATGGGTTATTGCTTTCAAATGCTAGTTAAGATTTTCTGAATGGGTTATTGCTTTCAAATGCTAGTTAAGATTTTCTGAATGGGTTATTGCTTTCAAATGCTAGTTAAGATTTTCTGAATGGGTTATTGCTTTCAAATGCTAGTTAAGATTTTCTGAATGGGTTATTGCTTTCAAATGATAGTTAAGATTTTCTGAATGGGTTATTGCTTTCAAATGCTAGTTAAGATTTTCTGAATGGGTTATTGCTTTCAAATGCTAGTTAAGATTTTCTGAATGGGTTATTGCTTTCAAATGCTAGTTAAGATTTTCTGAATGGGTTGTTGCTTTCAAATGCTAGTTAAGAGTATCTAAGATTGTTGCTCATCATCATCATTTTTGATCCTTATGGAGCTTGAAGCCACTGCTGTTGCTAGTCCCCTTGCAGGAAGCCTGCACCAAGTTTCATATGCTCTTATTGTAGTTCTTTCTGTCTCAGTTTAAGTGATGAGGTTGCTAGACTCGTGCACAACCTCATTAGTCACCTTGCCTGTGGGAACAGTAGGCTTATTCTTTCTTAGTCTCATCAGAGACCACTGGTAACTACACTGGGCAGAAGATTGTTAACGAATGTTAACTTACACCAGTTGATAGTAGGGAATCTAAGTTGTCTTACTTGTATTCTGTCCATTCTTACAGTGAAGTGGCGTGAGGAGCTGAAGTTTTTGTTCTTGAGCCAGTTGTTTTGGTATTGGCCATTGTGAGCCGGTGTTGTAATAGGATTTCTGTAGTCCTGTTTATCCATCTGCTTCATGATCTTCCCCCACTCTAAAACTTAGTCCTCTACTGTTATAGGCGTATAGTGGTAACTGATTGCGCACTATTCTCATGAGATGGCCAAACCACTTTATTTTCTGTCTATATCTTTGATGCTGGGTGTAGTTTCTACAATTTTTCTGATTTCATCATTCTCCTGGTAACTTTAATGGTTCTTCTTAAGCATTTTATCCTGCATGATGTGATTTTCCTCTCCTGTGCTTTGATCAGTGACCATGTTTGACACTGATAGCAAACTGAAGTTATCATAAAATTTAAACATCTCAGGATTGATAGTTCTGACCAAATCAATGCTTTTTTCACCTTCTTCTTCTTCTTGCGATCGCATCTTTGATGTTTACACCGTCAGACAAGTTCTCGTGATGAATTCGACTGTTGTTTGAAGTTCCTCTTTAGCTCCATATAGCTTTGAGTTTAGTGTTGAGTCATTGGGCCAGTATATCTTTCTTAACTGGTCATACAGAGGACAATCCTGTAGAACATGCTCAGCGGTTTGTTCGTTTAATCCACATGTGCACAGTGGTGAAGCAGACAATCGTAGCTTGGCTTTTTTCACCATTTGTCTCAATATCGAAGTTGGCAACACATTACCAGTTTTCTCTGAATGTTTATAAAAAATGTTTTTTATTTTCTGATTTGTTTATTTAAATTAAACAGCATATTGGTTTTAGATGTATGAATACAAGAGGATAATACATAAATTTATAACTGACCACAGATATCATTCTACCGACCAAACAAAGACAGATACAAAATCTTATGTGAGAGCAAAGCGTTCCCATCTGATCATGTGAGTATGATAGTTTTGATCTATTTATAAACACTTTCTTGAAATGATTGCCAGGGCTGAAAGCAAGTTCATGGTTTGTATTTGTAAGCTAATCTTCAAAAATGTTCGCAGTATCCAAGAAAATTATACAAATTGTATAGGAAAGGAGAGTAAAGAATTTCCAAGAAAAGTAAATAAGTTGTATAGAACAGGAGAGTAAAGAATATCCAAGAAAAGTGTGTATGTTGTGTAGAATAGAGTTAAGAGAGATTAGTCTTTTTGTCATCACTAGTAGATTACGCAGTGATAGAAAAGTCAGTCGAACTAGAGATACAGGAAGGACATGTGAACACTTCCATGTGGTAGATGTGTTGGATTACTGTACTTTAATTATTCAAAATGAAGGAGTCCAAAGTTTTCTGGCTGCCTTGAATTGGTTCTGTAATTACACTGAGTGCATAAGCCCCCTGTAACTGGAGTTGAACTTCAGGTGAATATAAGACTTTGATAATGATCCGGCTAAATTTTACACAATACACTAACACCGGAAGTAAGCAAACAACAAATTCTAATGTAAATTGTCATCACCAACAGCAGTCAGTAGTAAATCTTTCTTCTTTGATCCTTAGCCGCCGACCGTCAAAGCAGTCAGTTGCCATTACGCCTGGTGGCGTCTTGTAGGGCAACAACAAATTGATTCCACTTTGCTTGGTCGGCGGCCATCCTTCGTACAGTGCCCCAACTCTGGTTCATTCTTTGCATCTCAGCCTCCACAGTCCTCCACCAAGTTGTTTTTGGTCAGCCTCTCTTTCGTTTTCCTTCAGGGGTCCATAGCATAGCTGTTCTTGTGATGGCATCAGGGTCTCTTCTGACGACATGGCCAACCCAGCTCCAGCGTCTGCCAGCTATGATGGTGTACATGTCCTCTTTCTTGCTCCGAGTAAGCAGATCTTGGTTGGTGATGGTATTCGGCCAAAAGATTCGGAGAATTTTTCTTAGGCATGTTGTGTGAAAAGAGGACAGTTTCGACATTTCCTTCTCTGTAACTCTCCAGCTCTCCGCGCCATAGAGAAGCACAGAAAGCACACAGCTCTGATATAATCCTAATTTTGTGCTTGTGCTGTACTGAGAGGACTTCCAGATGTTGTTTAGACTAAAATAGGCTGTTCTTGCTTTGTTCATTCTGTTGTTGATGTCTTTGCTTGCTGCGCCGTCTGGTGTTACTATGCATCCTAGGTATGTGAAGGCATCTGTCTGTTCCGGTTGCTGATTCCTTACTGATATGGCCTCAGGGTTGCTTACATTGAGTGTCATGACCTCTCTTCTTTAGGTTGATGTTCAAGCCCACCTGCTGGCTATACTTATTAAGTCTATCCATTTTTTCCTGGATGTGTTGATGTGAATGTGCTAGCAGTGCAATGTCATCTGCATATTCCAGATCTTCCAATATAGAAAATGTAGTCCATCTTATTCCTCTTGGATTGCCCTCTGTTGTCTGGTGCATCACCCAGTCTATGACTGTTAAAAATAGAGTGGTTGATAAGGGGCATCCCTGTCGTACTCCTGTCTTCACTTAAAAGGTTAGGTTGCTCTGCCCAATGCTACACGTAAAGTTGGCATAAAGGCTTTTTATAATTGACACTATGCAGCTTGGAATTCCATAAGCCCTCAGTATTTTCCATAAACTGTCCCTATGTATACTGTCAAAAGCCTTTTCAAAATCAACGAAATTAATATACAGCTGTCTTTGCCATTCTGAGCACTGCTCTGTAATGTTCCTGAGGGTAAATATATGATCTACACATCTTCTGTTCTTTCTAAATCCTGCTTGTTCTTTCCTCAGTTTGTGGTCTACTGCTTTTGAGATTCTCAATTATCCTGCCTAGTATTTTGCTGGGAACTGAGAGGAGTTATTCCTCTCCAATTATTGCAGTCTGCAAGATCTCCCTTCTTGGGCAATTTGACAATTATTCCTTTTCTCCACTCTGTTGGTGTTGTCCCTGCTTTCCAGACTTGTGCAAATAGTAGTTCTAATAGTTCTGCTGCTAGCTCTGGGTCTGTCTTAAATAGCTCTGCATTTAAGTTATCATGACCAGGAGCTTTTCCATTCTTTAACCCTTTGATTGCTGTGATGATTTCTTCTTTTCGTGGGATTTCTGTATTAACATCTAGATCATTTTCAGCCCCAGGAACATTCAATTGTGTCTCTGGTGGTTCCTTATTCAGAGTTTCTCTGAAATGCTCTGCCCATCTTGTTTCCTGTCCCTCTACTGTCGTGATGAGATTTCCGTGCTTATCTCTTACTAATGTAATATTGTTTGCACCTCGCTTTCCACTGATGATTTTAGTTATTTTGTATAATGTGCTTTGTTCATTTCTCAGTGCTGCCTCTTCTGCTTGTCTTGCAAGGTCATCCAGAAATGTCCTTTTGTTAGCACGGGTTTGACGTTTAACTTCCTTGTCCAGCTGACTGTTCACTATATATTGCCTTTAACCTGGGAGACTTAGCTTCTGTTTTCTTTCTTTTCATTTCCTTTCTCTTCGCTATGGTGTTTAGCGTATCTGGTGTTATCCAGTCTTGGCTCTTTCTTTCCTGGAATCCCAAGCATGACTTGTTGCTTTCCTTGTATATTGTTGAGGTAGTGTTGAATCTCTGGTCAACATCATCAGTCTCTGTTCTTTCCTGGCTTTTGATAATCTCATATCTTCTCTTTACGTCGACCACGAAAGCTTTTCTGGTGAGGGGATCCTTCAGTTTCGTGATGTTGTATCTTTTCTGTTTGACTGCAACTGGTCCAGCAGCTCTGAGTTTCACTTTTAGTCTTGCTACTACTAGGTGATGATCACTTCCCACATCTGCGCCTCTTCTTACTTTCACGTCGTGTAGTGCATATCTCCATCTGCAATTGATCATTATGTGATCTATCTGGTTTGTCTCGTCCGTTTGGTGATTCCCATGTTAACTTGTGCACTTCCTTGTGTGGAAAAAGTGTTCCTCCAATGACCAGGTTGTTAATACTGCAGAAGCTTATTAATTTGTCCCCATTCTCATTTGCTGTTCCACTGCCACATTTCCCCATTACTCTTTCGTTATAATTATTGTGTTCTCCCACTTTCGCATTTAGGTCTCCCATTACTATAATGAGATCGTACCTGGGTGTAGTTTCCATTTCTTTTTGTACCTGTTGATAGAACTTATCCTTGATCTCTTCATCGCTGTCGTTTGTTGGTGCATAGCATTGTATAATTGTGGTGTTGGTGAACCTCCCTCTCAGTCTTGCTCTTATCAGTCTGTTGTTGATGGGTTTCCATTCCAGTAAAGACCTTTCCATTCCTTTCTTCAGGATAATGGCTACACCTTCGTTGTGCTGACCATCCTCTGTGCCAGAATAAAGTACTGTTTCCCCTGTAGCTGTTTTTATTCTCCCCTTACCTGTCCATCTGCTCTCGCTTATTCCCAGGATATGTATCTTGTAGTTCCTCATCTCTGCTGTGATTTGTCTCAGCTTTCCTGCCTCATTCATAGTTCTGACGTTCCAAAAACCAATTCTGGTTTTGCGGTCGGGGCATCCGTTTTCATGCCAGTGGCTTCCTTTCTGCTTTCACCACTGTCAGTCATACGAGCCTGAGACTCCGGATGTCTGTCCCGCAGCAAAGTTTTTCCATTTATTGTTGTTTCCGCAACATGTGCGATTTTTTACATAGACAGGGGTGTCGGCCCTGTGCTAAAACCCCCAACCTGGAGGACCAGAGTACCAGCTTTTGTGTGACCCCTACACACGCAGACCAGTCCAGCTTGGTTGAACCTACCAGGAGTAAATCTCCCACTGGCATAGCTCTGGGGATTGTCAGGGTACACAAGCTGCCATACCGCTACAAGGTATAGGTACCATTGATGGCAGTCAGTAGTAAATGACAATATGTATTTCAATATATAACAGTTGAAAATAAAATTGCACTAAATACCCAAATTATAACCGACAATTAGGTTGAAACAGGTAGACCAAGGTGGTGGATGAGCGGAGGCAAATGAAGATCAAGTGGTGCTAGTCTGCTCTTTTCACATTTCTGCTTAAAAAAACTAAATTTTAATGATTACGGAAATATCTTCATTCCCATGAATATTTATTTTAACGTGTCATGATCACAAAATAAATTAATAATATGATTGGGCTGCGACATGATTTCAGGTTATTGAACTGTGAAGCTAAATTGTAAAACCACAGCCAGTTAAATTAAAATTGTATTCAGAATATCTTCTTTGTTGAAATACTGTGAGGTGCAGTAAAGAACGAAGATTAAAAATACCATGCACGCTAAGTTTTCACATAAAGATACTTTGTTGTCTCATAGAACCTGTTTAAATATTATTTTCATAACAATTTAGTAAAATTGCCACTTGGTAACAGCAAAATTATCAATCATGCTCGCTAAGGAGTTGAGATAGTTCCTCCCTAAGGCCACCTTAGTACTGTGACAGTATAATTACTAGCCACTTTAGTAATTAAAAAAAAAAATTAATTTCCCAAAAGCAAGCAAACTTTTATTTAAATCTCATTTATTGAAGTTGCATCACAATATCTGGTTTGGTATATCACCTGTCCTGAGACAACTTTTAAAAAAATTTGTAGATTTTCAAATATGTAATTGTTAAATAAAGTTTTATTTTATTTATAATTTTTTTTTAAGTATTTATGCATTGGCTATGTTCACATGGCTCTCCATTATGTTATAATTTGTATGTCCAGTTTGATTTCACATTCCCCCCCCCCCCCCCCTCGACTTTAGTATATATTTTGATACACATTTCCCAGTATGCATTTGAAAGTCAATCAAGACTGCATGGATTTGACCCAAAGGATGTTATGGTGTGTGTGGAGCCAAGAGAGGTATGAACTTTGTGTTTCCTTTACTATAATTTGTTGTTGATTATTTAAGGTTGCTGAACTTCTCACTCTTTCGCAGCAAGTGCCAGGTTGAAACATTTGCACATGTTCAGTAGCTCTTGAGTGTTGCTGTGTAGAGTCCTCTTTTGTGATTGTTGGGGAGCCCAAGAATGACTTTTTTTCTGTGGAGAGTCCTGGACAAGTGAGCAGCACATGCTGAACTATTTCATGTGGACGGGTACAGTTGTTACTGTAATTTGCACCATAGACTTTGTTACAGTCCTTTGTGTGCGCTACATAACCTATAAATACTGGTCTCAATCTTCTTCTTCTTCTTCTTTGATCCATAACCGCCAACCGTCAAAGCAGTCAGCGGCCATCACGCCTGGTGGCGTCTTGTAGGGCAGCAACAAATTGATTCCACTTTGCTCGGTCGGCGGCCATCCTTCGTACAGTGCCCCAACTGTGGTTCATTCTTTGCATCTCAGCTTCCACAGTTCTCCGCCAAGTTGTTTTTAGTCGGCCTCTCTTTCGCTTTCCCTCGGGGGTCCATAGCATAGCTGTTCTTGTGATGGTATCAGGGTCCCTTCTGAGGACATGGCCAACCCAACTCCAGCGTCTGCCAGCTATGATGGTGTGCATGTCCTCCTGGTTACTCCGAATAAGTAGTTCTTGATTGCTGATGGTGTTTGGCCAAAAGATTCGGAGAATTTTCCTTAGGCAGATTGTGTGGAAGGAGGACAGTTTCGACATTTCCTTCTCTGTTACTCTCCAACATTCCGCACCATAGAGAAGCACAGAAAGTACACAGCTCTCATACAGTCTTAATTTAGTGTTTGTGCTGTACTGGGAAGACTTCCAAATGTTGTTGAGAACAGCAAAGGCTGTTCTCGCTTTATTCATTCTGTTGTTAATGTCCTTGCTTGTTCCGCCGTCAGGTGTTACTATGCTTCCTAGGTAAGTAAATGTGTCTGTCTGTTCTAACTTCTGGTTTCTTACTGTTATTGGCTCAGGATTGCCCACATTTAATGTCATGACCTCTGTCTTCTTCAGATTGATGTTCAGGCCAACCTGCTGGCCATACTTATTCAGTCTATCGGTTTTGTCTTGAATGTGTTGGTGTGAATGCGCGAGTAGTGCAATGTCATCTGCATATTCCAAATCTTCCAGTGTAGAAAACGTTGTCCATCTAATTCCTCTTGGACTGCCCTCTGTTGTCTGGCGCATCACCCAATCTATGACTGTCAAAAATAATGTTGTTGATAAGGGGCATCCCTGTCGTACTCCTGTTTTCACTTCGAAAGTTACATTACTCGATCCAACACTGCACGTAAAGTTAGAATAGAGGCTTTTTATAATGGAAACAATGCGGCTGGGAATTCCATAAGCCCTCAGAATTTTCCATAGGCTGTCCCTGTGTATGCTGTCGAAAGCCTTTTCAAAATCAACAAAGTTAATGTACAGCTGTCTCTGCCATTCTGAGCACTGCTCTATAATGTTCCTGAGGGTAAATATATGATCTGCACATCTTCTGTTTTTTCTGAAGCCCGCTTGTTCTTTCCTCAGTTTATGATCAACTGCTTTTGAAATTCTCTGGATGATTATCGATAAAAAATCCTGCCTAGTATTTTGCTGGGAACTGAGAGGAGGGTAATTCCTCTCCAGTTGTTGCAGTCTGCAAGGTTGCCCTTCTTGGGCAATTTGACAATTATTCCTTTACTCCACTCTGTTGGTGTTGTCTCAGTTTCCCAGACTTGTGCAAATAGTGGTTCTAATAGTTCTGCTGCTAGTTCAGGGTCTGTCTTGAATAGCTCAGCATTCAGATTGTCGTGACCAGGCGCTTTTCCATTTTTTAGCCCTTTGATAGCTGTGATAATTTCTTCTTTTCGTGGAATGTCTGTATTTACGTCTAAGTCCCTTTCAGCCTCAGGAACATTCAGCTGAGTCTCTGGTGGTTCCTTATTCAGTGTTTCTCTGAAGTGCTCTGCCCATCTTGTTTCCTGCCCCTGTGCTGTGGTGATGAGATTTCCTTGCTTGTCTCTTACTAACGTTATGTTGTTTGCACCTCGTTTTCCACTGATAGCTTTAGTTATTTTATAAACTGTGCTTTGTTCATTTCTCAGTGCTGCCTCTTCTGCCTGTCTTGCAAGGTCATCCAGAAATGTCCTTTTGTCAGCACGGGTTTGACGTTTTACTTCCTTGTCCAGCTGACTGTACTGTTCACTGTATATTGCCTTTAACCTGGGAGACTTAGCTTCTGTTTTCTTCCTTTTCATTTCCTTGCTCTTCGCTATGGTGTTTAGCGTTTCTGGTGTTATCCAGTCTTGGCTCTTTCTTTCCTGGAATCCCAAGCATGACTTGCTGCTTTCTTTGTATATTGTTGAGATGGTGTTGAATTTCTGGTCCACATCTTCGGTCTCTGTTCTTTCCTGGCTTTTGGTAATCAGATATCGTCTCTTTACGTCGACCATGAACGCTTTTCTGGTGAGGGGGTCCTTAAGTTTCGTGATGTTATATCTTTTCTGTTTGACTGCAACTGGTCCAGCAGCTCTGAGTTTCACCTTCAGTCTTGCTACTACTAGGTGATGATCACTTCCCACATCTGCGCCTCTTCTTACTTTCACGTCTTGTAGTGCATGTCTCCATCTGCCATTGATCATTATGTGATCTATCTGGTTTTTGTCTCGTCCGTTTGGTGATTCCCATGTTAACTTGTGCACTTCTTTGTGTTGAAAAAGTGTTCCTCCAATGACCAGGTTGTTAATACTGCAGAAGCTTATTAATTTGTCCCCATTTTCATTTACTGTTCCACTGCCGCATTTCCCCATTACTCTTTCGTTATAATTATTATGTGTTCCAACTTTCGCATTTAGGTCTCCCATTACTATAATAAGATCGTACCTGGGTACAGTTTCCATTTCCTTTTGTACCTGTTGATAGAACTTATCCTTGAGCTCTTCATCGCTGTCGTTTGTTGGTGCATAGCATTGTATAATTGTGGTGTTGGTGAATCTCCCTCTCAGTCTTGCTCTTATTAGTCTGTTGTTAATGGGTTTCCATTCCAGTAGAGACCTTTCCATTCTTTTATTAAGGATAATGGCTACACCTTCGTTGTGCTGACCGTCCTCTCTACCAGAATAAAGTACTGTTTCCCCTGTAGCTGTTTTTATTCTCCCCATCCCTGTCCATCTGCTCTCGCTTATTCCCAAGATATGTAGTTTGTAATTCCTCATCTCTGCTGTGATCTGTCTCAGCTTTCCTGCCTCATTCATAGTTCTGACATTCCAAAAACCAATTCTGGTTTCGTGTTTTGCGGTCTGGGCATCCGTTTTCATGCCAGTGGCTTCCTTTCGGCTTTCACCACTGTCAGTCATACGAGCCTGAGACTCCGGATGTCCGTCCCGCATCAAAGTATTTTCATTTATTGCTGTTTCCGTAACGTGTGCGATTTTTTACACAGACAGGGGTGTCGGCCCTGTGCTAAAACCCCCAACCTGGAGGACCAGGGTACCAGCTTTTGTCTGACCCCTACCCACGCAGACCAGTCCAGCATGGTTGAACCTACCAGGAGTAAAACTCCCACTGGCATAGCTCTGGGGATTGTCAGGGTACACAAGCTGCCATACCGCTACAAGGTATAGGTACCATTGATGGCAGGGTCTCAATCTAGCTTGCACAAAAAATCGTAACATAGACTTCTATATCATTTGTGGCATTAGATTGTGACGTTTTTTTATCCTGGAAACAAAGAAAAAAATAGGTCTGCTTCTCCCTAGGCATGTCATACCAGGTGACTAACATGAGGTTGGCTAGGCATGTCATACCAGGTGACTAACATGAGGTTGGCTAGGCATGTCATACCAGGTGACTAACAGGAGATTGGCTAGGCATGTCATTCTTCTTCTTCTTCCATCCTTAGCCACCAACCGGCAAAGCAGTATGTGGCCAGTACGCCTAGTGGCGTCTTAGGGCAACAACAAATTGATCAATCTATCGCTGTTTCCACCACGCCTAGTGGCGTCTTTGTGGAACAGAAACAGACCAAACAATCTATCGTTGTTTCCGTAATCAGATTGGTTGGCAAGCAGGTGATCAGCCCACTGTGCGAAGTTTTTACGGGATGGGGTAAACAGCCCCATGCCCAACCCTCCTTAGTCGCTTTTTACGACATGCGTGGTAGGGTGCAGTGTTACTATTCTTTGCTCCCCTTTCGGGCCCCGGCAACACACGGGTGAGGCATGTCATACCAGGTGACTAACAGGAGATTGGCTAGGCATGTCATACCAGGTGACTAACAGGAGGTTGGCTAGGCATGTCATACCAGGTGACTAACATGAAGTTGGCTAGGCATGTCATACCAGGTGACTAACATGAGGTTGGCTAGGCATGTCATACCAGGTGACTAACAGGAGGTTTGCTAGGCATGTCATACCAGGTGACTAACATGAGGTTGGCTAGGCATGTCATACCAGGTGACTAACATGAAGTTGGCTAGGCATGTCATACCAGGTGACTAACATGAGGTTGGCTAGGCATGTCATACCAGGTGACTAACATGAAGTTGGCTAGGCATGTCATACCAGGTGACTAACATGAGGTTGGCAACCTCATCATGAAAAACATATTGCTACAGTGTTACAGAAACCACCACTACACGAGCATGTGATTGCTTGTACAGACTTCCTGCAAGGGAGATCAGCTGCAGTGGTGGCTCCACACAAAGCAAAAAGTAAAATGATGATAATTTATCCTTGAACTTGATTGTAATCTTGAAAACTGTTGGGAGAATTGAAGTTACAGGTGTTGGCATTTTGTTAATAATGATACTTGAAACATTCTGTAGTATATAAATGGTCAAGAATTGGGTACCAGAGCAACTCTGGGAAGGTTAAGGCGGCCGGCGTGATGCTGACCACATCACCCCTAGTGTGCCTATGGTCAAGAAATATGGGCCCAACACCATATTCCCAATATGCCTCAGGGCATGTAACGGGATCCTTTAAATGGTCATTAGGTTATGTTACTTGCATGTTTCAATCCCTCCATTACCTTTTACTTGGGCGTACCTATATACTTCAGTCTCATGTCCTGGTATGTGAGGCCTGTACAGCAGAATATATCGGCAGCGATGGAGCATATGCAAGGGGGAAAAAAGGTTGATTTGGATATCGCAAGAGAGCAGTGGAGGACCCTGTCTGCTGATGCTTCCACCATGGCACCCCTACGACCCATGACGGGTTATGGGTTGAGATAATGATGATGATGAAGATGAAAACTAATAACATTGAATGGAGGTCACAGGAGAGGAGGGTTTAACATTATTTTGTGGAAGACCTATTCATCCACTGGGTGTTCTTCAGTTAATTGTAATGAAATAATTAATGTCTCATCTTTTCACATTCTCTCTCTTTTTTTTTTTTAATTAACCTCTTTCTCATCTGTAGGGTGAATTCACTCTTCGTACTGAAGACATCTTGTCCAAGATAGAAGAGGAGGGAGACAAAATTGCTGTGATCTGTTTCTCTGGTGTCCAGTATTATACAGGCCAGCTGTTTGACATTCCTGCTATTACTAAGGCAGGACAGGCCAAGGTATGGCTAGCATTTTGTTTATTTGTACCTCATTTTGAAGTAAACTACAGGTTGGTAACATAGAATCCGAAATGCTCATGGATGGCCGTATTTCAGTTTTCAGATTAATTTGGTTTTAGGATTTAGCTCAAGTCGCCCAAAAGGCAGTCAAAAAAACTTTGGATTTTCAGAGTATTTCAGTTTTCGGGTGTTCGGATTCTGGGTTACCAACCTGTGTTTGACAAAAAGAAATCTCACATACTTTGGTTAATATTAACGTTGTTATTGATCCAGCGGCGCTTAGGCTCTTGCCCTTTGGCCCAATGCAATGTAGTGATAACTGCATGTTTTCGCAAGTTATTTTGTTTCTCCGTACATGGTGTTCCACTTATCTGGCCTGGGAGGAAGGAGTATTTTTCTAACATCATCGAGTGCTGGGCACTCAAAGAAGTGGTGGTCAACAGTTTCATAAGGGTAGTTACATAGCTGGCACCCTGGAGGGTGTTGTGGTTGGATTCTGTTCAAGTGACTATTGAGTGGTATATGTTGTGATCTGAACCGAAAAATGGTGCTCTGATCCCTCCTTGTAAGATGGCCAATGTTGTCATTAGGATCACGACCAGCCATACGTCTGTAAACCTCTCTTCCGGTGTTTCCCATGGCCTATCTGTTCAGCCAAGTTTCTCTGTTTGTTGTTCGTATGAGTGATTTGGCTGTTTGGAGAGTTGTTGGTGTGAGTGGTTGTTCTTGTCTTGTTCCTTTCTTTGCTAATCTGTCTGCTCTGTCATTACCTGGTGTATTTGAGTGGCCAGGGATCCACTGCATAACTATTCTGATGCCATAGGAAGTGATAAGCTGATCAGTATCCAGGACTAGTTAGGCTAATTCAGTTCTACAATGTCCACTATCTTCCAAAGCTTGAAGGGCAGACATTGAGTCAGTAAAAATGACAATGTTTTGAGCCTTTAAGAGAAAGGCACCTAAACAGTCTTCCGATGGCATACAGCTGTTTCCATTGCAATGATTTCAGCTTCATAGTTGTAGCAAAACTCCCCGCATTCATCAAACAGCTCATCGGAGGATCCATCTGGATAACATATGTAGACTCCATAACCTGCTTTGATGATGGCCTTAAATGCAGATCCGTCAGTATAGACATGCAACCATTCTTCAGGGTAGGCATCAATGGTTCTTTGTGATGCACTCAAACTGGCTGGGTCGGAATGTTTGGTTGTTCAATCTGCTAATTTTATCTGTACTTCTGGTGTTTTTAAGCGGGTATGTGGTTGTAAATTCGTTACTGCTTTCTGTATATCTTGTCTTCTTTCTGGGAGTTGGTATCTATCTTGTATTTCATGGACATGGAGTAAGACTGAATTGTGTTTTATTCTTTGCTTGTGTACTCATTTTTCTATTATGTGCCTATTGGTGGTTTCGGTTCATTCTCTTACATCATTCATAAATTTATAAAGCAGCTTTATCTCTCCACAACCCAAGGGGTTCCACTTTTGTGTGTATTTCACATGCAGCAGTTGTTGATCTCATAGCTCCACTGATTAGTTGAAGGGCATTGCTTTGCACTCTGTGAAGAGACTCTAGGTTTGTTTCGGAGCAGGTTGTAAGCAGTGAGTTGTTGTATTCTATCACAGAAGGACATAGCCAAGGTACAAGCCTCTCAGAGTATCCTTGTCTGATCACCATATAGTGCCAGCAAGCCTCTTCAATAGTTGTAATTGCCTCTGTGCTTTGTTCTTTGTATTCTCAATATGGTTCTTGAGTGCTGAGCTGCCGATCAAGTGTGACTCCAAGATATGTGGGATGTTCTTCTTTTGTTACTTGTTGTTTGTCTAGCCACAGGTTGATATTCTTCTTGGCTACTTTATGGCTTTTGGTAAAGATACAGTATTTTTTTTTTTTTTTGGTATAGTTGACCTTTAGTTTCCATGTTTGGCAGTACTCATGCAGTCTTCTAAGGTCTCGGTTTATTCTTTGAGTTCCACTTTCAACATTCTCATGACTGCCATATTGCCAGGTCATTAGCTTAACACATTAACTACCGAATTGAAAAACACACTGTGGCCGAATTGAATTTTTTTCCCATTTTCATCCTGTAGGTGTTTGCACAAAGTAAGCTGTAGTTTTTGTAATTGTTTACAGATTTTTATGAATTACATGTCATTTTAAAGATAAATGAATGTACTATTACAATAAACACCGGTTGTAACTCTAATAGAGGTGGTTGCTATTTAACGGCCCTCAGATGGCCGAGGACTTGCAATATTTTCACAATTATAACTGCTTGCGCCCCATCTCTATCAAAATCACAATTTCAATCAATGTGCACACCGTTTTTACTCTTGTCCTCGTCGCTAGATCTATCAGTCAATTGTTGAAACACGTTTCTATCCTATTCAGCCATTAGACAGGATGTACACGCATTTTTTGTAGTCCTATCACTAGTTGCCACGGTAAACAGTTTTACACGATTTGGTAACTAACCCAAAACGCTGAAAAATATGAACATAATATCAATTTTCCAGTGTTCTACAACAACCATGTGTGATGTGGCACTGTAATTCTGTCTTTCAACCGGCCCGATTCTGTGGTTCTACTTTGAATTTTCACCATTTTATTTCTTCTCATTTGAATATATATCGTGTTTGGTATTTTTGAGTAGGAAAATTAAATGGGTTCGTTTTACGATGGTAGGTTTATTTTTCACTCGGCCAGTTTTTTTCTCTTATAGATTTTTTCACGATCACGGAGATTTCGTTGTTTACGAAATAATCGCCATTTCCGGCACGCGATATGACGAGTCCGGAAGCACGCGGCCGTCAGGTAACGTGACGCAATTTTAAGCCACGCGGGTTTCGCGACGATGCGTAGGAGTGGCCCCGGTGTGTATAAATAGCCAGTTAGAACTGTGGGCAAATCTCTCCGAAGAAATATTGCCGCCGGTCGACGTCGATTTATCGTTCTCCACTGTGGGAAAAACCAGCGATAATTGGTATGTAGGATTTTATCTTATTATCGTTTTACTCATTAGAGGGTTCTTTGAGAATTTCGTCCGTAGTTAATTTCTTCAGGGGACATTAACTTTTCAGTTTTAAAATAAACGATAGTGCCATCCATTATCATTTTTTGAAGAACGACGTAAATGCAACAGTGTGCTTATTCTTTCTATGATTTTGGCAGTAGATAGGAGTGTGTGAAGTTGTGAGAAACACGTGTGCCCATATTTGTAGAATGTTATGTAAAACCACCATTTATTTCTGTGTATTTACTAATGTAATTTTATGGGGAAATCCCTGGTGTGTTCGTTAATTTTACTGAGCCTTAAATGGGAGAAATATTGTCGGAGGGTTCAGATTTACGTTGTAAGTGAATTTTACTGCTTAGAGGAGTAAACTATTCCTATAGCGATATTTCATTTAAATTGGGGCTTAAGTAGGAAACCTCATGTGTAAATGTTAAAAAAGGGAGACCCGGAATTTCGGACAAACGAAGTTCCCGAGTTGAAAATGTTGACACGTGGGTAGCCATGTGTGACGGCCAAGTGGCCCGTCAGACAGGTTTTGTTTATTTGGCTGGCGGATTTTAGTTGAGAGAGAGAGGAGGAGGGAGATTTAAATGCCACGTGGAATAGAAATATTTTATGTATCGTTTTCAGAACGAGAGAAGGGGAGAGGGAGGAGAGAGATTTAAGTGCCACGTGGAATAGAAATATTTTATGTATCGTTTTCAGAACGAGAGAAGGGGAGAGGGAGGAGAGAGATTTAAGTGCCACGTGGGTAATATTAATTTTTGTATTGTTGTACATGACGAGTGAGCCACGTGGGCAATATTATTTTATGTATTGTTGTAAAAGAGAGTGAAGGGGAGTTAGGTTAGAGATGCGTTAGGTTGGAATTGTTATACAATAGACGCATCTTCTTTTAATTTCAGCGAGTCGCGGCAAGAATAGTGGGGGAGCGTAAATTTGCCCATGTGCAAAATTACCCACGGCAACAGGACCTATCTTAAGGGTCAGACCTATGGTCTCTGGCAGTGAAGTCCCTATGCTTCAGCGGGACCGTGGTTTATTTATCATACAGCCGAGAGCATCGCTATTATAGTCTCCAGCAACGGCAGGTGGCCGGGAGACTGGTTTCAATTGCGTACAGCCGGAAATCAAGGCTGTGTTTTTTCCTCTAACTCCGGAGCGGGTTAAAAGAGGGAAGCTATTCAGCAGCAGAGAAGTTTTGTCGACAGTTTATCAAGCACCTCAGGCTTGATACCTGAACAGCATCGTCATCACCAAATTCAGGAACAGGTGACGGTTACCATACCTAGGTCCTGAAAGTAACGAGAGAAGAGTGTACCGGAGACGCCGCATCATCAGTCGTCGAGTGTTAGAGAGACACTGAGACCAAGAGAGAGAGAGATAGAGAGAGAGAAGGAGGGAGAAAATAGACAGGACCAGTAGGGTCTGTTCAGTATCCACTTGACGGATAGATACTGAGCCATTGTGTTACTCCAAGTCTATTATTTGTAGCATTTCCAGTGGTGTTAGTTAGCGGCGCATATCGCCTAACAAGCGGAAAGCGGTGTAGACGGTTCGTTGAGGAAGAGTCAACAGGACTGAGACAGTAGAAATCTTAGTGGTATTAGAGAGTGGAGGCTAAAGTTGACAGCCCCACAAGATCAGAGTACTTTAAAGCACTAACCATTTTTATTGTTCCTCAGCAGGGTGACAGGAAGAGTGAATGTGATTGAGGGTTTTTTTTTCGACTGACTTGATGACGTAATATGCCATTTTATGTTTTTCTTGTATATTACATATATTATTTACTGGATCAGCTTCTATACTATACCTAAATGTGGTCTGTATAGTGGTGTCTGTGGTCGTTTTTATACACCTTATCTCCTTGTGTTTAAAGGAAGTCAGAGGAGGGTGAGATTATAGCCAGTTGGACGTCACGAAGCGGCAAGGGCAGTCAAAACCTGGTTCTATCCCTTGAGCCAATAGTCTCATCTGTCCACAGGCATGTCATTTTCCATCTAAATTCTATCTTCTCAGACTTTCTCATACTAGGGTCTTGCTTTCATTCAGGCAAACTCTATAAACATAAAACCACTTCGTGACACCATGCTTTGGGAATTTGTTTTCCGGTGGCAACTTAAAATCTCGAACCAGATCAGAGAGTGTTTCAGTACATTTTTCATTCGTTTTATTACTAAAATTAGATTGGCGCTCTGAGCGGCTTGAGGTCCAAATGTGATTATTTTGTGAGCCGCTGACAGCGGCTTGCGGTAGTTAATGTGTTAAAGAGCTTTTTCGGCTTTGATCTGGTTGGCTAAGTCATTTTTATAGATGAGAAAAGGAGTGTGGCTTAATGATGAGCCTTGTGGTACCAATGAATATAGTCTTACTTTCTGGTGTATCATAAATTATAATTTAAGTTACTATATGCTGTATTAAAATTCATTTGCATCATCATCATATTCCTTCGTGCTCCTTGTGGAGCATAGATCCACCGATGTAGCTGATCCCCTTGCAGGAAGCCTGCACCAAGCATAATTCATTTTCATTATTTGCATTTCTGTCTCATACCTACTTCTCACCTCACCACCCCAAGCCCTTTTGCATTGTACTTTATTTTTCTTTTCTTTATTTTCTTTGTCTCTAGAACATCTGAGGCTGTTCCTAAAACTGAAGCGCTTCCCACTCCTTCTCTCTAAAAGTTTTCATTGACTCTTTTAGCTTTAGTAAGATTCATTGGAAGGCAACCATTAGCATTTTGTTTCCTGAAGTTGAATCATTTCATAGATTTAAAAATAAAATTGAAATAGAATTCAGGATACACTCTATGGGCGGCTGTAGATAGATTTAAGTTGCTTGCAGGATAGTTTATAATACAAATGGATTTAAGTAGTTGTAAGAGAGATTGTAATACAAAATTAGATTTAAATTAGTTGTAATAGAGATTGTAATACAAAATTAGATTTAAATTAGTTGTAAGAGAGATTGTAATACAAAATTAGATTTAAGTTAGTTATATAGAGAGACTGATCCCACAACTCAGGTACGCAGATGACACAGTTATTCTTTCAAACAGTGCCAAGGGACTAGAACAGTGGTATAATCCTGTCTGTCAAAAGACACAGTGAGGATCAGAACCTTTTTCTGAACACAAAAAAACAAAAACAAAAACAAAGATAATGTCCACTGACAAAACAAGATGCCAACCAACAATTGCCATCAATGATGAGGAAATTGAAAATGTCACAAATTTGGAATATCTTGGCTCCATAATTAACAACAATGGAGACTGCTCAAAAGAGGTCAGAAGGAAACTGGCCTTAGCAATGCAGAGGTTAAATAAAATGAAGAACCTATGGCATAACACCAGCAAATTAATAAAAGTAAAACTTCTGATAACGTGCATCTTTCCGGTAGCAACGTATGGATGTGAATCATGGACCATTACTCAAACATTAAAGAAAAAAATCGAATCTTTTGAAGCAAAGTGTTACAGAAAAATTCTCAGAATATCTTGGACCAAGAAGAAGAAAAATATAGACATCCTACATGACCAGAACATCGAGGAAAATTGGCTCATAAAAAATATCATGTCCCGGAAACTGAAATACTTTGGCCACATTAAACGTCATAGTGGCTTAGAGAGAGCAGTGATGGAAGGTATGGTACATTGAAGGCGAGGCATGGGCCGACCAAGACGACGGTGGACACAGGACATTGAAGACACCTTGAACATGACAATGGAGGAGGCAGGAAGGCTGGCTAGAGATCGAGAGTCTTTCAGGTGGGCTGTGATGAGAGCGACGTTCTGCAAAGGACATGCTACATGATGAAATATAGAGAGACTGTGGTACAAATTTGTGGTGCTTATCTTTTCTGTATCTTTCTAGTGTCCTCACGATACTTATTCTTGTTTCCCTTGCCAGGCTAGATAGATTTAAGTTGCATGCAGGATAGATTGTAGTGCAGAATTATATTTACGTTATTTGTAAGAGCAATTGTAATATAAAATTGGTTGTAATAGAGATAATGGATTGGTTGTAAAAGAGATAAGGTAAAAAATTCAAAATGTTCAACTTTTCTGCATCGTTCTAACGTCCTCACAATGTGCTTATTCTTGTTCTCCTTGCCAGGGATGTTATGTTGGTTGGGACCTTGCTCATGCAGCAGGCAATGTACCACTTGCTCTTCATGACTGGGGTGTTGACTTTGCTTGCTGGTGTACCTACAAGGTAAATTAATGTTTGTGTGCAAAATAGAAAGGATATGGTAAATCTTCACATGGAGAAGAGAACTTGAGACAGACATAAAGGGGATGAAGAAAACATGGAAAGGCTTTGAGCTGATGGCACAAGACAGGAACACTTGGCATAAGTTTGTTGAAGGCCTATACTCCTGGGGAGCTAAAAAGTGATGATGATGATCCGAGGATAGGAACCACTAGCGTAATAAAAACCTAGCTGTATTCGTTTGATTGGGTGCTTTTTTAAAGATTTTTTTAATCTCCTTTTTTACATTGGAGACTCTGAGTTTTCATTAAAATGTACCAAATTGTTTGCTATATCCCCTACTTTTCCTCTGCATGCCTATTTTGTTTCTTTCCAGTATCTGAACGCAAGTGCTGGGGGTTTGGCTGGGCTTTTTATACATGAGAAGTACAGAGAGAACAACTTTCCTCGACTGCTGGGATGGTGGGGTCATGATAGGTCTACACGTTTTGTTATGGATAACAGTATGTAAGAGTTTTGTGCCATCTTATGTGACCTCTCTTATACTTTTCATTGCATTCCTTCTAATTTTTGTCAGGACATGGAGGAAGAGTTCTTGAACATTTAAAAATGCAGCTCATAGTTATCTTTAATCTTTATCACTAAGATTTCACACACTGTTGTGCACTTACGATTTACTTCAGCATTTCATTATGTTGATGTGATATACAGAAGAATATGCATTGCTGTGGTGCGAGTTCCAGGCGTTAGACCATTAATCGAGACCCTTGTCAGCGCTCTCATTATTATTGCACTGGATGTCCAGACCAGCTACATCTATACCCACAATGTTTTTATGACTACCATAAAAGCATGTGAATAGTGGCAAATTCTTCTGGGAAATGTAAAATAGAATATAGTTGGTGTAAATAATATTAGTCATAGTTGTTTGGTATTTACAGAAATTTGTGGTGTAGGAAAAAAATCATATAAATTATATATTTGAAGTGATTGTGGTAAAATGTGTTGTGTTTCAAAATGGATGTGCACTGATATTCTGAGATTTTTCTGCTTTGGATTAAACTGGATCTGACATATGTGAGTACAGTTTATTTATCTTTTTTCCAGTTATTTTTGATTAGGTCTACACTTCACATAACATGACAGACTCTTTTCCTACATCAAATAATTATCTACAGCATTTCACAAGATTCTTCATCCAATTTCCCACATGTTGATGTATAACATCAACACCTAGTTAAATAAAATGTGTATCTACTGCCTGTTTTTAAAATATAACCTGAAGAGAAAAATTGCACATATTTTGAGCGGTTGTTTTTACAAACATATGTGGTTTTGAGAACAAAAATCATAAAAATTACATCTATGAAGTGATAGTGATAAAAGTTTCTAGATATGTTTCAAACTAAATGTGCACTGATATTCTTAATATTTTATTGCCATATATTAATTGGGAGCTGAAATATTTAAGTTTAAGTATACAATTTTATTTTATTTTTTAAATATTTTAAAAATCAAGTCTTCACTTCACAAGACATAACACACACCTATTAATATCAATTAATTATATGAATCAATTCATAAGATTCTCCAGTCAATTTCACACATTTAAATGTACAACATAACACCTAGTTAAATAATATGTGTATCTACTGCCTGTTTTTTAAATATAACCTGAAGAGAAAAATTGCACACATTTTGAGCGGTTGTTTTTACAAACATATGTGGTTTTGAGAAAAAAAATCATAAAAATTACATCTATGAAGTGATAGTGATAAAAGTTTCTAGATATGTTTCAAACTAAATGTGCACTGATATTCTTAATATTTTATTGCCATACATTAATTGGGAGCTGAAATATTTAAGTTTAAGTATACAATTTTATTTTATTTTTTTAACATTTTTAAAATCAAGTCTACACTTCACAAGACATACCACACACCTATTCATATCAATTAATTATATGAATCAATTCATAAGATTCTCCAGTCAATTTCACACATTTAAATGTATAACATAAACACCGAGTTAAATAAAATGTGTATCTACAACCTGTTTTTAAAAATATAAGTTTATAAACTAATAAAACGGTATGGAATCAGTTTTACAAATAACAGTTCACATGAGACAAGGGACGTTTCGGGTTTTACCCTTCGTCAGCCACAAACAGGTGACAAAGACAAAAATTACATATAGGTACTACAAAACTATACGATGATGAGAAATATACAACAAATGGGCGATACAAGCAGATGGAAAAAGTAAACAACAACAGTGATGAGAGAAAAAAAGAACAATAACAATACAAGAAAACCGTAAAATCTAAAAGAAATACTGAAACAAGAAAGTAAATAATCAACGAAACGAAAAAAAGAAGAATAAACAAAACTGTGGAACTAGTTAAAGAATCCGTGGAAGAAAGCGGTAGTCTCTTGTCACAGAATTCACAAGGAAGTGACGTACGATAGCGACAAAACAAGAGATATAAAAAGATACGAAACGAACCAAAGCAAAAACACAAGAAGATAGATCATAAAGACAACGAATAAAGAATGAAAAAGAGAAAAGCTACCAGAATTTATTGGTTCGTTTCGTATCTTTTTATATCTCTTGTTTTGTCGCTATCGTACGTCACTTCTAATGCTCCTTGGTACATTTTAATTTGAAGTCTACCCAAGAGTGTTATACATCAAATTGTTTGTAATTGAACAGACTTCCATATTTAGATGTAAAATTAAAATTTATTTTAAATTTTTTATTGATATGAGTTTTAAAAAATTGAAGGAAAGTCAACAGGAAAAATACACAAAATTATAATATTTCACAAAGAAGACCCAAAAAAAGTATCATCAGAACAGTTCACAACAGTCGTATTGTAGCCTGACCATTTCTGCATCATATATTGCATTTCCAAAACAATTCAACATTAAATAATAAAATTATACAAATTTTTGAAATGTTACATAACTAGGCTTTTTTTTTTTAAATATTCAAAAAAAAAAAAAAAACTTCCACTGAATACATTACAGTTATTATAATGCATTGTGAATGCTTGAAACCACTGTTATAGTTTTGTTATCTCTCCACTGCAGACTGCAGTGCTAGTAATTCTTCATCTCTAACACGCCTCATTGCACCTCTGATACTATTTTTTTTCAAATTCCTTTATATTTGAAAGTGCAGCTGGAAACCCCTTTCTGTTTCTAAGAAATGTGCCACAAGCTCCAGTCCCTAACTTCCACAAGTCCTTCAGTAACTGAATCTTCTTCTTTGATCCTTAACCGCCGACCGTCAAAGCAGTCAGTGGCCATCACGCCTGGTGGCGTCTTGTAGGGCAGCAACAAATTGATTCCACTTTGCTCGGTCGGTGGCCATCCTTCGTACAGTGCCCCAACTCTGGTTCATTTTTTGCATTTCAGTCTGCACAGTCCTCCGCCAAGTTGTTTTTTGGTCGGCCTCTCTTTCGTTTTCCTTCAGGGGTCCATAGCACAGCTGTTTTTGTGGTGGCAACGGGGTCTCTCCTGAGGACATGGCCAACCCAGCTCCAGCTATGATGGTGTGCATGTCCTCTTGCTTGCTCCGAGTAAGCAGATCTTGGTTGGTGATGGTATTTGGCCAAAAGATTCAGAGAATTTTTTTTTTCTTAGGCAGGTTGTGTGGAAAGAGGACAGTTTTGATATTTCCTTCTCTGTTACTCTCCAGCATTCCGCACCATAGAGAAGCACAGAAAGCACACAGCTCTGATATAATCTTAATTTTGTGCTTGTGCTGTACTGAGAGGACTTCCAGATGTTGTTTAGACTAAAAAAGGCTGTTCTTGCTTTGTTCATTCTGTTGTTGATGTCGTTGCTTGCTCCGCCATCTGGTGTTACTATGCATTCTAGGTATGTGAAGGTGTCTGTCTGATCCAGTTGTTGATTCCTTACTGTTATGGGCTCGGGTTGCTCACATTGAGCGTCATGACCTCTGTCTTCTTTAGATTGATGTTCAGGCCCACCTGCTGGCTATACTTATTAAGTCTATCCATTTGTTCCTGGATGTGTTGATGTGACTGAATGGATGTATAAAAATTATCAAAATAAACCCTTTATCCATGTCTCACCAAAGATTTCATAACTACAGTGTAAGCTAAACCAAATGGTCCATTTGCAGTGTTCCTACCTAAATAAACATCAAAGTCATAAGTATATCCACTAACATCATCAGCAAGAACCCATAACTTCATCCCCCATTTTGTTGGCTTGTTTCTAATATACTGTCGAAAAGAATAACGCTCTTTACTTTATTTCTAACCATTCTTTCATCAACAGAAACATTTTGATCAGGTTGGTATAGCTTTTTGCACTTCATTCTAATATATGTTAAAAATATTCTCAATTTACATAGCTTATCTTGAGGGTCTTCAGTCTTTGGGTCTGAAACTTTAAAAAAAAAACTCATTATTGCTTTGAATCTGTTTCTAAACATAAATGCCCTGGCCCACAGTCCATTGTAAAGACTTTTTCTTGACCAGAGGCAATCAATACTTAGGGCTGGTACCAGCATACATTAGCAAAGTACAAAAGCGATAAAACTCCTCTGGAGTAACATCATACCCTCCAGTAAAGACTAGGCTTGTTAGGTCCATTTATAACATATAAGGAAGGGAAACCGGGTTTCCCTTCCTTATATGTTATAAATGTTTATACAATACCAGAAACCTACCCTCTGTTCTATACTACTGTTCTTAAGTCTTCTATCATTTACTAGACACAGTATCAAGGTCTTTGTCTTGTGTGGACTGACATATACTGTATAATAGGGGAACAACAGAAGTGATTGCGTCATTAATAAGGCTAAGCTGCCCATTGTAAACTTCCGGTGTTGTCTTGCGTTTCACACTAATGACCGGTCAGTAAAGCATCTTTTCTGGGGATGCCTAGCTGGCCGGGAGGATAGTGTGATTCGCTTGTATAGCTAGGCAGTGTTGTCATACGGAAGGTCCAGGGTTCAAATCCTGGGTAAGCCACTCACGTCTGTTGTTTTTCTGTTGTCTAGTGTTCTACTTCTTTATTTCTTACGAGTGTCTGAAAACATACCTTTATGTTTGTCTAATATTTATTGTTAGGTCCATGCTGCTGTGCATATTCATTTGTAAACTGACACAGGTAACCAACAATGTCAGCAGTGAAATACAGTTTGAAGAAGTCAATGGGCCTCAAAAACTGCTTCGTATTTTCTCTGGTCCTCACTGTAGCGAAGGGTTTTTCTGGTGTGATGATGGTGGTAGAGAAGAAGTAGAATTTCTCTCTAGAAAGTATGAAGTGCCAGAGAAGTACACTGGTATCACAATTGAGTTACAGCTGTGAATACTCTGAGCTGGACAATAGATTTAGGCTTCAGAACTATACTGCGCCACTTTCGCTATAGTAACCCAATGTGATAATATAATTAAATTAGAAAAAGTAACTCAAAATTTAACAGTTAAAAATTTAACAAGTCAAATTAGTACAATTTCATAATTTATTATGTACATCTATTTAGCCTTGTAATGAGAAATGGGTGTTGGAAGATAGTAAAATGTATGATTATTTCTATTTACAAAGTAAAATAAATAATAGTAAAAAGTCTTGGAGGTATCTTCCAATGAAATTATAAAGTCTGTCACAGTAGTTTTAGTATCTCTTGCTATCTAGTCTCTAGCATTTCTCATCATTGACTATCGCTTTTGAACGCTTACAGTGTTTGTAGGATTGAGTACGTAAACTCAACTTGCATTACATCACGTCTGTTCGAGGTTTCTGAGACACACTGATAATCAAGAAGACTTTCCTTCAGCCCGCCCTTTAACTACGGGGGACTAAGGTGTTGAAGATCGGGAGCCGCGCTAGTGTAATGGCTACGGCATTGTACTGGCGACCAGGTTTTCATGGTTCAAACCCGGGCATCAGTGTTTGAAGGAATGTTTACGACTGGAAATTTGACTGAATAACCTGAACGGCTCCTGCACATAAATCCTGTGTGGATGGGAAGGAGCGAAGCTCCTGACCGGGTTGGAAGGAAAGTCCACTGACCCCCCCCCAGCCTCGCAATGACATGTCATTGGGCCAAAAGAGCTGGAAAGCTCGAGTGCCGCTGGTTAGAGAGAAAGAAAAAAAAGGTGATTGTTTGACCACTAGGCTCCAGTTAGCAGGATCAAAGGTCCTCAAGTCTTTAGTTGGTACTTGATCACGAGCTCGATCAGAAACGATCATAAAACCCTCTAGGATTAATAAGCGCATGGTGAGGCTGTATTTGCTGAAGTGTATCTGCCCTGCATGCAGCGTGAAAATACTTTTCTTGCAAATACTGTCTTCCAGTCTCTCACTGTGGCGTCTGGATTGTGTGTGTTTGATTTTAAACGGGCCGCTCTGTCCTTATATTTGGGCGACTCTCCCGTACGAGAAAGCACCGTCTTGAGTCCGCTAAGATTTTTGTTAAATCTCTTGGTTTGAGGCGATCTGTGCTTCTTCTGTACTTGTTTTCTCTTCTTTTCACTACACACTTATATCTTTCCTTCCTTCCTAGGTATCCTTTCATTTTCCCAATAGGAAGCGTTCATTCTATCCAAGTTTTATCGAAATCCGTTGAGGTATGAATTTATAATAAATGTTTAAAGATCATGAGCTAACTATTAGCAGATGTGATGACTATTAAAAATATTAATTTTTAAAAACTCTCTATACAGTTTTAATATCATTCCACAAAACTTGCGCTTGTAGCTTTAGATTTTCTTTCCTGCCAATGCAAATTTTAAGGTCGGCCATGTTTCATATATTCGCTCCTTCCTACACTTTCCCAATGCTGTACAGCTTAGGCGAAATGCAAATATTTCAGCCTAACGTCAACTTCAAAGCAAGTCTTGCCCTCTCTGATGGTGAGCTTTCGGACCTCAGCAAGGGCCTGCACTTTGTCCCTCTCCAACCATCCTCTGATCAGTATAATCTCCTCCAAGATGTTCATCGGTTTCATCGCCGTCTGCGACTTCAGTTCCATTTCCGCAACAATGATGGTCCTCAGAGATCGCAGGCTGAATCAGATGATGCCTTTGCACGCTTCGCTCCTCCCAAGAATAAGAATTTTACACCCTCTCCTGGGGCTTCCCACGCTCTGGATTTATATATTCAGAATACCCTCCACGACATTCAGCCACTCCAACCTCAACGCCTGCGTTATTCCGACCTGATGAGTCTCATGCCCTCTCGAAGCTCCGCCACAGAGATGACATTGTTATCAAACCGGCGGACAAAGGAGGTGCCATTGTGGTATGGCGCAAGGACCTGTACCTCTAAGAAGGTAATAAGCAGCTCACCAACAGCTCCTTCTACCAGCGCCGTGACAATGATGCGACAGTCCTGAACAATCGTCTGGTCCATGACACCATCAAAAGTCTTATCGCTAACAAGTCCTTACCTTCTAGCGCTTCTCATCTCCGTATTGATAATAGTTGTCTGGGCAAGCCTGTGTTTTATATGCTTTCCAAAATTCATAAACCCTCCAACCCTGGGAGACCCATTGTCTCTGAGTGTGCCTGCCCTACCGAACATATATCAGACTTCCTCGACGGCATCTTCCAGCCTATTGTAGAGCAGCTTCCTTCCTTCTTAAAGGACACAAACCATGCTCTTACTACTTTTTCCTCTATCCAGCTTTCCTTAGATTGTACCTACTGTTTATTTCTGTTAGATGTTTGCTCACTTTACACTTCCATTCCTCACTCTGATGGTCTCCGAGCTCTCTGATTTTTCCTGGACCAGCGCATGCAACCCTCTATCGCTACAGAGACTCTCCTGCGCCTTGCAGAACTTGTCCTTCGACTCAATTCCTTTGAGTTCAATGGACAGTTCTTTGACCAAGTCAGTGGAGTTGCCATGGGCACCAAGATGGGTCCCAGTTATGCCTGCCTCTTCATGGGCTACCTGGAGTATCAGGTGTGGCAGCAGTATCCTGGACCTTTTCCATTGATGTATCTTAGATACATAGATGATGGCATAGGTCTCACTGATATTCCAGAGGCTGACCTATCTAGGTTCATTAACTTCATCAACAACGTCCACCCTGCGATCCAATTCACCTCTCACATCTCCACTGTCTGTTAATTTCCTTAACATTGTTGTCACCATCACTCCCCGCCACCCCCCCCCCCCCCCCCCCCCCCCCCCCCCCCCCCCCCCCACCACCCCCCCCCCCCCCCCCCCCCCCCCCCCCCCCCCCCGCCCACCACCACCCCCCCCCCCCCACCACCCACCCCCCACCCCTCCCCCCCCCCCCTCTCCCCCCCCCCCCCCTTCCCCCCCCCCCCCCCCCCCACCTTATCACTTCGGTGTACTACAAACCCACCGATGCACACAGTTACCTCCTTTATACTTCCTCTCATCCTCCGGCTTGTCGTGACTCCTTGCCTTTCTCACAACTTCTCCGCCTCCGTCGGTTATGCCAAGATGATGACAACTTTCTATGCCGAGCACAAGAAATGTTGGACTTCTTCCGTAGCAGACAGTATCCATAGCATGTTCATACCTCTGCCTTAGAGCGTGTTCTCCCTATCTCACGTCTAGAGGCCCTCAAACCCCGCCACAAAACCTCCTCTGATTCTTCTTCTTCTTCTTCGATCCTTAACCACCGACCGTCAAAGCAGTCAGTGGCCATCACGCCTAGTGGCGTCTTGTAGGGCAACAACAAATTGATTCCACTTTGCACGGTTGGTGGCCATCCTTCGTACAGTGCCCCAACTCTGGTTCATTCTTTGCATCTCAGCCTCCACAGTCCTCCGCCAAGTTGTTTTTTGGTCGGCCTCTCTTTCGCTTTCCTTCAGGGGTCCAAAGCATAGCTGTTCTTGTGATGGCATCGGGGTCTCTTCTGAGGACATGACCAACCCAGCTCCAGTGTCTGCCAGCTATGATGGTATGCATGTCCTCTTGCTTGCTACGAGTAAGCAGATCTTGGTTGGTGATGGTATTCGGCCAAAGATTCGGTGAATTTTTCTTAGGCATGTTGTGTGAAAAGAGGACAATTTTGACATTTCCTTCTCTGTGACTCTCCAGCATTCCGCACCATAGAGAAGCACAGAAAGCACGCAACTCTGGTATAATCTTAATTTTGTGCTTGTGCTGTATTGGGAGGACTTCCATATGTTTTTTAGGCTAAAGAAGGCTGTTCTTGCCTTATTCATTCTGATGTTGATGTCTTTGCCTGCCCCACCGTCTGGTGTTACTATGCTTCCTAGGTATGTGAAGGTATCTGTCTGTACCAGTTGCTGATTCCTTACTGATATGGGCTCAGGGTTGCTCACATTGAGCGTCATGACCTCAGACTTCTTTAAATTGATGTTCAAGCCCACCTGCTGGCTAAATTTATTAAGTCTGTCCGTTTTTTCCTGGATGTGTTGATGTGAATGTGCCAGCAGTGCAATGTCATCTGCATATTCCAGATCTTCCAATGTTGAAAATGTAGTCCATCTTATTCCTCTTGGACTGCCCTCTGTTGTCTGGCGCATCACCCAGTCTATGACTCCTCTGATAGAGTCAAGTTAATAATGACCTATCACCCTCATAGCACTGCTGTCAAAAGGATCCTGTATCGTCACCTACCTCTCCTCCAAGCTGACCCAGCTGCGCGGGAAGTGTTTAGTGAGCCACCCTTGCTGGCATATAGATGGGATAAAAATTTGAGGGACCTCCTAGTCCACAGCCGTTTGTAAACCGTCAACGATGGCTACTTTGGGACCAAGCCATGTAACCGAACACGATGTAAGACATGTCAGTATGTAATCGAAACACGTTCAGTCTCGTTCACTAAGGCCAAGTTCACCATCACCCATGGCTTCACATGTGAGTCACGCAACGTCATTTATGCAAACGTTGCAACATTACCTTGTACTTACATCGGCCAAACTAGCACACGACTGGGCGACCGATTCTGCTGACACCTCTATGACATCTCTCAGTTGAAATCCACACCTGTGGCCATCGACTTCAATGGCCCTGGCCACCACGGTGCCACTGACATCCAGGTGACAGCCATCAGATCCTGTTCCTCGGACGCCAACAGTCGGTTTTGCCAGGAACAACGCCTCATCCATCTTATGGGTTGCCTTAAACCACACGGTTTGAATACTCAACATTCTTATGTCTGAGGTGCCCTTTTCTATCTAGTCCCAGTTGTATTATGACTTTCTACTTTGATGCGATCACCCATTTTTTTTTTTTAATCGCTTTTCCCTCACTTTATGTATTTTAATATAAAAAATTTTTATTTTTTAATTATTTTTTTATCTCTTTAATATTTATTTATTTATTTTTTTCTTAATAATTTTTTTTTCCACCTCACTCTGTTTTCCAGTCCTTGTTTTCATTATTTCTTATTTTTTGTTTTTAATGTACTATCGACTTCCGCTTTCCGGTTTAGTGTCAGCCATCTTTGCTTCACCATGTGACTAGACATAAGGGAGTGTTTTTTTCTCTTATTTTTATAGTTTCATGTTCTCTACTTAATTCTCATTTTCTTTACCTCCTGTCTCTTGTTTGTTTGTCCTGACGAAGGCCTTGTGGCCGCAACGTAGGTTTTTCTTGTCCTTTCTCCTTGTAAGACGTATTACTATTTGTGTGTGTTTTTTGTTTTTTTTCCATTCAACTAACTTCAAAGCAAGACCAACCGAGCTGTCCCTTCACCCTAGTATCGCTCTGTGTTACGTTACACATTTTTTCACAAACAAAGCAAGTGGTACCAAATTTTGCTACACTCACCTCTGACAGTTGCAGACCTGGAACCCTCTCAGGCAAAAAGGGTGGAGGCTTGGAAGGTGGGCCTTCTTCAAGTCCATCATAACCAAAACATTTGCAAGAAGAACAATTTAAAATTAATTTTTACATATCAACAATTGAATTCAAAGTTACAGTTTAGTGTACACAGGAAAATTGACACACATTACATTTTCCGTACAAAGGAATACTGTCAGTCATAAAGTCATATGATGTAAATAATAATTGTTAAAAGCAGAGACACAGGGCAAATGTGGTAAGAAAAATCAGCTGATTCACAGCTTACGTCCGACCCACTTTATATTTATTTCCTGGTGCCATGAGTTCTTTGTTAACTGTTTGAATGGCGAAATATTTGTTTCTTTTTTTCAAAAACAAACAGAAAGCAGCTATACTGATTACAATAGCCCACTAAAACGACTGTTTTACTGCTTTTCAAAATCAGCTGTTATCATTTTGGTAACAAAGTAACATTACCTTTGCATGTACGGCTGGTGATTTGAGTTGTTCTGAGCTGTATTTTCACCACCCGACTCATCAGATGTTTCCAAGTCCTCTGAATATTTATCAGAACAGGAATCTACATCACTTGATGCGTTGTAGTCACTATCAGACTGCATTTTGTTTACGATGTGTTAAGCCGAGTTGTTCGCAAAATATCCAAAATGGCGGACGGACAAATGGGGTGTTTACGTTTTTCTGCGTGTAATTTCAAAGTCAAAATAAGTGAAAGCTGTATATTTTTTAGCACAGATATAATTGTTAACGTGTATTTTTAATATAAAACATTGATTTGAAGTCAAAATTAAAAAATAAATGTGCTTTTTTTACTTCAAAAGTCATCGTTACGATCGGAATGATTTTTTAAATTTCCGGTTCGCAGAGTGTTAAGTAGGATTTCTCCTTCATTTATGTAGCATAACCAGTCAATCAAAACTGTTGTCCAGGGTGTGGCCACTGTCATACATAAGCATGTATACTATCAAGACAAGAGATAGAAGACATTGGAGATTTATTGCAGCCATCCGTTGGCGTGACAGTAGCAGCTGATCTGATGTCAATCTCCAGTCTGTTACACTTTACATGTTTTTATATATAATTTATTTGTATCATGTCTTTTCCCTGTTTCCACATTTCATTGATTCATTCATTCATTAGAAGCATAGACCTTCAACAAATGCATGCCAGGTCCTCCTGGCACTCCTGTCCCGTGCCATTAGCTCAAGGTTTTTCCATGACTTCCTCATCATTTGCATTTTTACAAAGAAGAAGAAGAATTTTCATTTCTGTCTCCAGCTCTCTTCTCCATGTTATTGTTTGGTACCTATACTTCTCTTACCAAGAGGATTCTAGAACAAGGATATGCTAATATTGTTTGTTGCAGTTTTTGTGGCTGAAAGTTTCTACATGAAGAGGTAGTTGGCCCCCATGCCCAACCCTCCTTTGTCACTTTTGTAATGACATGCTTTGTTGTATACACTGTTATTATTCTTTGCTCCCCTTTCAGGCCCTGATAACACATACATGTCATTACCTTATTTAAAATTTAGAATGTTGAAGAGATTATTTAGGGGGATATAAAACCTTTTTTTTTTTTTACTTTGTGTACTCTTGTCAGAGATGGATCTGGTTCCTGGAGCCAGAGGTTACAGGATCAGCAACACACCTGGTTTCCTGTGTGCCACACTGAAGGCCAGTTTAGAGGTGAGCGCTGCTTGAGAGTAAGGGAACCATCCTAATCCACAATATCTGCACATCTTAGAGTTATTTTTTTATTTATTAATGGATACAAAGATCTGATGGCTTATAATTAGGATATGCGGTTAATAATAGTGGATAATAATATATTCATTTGCTGCCATTTGCATTCCGGCAACATACTTCTTAATCATTTATTCCATCTTGTATGTTAGTTAATTACTTCTTGTGACTTATCTTTGCCTAAAGCCTTGTGCAGTTCCCAGGGGTCTCTGAAGAGACGAAGAAAGATTAGGAATACTGCACACTCAGGCATGTTGTACTAGGCCACTACATGAGGCTGGCAACCTCATCATGTACCACAAATGGCCACATAAACCACCACTACAAGAGAATGTGGAAACCATAGAGGCATATCCCTTCTCAGTGTCCCTGGTAAAATCTACTCTAGAATCCTAGAGCAGAGACTCCGACGCCTAGCTGAGCCACAATTGGATGAGGTCCAGTGCGGATTCTGAGCTAACCTAAGTACTCAAGACCTAATCTTCACACTCAGACAGCTGAGTGAAAAGGCCCTTGAGTATAAGAGTGAGATCTATCTTTGTTCATAGATCTGGAAAAGGCGTTTGACAGGGTCCCCTGGAGCAAACTTTGGGACTGTTTGGCAAGAACGAACATTCCAGCACCTCTGATTAATGCTATACAGAATCTACAAGTCTTGCAGAAATTATGTGAGGACAGCAAACCATAAGTCAGAAGAGTTCAGGACCACCACTGGTGTATGACAAGGTGATATCCTGTCACCTTATCTTTTCATACTCCTCATGGACAATGTCATCAAGGCATGTAAGGAGAGAACAAGAAAGTATTCAGTGGGGTACTGGAAGATGAGACAGATCTGTATTTCAGAGCTGGCATTTGCTGATGATGTTGCCTTGATTGCTAAATCAGAGGCACATCTCCAATCCAACCTGCAAGTCTGGAAGGAAGAGCTGGAGAAGAGAGGGATGGTCATAAGCAGCTCTAAAACAAAATCCATGGTGATATCACGAGAAGAAAGAAGCTGGGAGAACAGGTCCTGGAGCAGGTCGACCACTTTAAATACCTCAGAGCTATTATAGACCGAAAGGGAGGCATCAAAGAAGAGTTGGCCACTCGAAAAGCAGCAGCTGGAGACTTTTTCAGGCCATAAATCGAGGATTCCTCAGCAAGAGAGAGGTTGGTAAGAAAACGAAGTTGGCTGTATACCGCTCCACTTTTGTCCCAGTCTTGACATATGGATGCGAGTCATGGGCAATGACTTCAACCCACAAAAGCCAGATCCAAACCTCAGAAATGAGGTATCTGAGGAAGGTAGTTGAAGTAACAAGAAGAGACATGGTACGCAACCAGACGATACGTCAAGGCCTAAAATCCCACCCCCTGCAGACCCAAGTAGAACAGTCCCAACTAAGATGGTTTGGCCGTGTCTGCAGAATGGGAGAAGATCGGCTACCACGACAAGCATGGGAAACAAAGAGCCAGGGATCCAGACCCCCAGGATGACCCAGAGTCTGCTGGGAGGACAACATTAGACATTCTTTGAAGGACCGAGGACTAGAATGGAACCAGGCCAGGAGGAAGACAGCCGATAGGATAGTCTGGCGCTCTCGCTTCCAAACCTCTACACCTCACAGTAGAAGGGGAACGACTAAGTAAGTAAGTAGAAGAGAATGTGAATGCTCCCTGCAAATGGGCCAGCTCCAGTGGTGGGGAATGAAAAGGATGATGATGATCTTTGCCTAAATTAAAATGAATATAACCAGTAACATTATATGGAAGCATATTATAGACAGTTAACACCAAAACAAGATCACTGCAGGCCATAGAAATGCACTTTTACAGAAGAATGATAAAAATCTTTTAGTTAAAAAAGACAAATATTTTCTGAAAGACAGTGTTAAACAAACACAAATACCCATGGGGCAGTACACATTTGCTGGACATGTTTTAAAAGTGACAAGGAGAAGAATAGATGGAGGGAAGAGAGGATGAGGAAAAAAAACAGCGTAACAATTTACCACAGATGAAAGCAACAGTAGGTTTGAAAGAGAATGTCTGGGATCAGCAGATGTGGGAAACGTGATCATCTGTGACATGTAAAGAACAATATTGTGCAGAAAAAGTTAACAGAAGTGTTCTATTTGGCAGAAGATCAGCAAAAGTAATGCTTCTTGTAAAGGTGGGTAGGTTGTATTCTTCTCTTTCATCCTTGGCTGCTGAGCAACAACGCAATCAGTGACCAACACGCTTGGTGGCATCTTGTAGGGCAGCAACAAACTGTCTCCACTTTGCTCAGTCGACAGCCATTCTTCATGTGGTGCCCGAGCTCTGGTTCATGCATAGCATCTCTGAGGTTGTATTAAAGAAATCATAAACATGGACACGTCATAGACTGTACATGAGAACTCAAGTTACATATTCCCATAATTCCTTGCTTTGCTCACTGAATGAGAAACAGAAAATCGGTGTTGTCCTAAACTTAATCATTTGCATACCACTCTCAGAACTGCAGCTGTTTCAGTGTTACCACCTCTAGGAATTGGTATTACTATTAATATATAAGGAGATTACAGAACAAGCTCATCCTTGTAATACTATCAACAGGGTTCCTGAAGTATGTCTTATCCAATACCAGCACTTTTTGTTTCTAACCTCTCATTATAATATTATGGATTGATATAGTAAGAAATCAGCAACTTGTCAATCTTTATTCTTTTAGGTATTTAAGAAGACAAGTATAGAAGATCTAAGAAAGAAATCTCTTCTCCTGACTGCTTACTTGGAGGCACTTATAAAACAATCTTATCAGAGGCCACGGGGACAGGACATAAAAGATCATGGAGATAATGTTTATATAGATATCTTCACCCCCTCAGACCCAGCTCAGAGGGGGGCACAGCTGTCACTAGCTTTTAATGTTTGTATAGAGCATGTGTTCAGGGAGCTTGGGAAACGTGGAGTTGTGGTAGGTTTTCATTTTGCTGAAGCTGATAATATGTTTAGTATGTCTTGTAAGAGCATCTGATTGACAGGGTGGTTAGAGCGCTGGTCTCTCGTGGCAAAGGTGATGGGTTCGATTCATGGTATCTACCCAGCTGTAAATGGTTACCTGACTTTGCACTTGAGTTAGGGAAAGAAAAGGCATCAAGGAAGGGAATTGGTCACCCCACCTGTCAATGCTGGACCTAATATAGTGAAGTCTCTAACACTTCACTCCTCTATGGCAGTAGCTATCTGCTATGGGACCTAAGCTTTTAAGCTTGTCAGTAAGTAAAACTGAAGAGTTTTGAGGGAATGATTGAAACATGCAATAGGAAGGGATGTGTGTATTCAGGGAACTTGAGAAATGTAGAGTTCTGTTAAGTTTTCATATTGTTGATGTTGGTAATATGTTTAGTATGTCATGTTAGCTTGTCAGTAAGTAAAACTGAAATGTGTTGATGGAATGACTGAAACATGCAAGAGGAAGGGATGTGTGTATTCAGGGAACTTGAGAGATGTAGAGTTCTGTTAAGTTTTCATATTGTTGACGTTGGTAATATGTTTAGTATGTCATGTTAGCTTGTCAGTAAGTAAAACTAAAGTTTGTTGAGGGAATGACTGAAATACGCTTGAGAGAGGGGTGTGTATTCAGGGAACTTTATAAACATGGAGTTGTAAGTTTACTCCACCTAACAAAAATTTAGTTTTTAATTTTCAGTTAATAAAAACATTTAACCCTTTCGCAACGACAGGTTTTTCAATCCCCATGACGACACCATTTTCAGCTTAGTTCGTTCCCCTGAACGACAGGATAATTGTAATTTGACTGTAAACAGTTTATCGTAAAAGGAAACCCATTAAAAGTATTGTGACGTACGTCTAGTTTGACTAGTGAATTTTCCCTGATATGATGGATGATTTAAAGGGACCTTTAGCTTTTCATAACATTAGAACCCCTGAACATTTGTTGTAACTTTTCGTTTGCCAGAACGCATTCCACCGGGACTTATGTAGGATACAGCGACGAGGTCAAAGAGACAGACCGAGGGATCTTAGGGGAGACTATCGGCGCTATCAAAGACAGTAGTTTTCCCTGATACGAGACGCAGTTGCTTGCCGCTAATTTTGCGTCTCGGTGTCAATCGAGGAACCGAGCGAACGGGGGAAAGCGAAACGGGCAGCAGCGAGCGGATACGAAGACCAGGGGGCGGCTTCGTCTCTTGATTTGGCGGTCAGATCCCCAAAAGTTCGTGAGATCAAATAAGTTGTCAAGTTTATCATGTCCCACTCAACTTACATTTCATTTTAGCTAAATAGACCATGTAGAACTAGACACGTTATCACTCGCTGGCCAGACCTTTACAGAAGCACTAGCTTTATTGAAATCTTGTTATAGATTTTCCCCTGGATTTTATATATATTTGCAGTGATTTCTAATTCTGTGCAAAGCGGTAAAATATATATTGTGTAAAGTGATCAGTGGTCTAGTCATTCTATTTAAAGGGATTTTGTGTTAATTTAAATCTATTTAATTAAACCATCTCAAGAGTTCCAGTTTTAAATATAATGATCTATCTATTATATTATTTCAAAAGATAATAGATGCTTAAATTAACTTTTAAAGTCGCGAAGGAATTTATAATTAATAAATTCAGTTAAGTCCTAGTTTTATAGATGTGTGTTTTTAACCACTAGAACTCGCGCAGTGTTTATTAAATACATAATTAAATACGCGAGCATATATATAATAGGCTTAACGGGAAATTCATCGCGCTTTAGAAGGTTATTTGTTTTCGGTATATTACATGTCTTTTTTTTCTTTCATACAGAGTGATTGTAACCTGTGCGATCCCAGCATTAAGAAAGCAATAAAGAAATCAATCTAAGCAAAGCAAAGCATAAACAGTGTGTAGAGTTCCCCTGACGCAGAACTTGTTGAGACTGTGTAAATTTTTAATCTTTGAGGCGATTCTGTGTTTGGAATTCCGCTATCTAACTTATAGCAAAGAAAGCACACCCAAAGACAAATTTAACGCACCATCAAACAACTTAAGTCGTAACGGGAAGAAGAACACTGGCCCGAGCTTTGTTAGTTTACTGACACAGAGAGATAATTCATAATTTCCTGAACAGTGATGTGACTAGTTTTCTCACTGGACTTAAACCATACCTCACGGATAAAGTGTACCAGCACGCGTAAGAATTTTATTATCCGCGGCATAGTCAAATAGACCACACCATCCTCACCCCGGTATCAGAGACCGTGCCCTCCCATAGAAACTTATTAAGAAAAGAGACACAACTACAGATTCATTTTCCAGCGATTACGGGACCCTTTTATGTGCTGACCGCCTACCCGATAATCTGGGGCTAGAACTTGAACAAACACTCATACATTTAGTTGAGGTGTAACTGCTGTTGTGTTATTCTATGGAGTGCAAGATTTTTTCACAATCGGTAAGTGAGAGCAAGATGAGTGAAGGCCTTTGCTAGCGCGTGTATGAATGACAGGAAATTAATTCTTTTGTGTGACCATTTTGTTAACTTGCTTACCTGGTAACATATATCTTTTCTGTATACCCTACATTGTTCCTTTAAGTGGGATAGTTGATAATTTGTTAACTCTGTTTAAAACCACCTCCTTTCCATTTGCTTAGTAAAGGGAAGAACAGCTGGGAAGAACAGGTTTTTTTTTTCTATCACTTATACCAAACTTGGTAACACCTCTTTCAGAGTAATTAACTTTACTGTTAGGTTAACGTACCCGTGTTCCTGATATTATCTATCTCTGGACTGGGTTTGTCTTTGTCTAATGAGCGGGAAGGGCTTAGTCGATACCAATCTTCTTCACCCCCTCCCAAACTTGTTATTTGCATTTGTGTACTTATGATAATTTATGTAATATCTGATATTTTTAGTGATTGATGTTTAAAGTGAATAAAATCACCTAAACTCATTTAGTTCTGTGTGTTGGATATACCCAAAGCCCAACATTTCCCCTATTCGTTTAATATAGTTTGTATCAACGTCGTGTGTGTGTTTGAAAACACCGAATCGGTGAGCGCGCAGATGCGAGTCTGGAAAACTGGCAAATAATTGTTTGACCAGGAGAGAAAGAGAAGATTGAGAGACACGATTTGTCGTAAATAAGTCTGTCTTTACTCTCCTCCAGCACGCTGTGAAGTAACTATTAAATCTCTACATTTTCTATCACTGAGCTTTCCATCATCATTTTCCACTCTAAACCGGACCACTATTTCTACGACTCTTTTCTCTCAAAATAAATTTACGACAATATTTGGCTGGCTCGTTCGGGATAATTTTGAGATACATTTGATGCACACATATTTGTGGGCTGGTTCTGGGATCTTGAGCTACATTTGAGGCAATCGCATAGCCGGGTTAAAGATATTTTGAGTCTGATTTAGTTTGGGTCTAACTAGGTAGAGTGTGAATGATTTGTCTTTGTGAATTAGGGAAATAAATAAATAATTACACCCCTAGACAAACGTTCTTTTAAGTATTTGGGTTGTCCACACAGCATATTTACAAGTTGTTTTCTCTCCACAGCAGTAGAAAGTACAGACAAACAAATATATTTGCTATTTTAATTATCCTCTGGCGGAGATAATTATATTTCTTTCTTTATAAAAGTTGCTGGGATTGCGTGATTGTTTTACAGTCACTAAGGTTTTTGAGTCAAAAAGAGTTGAGCTTAGCTAAAGACGGATTGTTCTGATTTTTAAAAATTAAGTTAACAACATCTCATCTCAATAATTGACTTTAGGGACGGAGTTTGTTGTCAGAGATTTAAAATTTAGGGGAAATTTTTTTTTCCTTTTAAATTGTTTTAATATAAATTTTTCTCTACTGTTAGTAAAAGTAGATTCTTTTCCAGTGTAACTTACCATTTAGTGGCATAGTCGCTTGCGTTTAGAGCCTTAATTGCCAGATAATAGCAGCGATAAGTTTGCACAGTACAGGTAGGAGGTAACACAGGTAAATTTATACTTGTGTTTTTTTTTTTTTTTCTCGTAGCGGTTCAGAGTTCCTCCCTTTCGCGTTTCTTCTTACTAGTTCTCTAAGCATACTTCATCTTATTCTTTAACAATGGCAGAGAGGATAAAGATGAGGTCCATCTTGAGGTTGGAAGCGAAAGAGGCAGGATTAGATGCAGAAGCTGCAAACGCGTTTATTAACCAGGAATTGGAAATATATGACGCGGAGCAACAGAGAGCCGAAGCTGAGAGGAAGGCGGAGCAACAGAGCAGAAGCTGAGAGGAAGGAAGAGAAAGAAAGAACAGAGAGGAGAGAAGCCCAGGAGAGGGCAGATAAGAAAGAAGCGGAAGAACGTCTTTTGGAACAGAAGAAAATTGAAGCAGAGATGGAAACTCGCAGAGAGAGAGAGAGAGACAAGGAAAGACAGCATCAACTGGCGCTTAAGGCTCTAGAGAGCCGGAGCGCCTCTACTTCGACTAACGGAGAGCCGTCTTCGCCCCAGTCTCAATCAATGGACCTCTCCAGTACTCAATCTGCCCAATTAACTGCTATGTCGTTTTCTTTAGAATCTTTTCCTAGCCCTAACGAAAAAATTGACAGCTACCTAGAAAAATTCGAGAGACTCGCGAATCTTTATGGGTTAGAGAGTACCTGCTGGGCGCTCAAACTTTCAACGTCACTGAAAGGCAATGCTTATGACGTGTACACAAAGCTGGGACCGAATCAACATGATTACGACATGTTGAAAAAGGCCTTACTACAGCAGTTTGAGATGACTGCCCGAAAGTTTCTGCAGTTGTTCAGAAACAGCCGAAAAGAGAGCACGGAAATATTTCCCCAGTTCTCTTCACGTCTCACGGGTTATCTGACAAAGTGCATTGAATTATCTGACCTACCTCTTTCATATGAGGGACTCCTCGAACTTGTTCTCGTGGAGCAGATAAAATCCACTTTGTCGAATGAAACACGTAGATTTTTGGCGGAACAGGGGGCAGTCAGGCTTGAAGACATACTCAATAAAGCCGAACGCTATAGCAATGCAATGGCCGAACTTCCCAGCACTAAACGTAAACCCACCGATGAGCCATCTCGAAAACAGAATCTAGAGCAGGCATCCTATTCTTCCACTTCCTCTCAACATTATAACCAACGAGATAACAATACCCAGAAACCTCCCCAGGAAAAATCGAAATTCTACAAAACCCGATACCCCCCCAACAACAATTCTGATCAACCCAACAAGCCTACGTGGCAGCGCGGCCACCAAGGTCAAGGAAAAGGGAAGACCCCTACACCAGGAACGTCTGATCAGGGCAAACAAACCGGTGCAAACCGCATTGGATGTTTGCATACAGCCTCGAAAGGTAGAGTCAATGTCAGTGATTCTCAACCTGAGGGGGACCGACCCTCAACTCGAGGAACTGTAATTTTGAACGGTACCTCTACTACTTGTCTTTTTGACACTGGATTAAGTTTTGACTGTATTGTCGCTAGGCACCTAGTCAAACCCGGTCAGGAGACAGAGGAAACCGTCAAACTTAGTGGAGTTTTCAGGAGTGATGCACCCAGGACGCTTCCTATCGCACTGGTAGAAATACACTCTGACTTTGTCAGAGGAGTTATTAAAGCGGCCATAATGGATGATCCGATCTACCCAGTTATCCTGGGATGTAGATATGTGTTCATTGGGAGACCTAAGGAGCCGATTGTGGCAGCGGTAACCACAAGAGGGCAAGCCAAGAAGGAGAGGGAGCCTGCGCCAAACTTGTTGCCGAATGAACTGAAAGAGGCGCAACAAAAGGACCCTACTCTGACGCCCTGCTTTAAAAAACTGCCCATGGCTAAGGACCCCAGACACAACGGAGACATCTTTTCTAAGGATGGTGTATTGTATCGTAGAACGGGCAACCCGGACACGGGGAATAACCAGCTCCTAGTACCGACGCAGTACAGAAACCAGATCTTAGAAATGGGGCACTCTCTTCCCTTTAGCGGACACATGGGACAAAACGCCACTATTCAGCGAATAAAAAACCACTATTGGTGGCCAGGAATGAACTCTGACATTGTCAGGTACGTGAAATCCTGCGCCCAGTGCCAACGGGTAGCACCAAAGCACTTGACACCCCCAGTACCTATGGGGCAAATGCCAATAGTAGGGACTCCATTTGAACGGGTTGCTGTCGACATTATTGGTCCTCTGGAAAAGACCAAAAGAAGGAACAGGTTCATCCTGACCTTAGTTGACACTTGCACTATGTGGGCCGAAGCCGTACCGCTACCATGCACTAATTCCAAGCATGTCGCAGAAGCCCTTGTGCAAATTTTTACACGGTTGGGATTCCCTCAACACGTTTTGATGGACAATGGATCCCAATTCCGTAGCCTGTTAATGGAGGAGATCTTTAAGATCTTGAGGGCCAAACATATCCACACAAGTCCCTACCATCCGGCCGGAAATGGGCTCGTGGAACGTTTTAACGGTACCCTCACCATGATGTTACGTAAGCTGGGTCAGGAGAAACCGGAAGACTGGGACCAATATATATCGGCTGCCTTATTCGCCTACCGAGAGGTACCCCAAGCGTCTACGGGTTTTGCGCCAGCTACACTTTTATTTGGCAGACCTATAAAGGGGCCACTAGAAGCCTTACTTCGGTCCCTGACAGACCAGAAGGCTGACGAGACAGTCGTCTCTGCAAGCAAGTATGTATCTGAGCTTAAGGAAAGGCTAAAGCTAGGATGGGATCTAGCTACTACCAACCTTAAGAAAGCCCGCGCTAAAATTACTAAAAGATACAACAAAGCTGCAAAAGAGAGAGAACTACAACCAGGGGAGAAAGTCCTATTGCTACTTCCAACCGGAAGCAATAAACTTCGCATCGGATGGCAAGGACCGTTTACCGTCCTTAAAAAGATCTCACGTACCAACTACAAGATCTCCATCAAAGGAAAGGAGAAGGTCTTCCACATAAATCTGCTAAAGAAATATTTGGAAAGACCGGTGCCATCCTCCGAGCATCTCCTGGCTGTCGCCATAGCAACGGAAGACGAGGAAGATGATGATGGTTGCATGGAGTATCCACTGCAACCCACAGAATCCTTTAAAGATGTCAAGTTCGGCGACAATCTCTCACCAGAACAACAAACAGAAACTAGGGCTCTACTAAAACAGTACAGTGCAGTTTTAACGGATGTACCTGGTCGAACAAATCTCATTGAATTTGATATGAAATTAACAAACGAGACCCCTGTTCAAACCAGAGTTTACCCCATCCCGTACGCTAAAGCTGATGCACTTCGCGGAGAAATAGACAAGCTGCGTCAGGCAGGAATTATCAGTGAGTCTACATCTCCTTACAGCTCGAGCGTAGTGCTGTTGCAGAAGCCCAATAAGGAAGTTCGGCTGTGCATTGATTACAGGTTGCTAAACGCTGTAACGGAATTCCAGCCCGAACCTCTCCAAACTGTTTCTGAGTTGTTCACCAAGCTCAGCAAAGCTAAGATCTTCTCCAAGATTGACCTCAGTAAAGGTTATTATCAAATACCAGTCAAGGAGGAAATTAAACCTTTGTTAGCTTTCAGCACTAGTGAAGGACATTACACATTTAACGTGATGCCGTTCGGTTTGCATAACGCACCAGGAGTGTTCACCAGGATGATGAGGAAGCTTCTACAACCTTTGCAAAGTCCCCATATCCATAATTTCATGGATGACATCTTAATTGCATCGGAAACCTATGAAGAACATATTGCTACGGTTGCTATGCTCCTCAGGAGACTACAGGAAACGGGTCTCACAGCCAGACCTAGCAAATGTCTCATCGGGTTTGAACAGTTAGACTTCCTGGGGCACACTATTTCTCACAGATGCAGTTGGCCTATTAAGAAGTACATGGAGAAAATAGTGGCAGCAAAAAGACCCCGAACGAAGAAAGACGTACGTTCCTTCATATCGCTATGTGCATACTATCAGAAGTACATCCAGAACTTCAACGGACTGACGGCACCTCTGACTGACCTCACAAAGAAAGGTTGTCCTGATAAGGTCATATGGGATCAAAAGTGCGAACACGCGTATAGCACTTTGAAAGGACAGTTGTCTGCATACCCCATTTTGAGGTTGCCTGACCTCAAGAAACCTTTTGTACTGAGAGTCGACGCGTCAGGTCAGGGCATCGGGTCAACACTGCTTCAAGCCGATGACAGTGACCTGAACATGCTATTTCCAGTTGCCTATGGCAGTCGGAAATTAAATAAAGCGGAACGGAACTACAGCGTAGTTGAAAGGGAATGTCTTGCTCTGATTGACGGTATCAGACGCCATCATGAGTTTCTTTATGGTACATCGTTCACGGTGCAAACAGACCACGCTCCGTTAGCATTTCTTGGTGCCAATAAAGAATTTAACGCTAGGATCATGCGTTGGGCCCTCCTTCTAAGCGTCTATTCTTTCAAAGTGGAATATATTCCGGGAAGACAGAATGTCGGGGCTGATTTTCTGAATAGAAACTGGTCTACAGAGGAAGAAGAGCAAACTGAAGATACCACTCATCCTAAAATCACCAATCAGGTCACCTCCATTGTCAAAAATGAAAACATGAAAAATGGTTTCATGTCTAAAAGTGGGGACGATTGTGACGTACGTCTAGTTTGACTAGTGAATTTTCCCTGATATGATGGATGATTTAAAGGGACCTTTAGCTTTTCATAACATTAGAACCCCTGAACATTTGTTGTAACTTTTCGTTTGCCAGAACGCATTCCACCGGGACTTATGTAGGATACAGCGACGAGGTCAAAGAGACAGACCGAGGGATCTTAGGGGAGACTATCGGCGCTATCAAAGACAGTAGTTTTCCCTGATACGAGACGCAGTTGCTTGCCGCTAATTTCGCGTCTCGGTGTCAATCGAGGAACCGAGCGAACGGGGGAAAGCGAAACGGGCAGCAGCGAGCGGATACGAAGACCAGGGGGCGGCTTCGTCTCTTGATTTGGCGGTCAGATCCCCAAAAGTTCGTGAGATCAAATAAGTTGTCAAGTTTATCATGTCCCACTCAACTTACATTTCATTTTAGCTAAATAGACCATGTAGAACTAGACACGTTATCACTCGCTGGCCAGACCTTTACAGAAGCACTAGCTTTATTGAAATCTTGTTATAGATTTTCCCCTGGATTTTATATATATTTGCAGTGATTTCATCAGTGGTCTAGTCATTCTATTTAAAGGGATTTTGTGTTAATTTAAATCTATTTAATTAAACCATCTCAAGAGTTCCAGTTTTAAATATAATGATCTATCTATTATATTATTTCAAAAGATAATAGATGCTTAAATTAACTTTTAAAGTCGCGAAGGAATTTATAATTAATAAATTCAGTTAAGTCCTAGTTTTATAGATGTGTTTTTTTTAACCACTAGAACTCGCGCAGTGTTTATTAAATACATAATTAAATACGCGAGCATATATATAATAGGCTTAACGGGAAATTCATCGCGCTTTAGAAGGTTATTTGTTTTCGGTATATTACATGTCTTTTTTTTCTTTCATACAGAGTGATCGTAACCTGTGCGATCCCAGCATTAAGAAAGCAATAAAGAAATCAATCTAAGCAAAGCAAAGCATAAACAGTGTGTAGAGTTCCCCTGACGCAGAACTTGTTGAGACTGTGTAAATTTTTAATCTTTGAGGCGATTCTATGTTTGGAATTCCGCTATCTAACTTATAGCAAAGAAAGCACACCCAAAGACAAATTTAACGCACCATCAAACAACTTAAGTCGTAACGGGAAGAAGAACACTGGCCCGAGCTTTGTTAGTTTACTGACACAGAGAGATAATTCATAATTTCCTGAACAGTGATGTGACTAGTTTTCTCACTGGACTTAAACCATACCTCACGGATAAAGTGTACCAGCACGCGTAAGAATTTTATTATCCGCGGCATAGTCAAATAGACCACACCATCCTCACCCCGGTATCAGAGACCGTGCCCTCCCATAGAAACTGTTATTAAGAAAAGAGACACAACTACAGATTCATTTTCCAGCGATTACGGGACCCTTTTATGTGCTGACCGCCTACCCGATAATCTGGGGCTAGAACTTGAACAAACACTCATACATTTAGTTGAGGTGTAACTGCTGTTGTGTTATTCTATGGAGTGCAAGATTTTTTCACAATCGGTAAGTGAGAGCAAGATGAGTGAAGGCCTTTGCTAGCACGTGTATGAATGACAGGAAATTAATTCTTTTGTGTGACCATTTTGTTAACTTGCTTACCTGGTAACATATATCTTTTCTGTATACCCTACATTGTTCCTTTAAGTGGGATAGTTGATAATTTGTTAACTCTGTTTAAAACCACCTCCTTTCCATTTGCTTAGTAAAGGGAAGAACAGCTGGGAAGAACAGGTTTTTTTTTTCTATCACTTATACCAAACTTGGTAACACCTCTTTCAGAGTAATTAACTTTACTGTTAGGTTAACGTACCCGTGTTCCTGATATTATCTATCTCTGGACTGGGTTTGTCTTTGTCTAATGAGCGGGAAGGGCTTAGTCGATACCAATCTTCTTCACCCCTCCCAAACTTGTTATTTGCATTTTGTGTACTTATGATAATTTATGTAATATCTGATATTTTTAGTGATTGATGTTTAAAGTGAATAAAATCACCTAAACTCATTTAGTTCTGTGTGTTGGATATACCCAAAGCCCAACATTTCCCCTATTCGTTTAATATAGTTTGTATCAACGTCGTGTGTGTGTTTGAAAACACCGAATCGGTGAGCGCGCAGATGCGAGTCTGGAAAACTGGCAAATAATTGTTTGACCAGGAGAGTGAAAGAGAAGATTGAGAGACACGATTTGTCGTAAATAAGTCTGTCTTTACTCTCCTCCAGCACGCTGTGAAGTAACTATTAAATCTCTACATTTTCTATCACTGAGCTTTCCATCATCATTTTCCACTCTAAACCGGACCACTATTTCTACGACTCTTTTCTCTCAAAATAAATTTACGACAAGTATATTCTGAACCAGACTACACAAACTCTGAATCTGGGTAGTCTTTACATTTAGTGCCGTCGAGTATGTATAATATGTGTATTGAGTCAGCATTACCAGATTTTTCAATGCTTATCCGATTATGCCCAGCAATTGCCGATACGGTTGTAAACAGAAGAGTTCTGGTGCTTTTAAAATAGGATGTACTCCGTACGTCATATAGGTGAATGGGAACGAGGTATCGCGCTACTTCCGTGACGTACGCGGTATGGCACAGCGACAAAAATTGTGAAGATTTATGCCATACGGTGTACGTCATACTGGTGCTGAAAGGGTTAATTTATAGTCTTTTGTTGTCATATATTTTGGATCATTATTTTTTTTCAGCTCTGCTCATGAGTTTTATTAGCTTGCTCCTTTGTCATTCTTCTATAGGTTCTCTTTGACTGCCTGTTCTTCTCTTTGCCAAATTCACAATCTTTGTTGAATTGTAATATTTAATAAATTAATGTGAAAGAAAATATTGAGGCCATCATTTTATGCAGTTGACTTTATCAGTTAACATTTTTGTACAAGGCCTGATTAAGTGAAATCAATGTCACTATTGTGTTCTAAATTTCACTTAAGTCTGTTTTTGTTGGGTGTTTTTTTTTAGGTATTTCACTCCATACCTCCACAGTTTTGCCAGATGGTGATTTTTATTTATGCCATAACTTCATGGCATAGAAACATAGACAATGAACAAACAGTTGGAAGAAAGAATTGAGGCCCTTGAAATGTGGATACATAGATGAATGGAGTACATCTCATGGAATGAAACATGAATTATTGAATGAGATCAAAGTTAGACAGGTAGAATATTTTGGTCATATGAAGACAACACATAATTGAAGGTAAACCTGCAAGAGGAAGACGACTCTAAATGGGAAGATCACGTAAATATATGGACAGGAAAGAGTCTGTCAGAGTGTCCTATCAAGGTAAGAGACAGCTGATGTTGGAGATCATTGCAGCTGACCTTTGATGCAAAGATAACAGCTGATCTGATCTGTTGTCTAAAGCTTTATTTCTCTTGCCAGAGTCAGACTGTAGTGAGTTCTCATCAACCCATCCTCCCAAGAAGTGAATGATTACTCTGTAGCTTCAGGGTTAGCAGCTTCACCAATCATATTAATTTTTCTTTTTTTATCATTTACAGTGTGATAAACGACTGCCAAGAGTGATACGTATCTCACCAGTGCCGATGTACTGCAGCTTTGAGGATGTGCACCGCTTTATGGGCTATCTCAAAGATGCGCTCTTGGCTGCTAAAAACTCCCTACAACATGTGGATACTCTTGCACTGTGAATAATTAACACACTTCTTACATCAGTCAATGTCTACTAGTACTTTGCAGATATTCTGCTGATTTATCATATGCAAACTTTTGTATTATTTTATCTGTTTTGTTTATATAATTATTAAGTCTTTCCAGATTCCCTTTGAAAGTGTGATATTCAGAAACTGATTAATAATATATGGAATACATAAACAAACTAATACTATTTTTAAAACTTACTCAAACTTTTACAGTTTAGTTGTGTATTGAAATATGAAATGTAGTAAAACTTTAATTGAGCTTCATATTGGTTCCCTGTTACACTTTTCTCATCCGGGAAGTTTTTACAGAGTAGACTGTCTTGGATTTTACCTTTACAGGTTCCTGGGGTGGATCCAAGCTGTCATGTTGCCTAATGGGGGGAGATCCATGCTAATATAATGTCAGGGGTAGGGACCCATCTTTTTTGTGTGCTTTGTCAATGATGTCAGAGGGCTTAGCACTAACCATAGGCAGCATAATGAGAAATGCACAGCAGGTCATATGAACAGCCAGATTTCTCTCCATCCTCATTTTAAAAAATTTTAAAGGAAAGAGACTTTTTTTTTCAACAAGATAGCAGCAATAGCCTAAGCCGCATGTGACACTATGATGTCCTTGAATATGTGAAGAGTTCATCTTCTTACAGAAAGTACACATCAAAAGTCTATGCATTGGGACACAAGGGCTATGGCTGTTCGCTCTTTTGCAGTCAATACCAAGTTGAAGACTCCTTGGTATTATCTACACTGTAGCTGAGTTGAAGTCATGAGCTCCAGTTTCTCCAGCTTGGCTTGCATTTAAAGGATCGTCACATCTTGTCCCAAGCTAGGAATAAGAAGCGTGTGGCATGCTGTGCATTCCCCACCATCTAAGGGGGCTCTCCAACAATTCAGAGCTAAAATACTATGCTCTGGTTCTGGACTCACCCAAGGAATCAACACGTCCTGCACACAGCCACCTCTCAGATTCCCCTGCCCATCACTGGGTCCATAATGAGATCCTCCTGCATGCAGTCAACTAGGTCAAAATGAAAGAATCACATCTGGGGCTCAAGTGACTTCTCCAAGCTTAGTGTGCTGCTGGGTTCTCAACTAGTTTCACCACAGGGGGGAATCCCTGGAAGTGTGTGGACGATTTCTAGAGTCAATGAGGGTGTAATTAGCCTCACAGATAGGGGTTCACTTTCACATATGTATATTGTAGCCTTTTGCATAGCTGGTGATCATATAAGGTTGACTCCAGTTATGCCTCCATGCCTGGACACAAGGGTAACTTTGAATATATAAAGATTTCATATTGTTACAGAAAGTACACAGATTCTACTTGGTTTCAGATTGATTGCCATGTCAGTTTACATATGCCCCTTCCCTCTTCTTTTTTTCCCCTTGTATTTCTGTAAATGATCTGCACAAAAATTATGTCTTTAATTTTTGTAACAGTTGCATGATAAACATTATGGTAAGATAATGTCAGATCGAAGACTGTCTCCACAGCTAAGGGTATTGAAGACTGTCTCCACAGCTAAGGGTATTGAAGACTGTCTCTGCAGCTAAGGGTATTGAAGACTGCCTCCGCAGCAAAGGGTATTGAAGACTTTTGTGATGTGTTCAAAATATTGTGACAGTGAATATTTAATGAATAAAACAGTTTTCTAAACAGGCAAAAGTTATGAACAGTTGAAAATTAACATACATAGTAAGAGAAGAGAAAAAAATGCTAGGGCATCAGACAGACTCAAACTCATAACTCAACTGTGTGAGTTTGATGCCTTGTATTTTCACCCCTTTTCTTTTCATTCCATCTTAATTGAGTTTCTGTTTTCCTGAAATACCAATTTTTATAAGAAAAAAAATTTTTTTTTTCTTGTATTTGTGCCAAGTGGACACTTGGCAGTGACACTGTAAATAATGCTATCTTCAAGTGTGTACAAGCCCAGCCCAGTATTTGGACACATACTCAAATATAACTGACATACTTTGTATCTAGGTTGAACATGGCATAACTCACCAAGATGTCTTCTACCTTTGGAGTTTTTTGCCCTTTGGCTGTTAGTCCATAACGGGTTTTCACTTTTTCTATATTTACTCAAAGCATTTTTAGTTTTGCCCATTTTCTAATTTTTTGTCTGTTTTTTCACGTCCATACAATTTTTAGTTTTCTTTGTGACTAATTTTATTGCAGCATTTTTTTTTTAATGTATTAGTGTCAGAACCTCTAACCGGGTGGGGGAAAGTACTAGCTGGCTACCCCTCACTCGTAGGGCTATACCACTGCTGTGTGGATTTACTATAAAGCTGACTCATATATGCTAGAGGATGACCACACGCACACTGGCTGACATAATGAAACAACACAGCTTAACAGCTACAATCCCTTTTATTAAATCACAAGACCACTTGGCCAAAACATGACCATGGGGAATACATAATGAATGAATACATAAGCACTACTAGCTAAACCTTAGTACAACTTCAGGCAAAATGGCGCCGAACTACTCCAATGTGTGTCCCGCTCGCATAAGTCATAAAGACGAAAATCGATTGTACTTACAAACTGCCAGTCACAAAAAATACACCCGAGAGACTAACTAACTCAACTATTGGCACATGACAAGGCACTCATGACAAAACTCCATCCCAGGGTAGGCAGAAATTGGCTAGTAGCGAACGTCCATCCAGGGCGACAGATGAGCCCACAATTCCCTGCGACTCCGTTGGCGCATAAATTTCCCGCCGGTCACATGACCTCAGTCTTTCGTCAGCCAAACGGCGGCTTCTGAATGACTTGCTCGATATACGAACAAACGGTGACCCATACAGCGAAATAGCGCCGTGACAATTAGCATTTGGTGTCTTAAATCTCATCTGCAAGACATCTCAAAAACGTTATTTACTTTATTGTACCAAAATAATATATTCAGTTCTTAAGTAATGAATAAAATAATAAATTGTGTTTTTTGTATTGTGTTTTTGTTAACCTATATTTATGCATATGCCTGTATGTGTATGGATAAGTACTCTATATGCATACACATGTAATACATACACAGACATGTACAAATATGTATATCTGCATGGATACATGTACCTATACATATAAGTATAAACACTTATGTGTGTATAACTACATTTATTTCTGTCAAGGCATGACCACACACACATACCACCATCCCCTGGGTCTATTAGAATAGAACAATGCAAATTTTCACTCCTGCCTCCCACAGTTTAAAATAAAAAACATAAACGAAGATGACCGATAACAAGATTGAACAGTGAGACAACATGAGAACTGCTCACAGAGTGGTAATGGAACAGGGGAGTGCAAAGCTCTTACAACTTAGCAGCAGGAATGCAGTCTGGTCAAGCTGATGGAGTATTCTAACAAGAGCAGAGTAGAACTGTAAAACATGAAGGATAATTTGTTGTGGACCGAGATCTCAATCTCTGGCACTGTTCCAAGCATGAAATCTAAACAAAGTACAATTAAATATTGGCAACTAACTAAAACTATCTTTTTTTTTTTATATTAAGGAAGAAAAATAACCCGTTCAACCTCTGATGGGTTATAATTAGGATACATATTGTTTTCAATTCCAAATACTGTATATGAAAAACTGCCGATATGAGAAAGTGGCATCACACCTGTCAAATCATTGTTAATAGGGACAATCACAATTGTGCTTATATGTTAAATAAATAAAACAAACAAACAAAATCAAGAAGAAACTCTGAACAAGAATAATATTAAAGTGGAGGGGTGTAAAGGCCTGGTGGTTCCAGTTATATAACTGACTTTAACAGATATTTAATTGACTTTCATCTGTTAAAAGTCATAAGCATTGTAAGAACAGCATCAGACCTTCACATTCCCAGCCACTATATATTAACATTTGTTCGTGTTAAATATTGTTTGACTATATTATGCAGTTCCCTAGGTCTGTCTACTCTTAACACCTCTTCTATATTTATAGGTAAGTTGAATGCTTGCAAATAATCTAATATTGGTATTCTCATTTGTTCATACCTCTTACATTTTAACAAGAAATGTTCTATATTATTGTCTTGAAGACATACTGCACAGTAAGGTTCTTCTATTCTGAAATAGCCTTTTCCCAGCTGTAGTCTGAGAAGTTTCTTATTACTGGGAATTTACAATTCCCTAGATATCTGACATTTTCTTGTTGGAGCCTTGAACAACTTATATGCATGTCTTCCTTTCAGATTTTTATCCCACTCTGCTTTCCATTCATCTGTTATTAAATCTTTAATTAAGCTCTTAATCTCTGATTTACTCGTCCCTACATTTATTAGATTTTTATCAGATCTACCTTTCTTGGCTTCTTTATCTGCCTTTTCATTTCCCTCTATGCCAACATGTGAAGGTATCCAAGTAATTAAGACTGAACATCCTCTGGAATATAAGTATGTTGTAGCCAGAAATATCTCCTTTGCTATATCAGGTCTACATTCTCGTAAGTTTCTAAGTGCTTTAATTTTTGAAAGAGAGTCAGTTAAAACTGTTAGTTTTTTGGGAGGGTTATTAGAGAATATTTCTAGTGCTTTTAGTATTGCCACCATCTCTGCAGTGAAAATGGATGTATTTTCCGTGATGCTATATTCTTTTGCCATTTTCCATATTGGAATATATATATTCCTATCCCCAGTTTGCCATCCTCTCCCTTGGATCTATCTATGTACACAGTAATGCTGTCTTTTGATATTTGTTGTATATATTTATTGGCTGTGTTTTTAATATTTTCTATATTATTTGTTTTCTTAAGTATTTCTGCTAGGTGGTATTCCGTTTCTGGTTTCTTGATCTTCCAGGGTGGGATCTCTGGCTTGTATTCACAACTGTTATTAATTGATGTAATTAATGTACCCAGATGGACAATTTCCTCCATACACTTCCATCCTGTAGGGTATCTAGTGGTATTCATTGGATTGGCCTGAGTTAGTTGGCATCTGGTAAAAGCTGTATGTGCTGGGTGAGACTTATCTAACATAACTCTGTTCATGTAATTTAGTCTTAACTCCTTTCTCCGTAATTCCAAGGGTAGAATTCCTAAAGCCACCTCTATAGCTCCCATTGATGATGATCTGATTGCACCTGCTATTGTACATAAAGGCTGATGCTGAATTCTGTCTAATTTAATCTTGTTACTGTGTGCAGCAGAGTCATATATTATACTTCCATAATCTATTTTTCCTCTAATAAAAGATTTATAAAAAGTGAGCATTGTCTTAGTGCTTGAACCCCATCCTTTACCTTTCAAATATCTTAATAAGTTAGTCAATCCGCTGCAAGACTCCACTAGTTTATCTATGTGTTTATTCCAGTTCAGCCGTTGGTCCAATATCATTCCTAGATATCGAGTGGTTTGCACTGTATTAATGCTTTAATTATTGTAGGATAATATGACAGCTAGTTTGTACAGAATGTAGAAACTAAGAAACGGGTTGTATTTATATGTATAACAGAAACAAGTAAATATAAATGACCAATAAATAATGTTATTTTGCGCATTTGCTATAAAGAGCACAAAACAAATGTCTATGTTAGAGAGAAGATAAACACCTATGCAGGCCACCAAGAACCACTTTTGTCAATAGTGAAACGTCGAAAGCTTGCCTGGTTTGGGCATGTAACTCGTCATGACTCCCTTTCGAAAACGATCCTTCAGGGAACAGTCGAAGGTAAACGGAGAAGAGGAAGGCAGAGAAAATCCTGGGCTGATAACATCAAAGAATGGGCAGGACACGGTTTTTCCACACTTGTACGCATTGCTGAGGATAGAGAGCAGTGGAGGACCATGGCACCCCTACGACCCATGACGGGTTACGGGCTGAGATGATGATGATGAATAAATAATGTTAGAGTGGTGATTCATTAACGATATGAAGGTATTAAAAACTATACTAATTAATAAACCCAATGTAATCTATATCCATTCATTCATTCAGCTCCATTTCCACTTCTAATGGAGCATGGAGTCACCACGGCAGCTGACTCTATTACAAGACGTCTGCATCCACGAACATGCTCCTGCAGCAGTGGTTTCTCTAGCAACTCTTTATATATGATGAGGGTGCCAGCCTCAAGCTAAACCTCACATTCGTTGCCTTTTATGACATACCTGAGGGAGCATCAGTTCTGTTCTTTCTTTGTCTCCTCAGAGGCCCCCACAGGAACTACAACTCTGTATCTTTGTTGTTGTTCCAATTCCCAGGGATTTGAGCTTTTACCCTTGGGACAATTTGGGGGTGTCATTTGGGCTTTCTTGCAACCCCAGAGAACTTCCCCAACTCAGCGGGTGCAGCTGACTGACGTCACACCAGATCCCACTAACTGGCGTGCATGCAGTGCCATGAGATGGATGGTCCTCTACCCTGAAAGGGAGTCATTGTGGAGGGGGACTCTATCATCACCCAGCCGGTGAGACACTGTAGCTGTAAACAACAGTATCGATGTGAAACCACAATAACAAACAGAACCAAAGTGTTAACAGAAAATATTTATAACGCATACTGAAGCAATGGATGTAAAATTAAGAAAGTATATAAGGCACTGAGAAACTACAAAATTAATGGCAAACCCTGTATAATATATGTGAGGGGAGTAAACAGGAGATAGCCAGATCTGCATAAACTGTCAGACATACAGAAATAGCAATTCAAGTAAACTAATTAATACAAAGTTATATAACCAATATATAATTTTAAATACTGGAGCAGCTGCAGATTGATCATGATCCAATGCAGAAGTTCAAGAGGTATGCACAATATCAGAGCTTCTGTGTCTTTGATGAAGAAAATGAAAACGAACTTACAAGACAGAAGATTGTAACAGATAAGGTGAAGTTCACTGATGCCTGTGCTGGCCTGATCCAGAGAGAGGTTAACACAAAATGTATTGAGGTAATACCTACACAGGCTAGCATAGACGTGCTTGAAGAAGGTTGATCAACAATATTACACACAGCTCTAAATACATTGAACAAGCTAGCATGATGAATCCTTGAAAAGGACTCAACCCTGAGAACTGCTCATGATAACCAGCAAAATAAACCAAATAGAATAACCACAGACCAGCATGTAAGACACCAGAAAACTAACCTCCCCAGGCAAGTGGTCAAGAATTTTACAGCCAACAGCAAAATAGTTCTGCTTGGCTGCTGCCAGAAAAGAACCATATATAGCAATTTGACCAACTTCAGATTTAGTAAGAAAATTATACTGACTCAAACAGATGAGCATCCCAGAATGTCAGCACACAATAAAATGAGTATGATGCCTTGTTAGCTCTGTTGGCCAGGGGTAATTATATCTACTGACTGTTCACACTTTGTATGCACAATTTACTTTACATTTTATAAATTAACCCTGTGCTCTCTTAGCTCAACAAAACAGTCAACACAACACAGCTCCCTATGAAACTATATATATATACACATATATACATATATATGTGTGTCTGTCTGCCCCGTTCTCTCTTTCTCTGTGCCTCTCTCTTTTTTTTTTCTTTTTTTTTGTCTCTTTGCTCCCCTCTTTCTCTGTCTGTCTGTCTATTCACACCCCTATGAAAAGCTTTAAATTTCATTTTTATTACAAAAGTATTACTGAAGTTTTTGTGCCGTAAGATGGGCATTTTTAAAATTCCACCCTCAAACATTTGAAAACAAAATTTACTTGTAATTTTGATCATTTTTGTTTTATAAATTTTGCTTGGGTAGTATTATCTTGCTGCATAACTGTTGCATTTATTTTTTGCCTTGTGCCAATGCTACATCCGTTTGTTTATACCATCCACAGAACTGTGGTAACTGAACCATATCCTTTGCAGGTCATGTATCTTGACTTGACCATCAGCCAGAACTTCTTCAGTTGTTTTTTTACAAAACTGATGTACTGAAGAATATATTTTGTTTGTGTTCATTTTTCCTATTTTTACATCATAAACCATTTTGACAGCACTTTTGGATAATTGCTCAGTTTTGTTTGGCAGAATATTGGCTCTTAACTGTTTGGCAAATATTGGCTCTTAATTGTTTGGCAAATATTGGCTCTTAATTGTTTGGAAAGTATTGGCTCTTAAGTGCAAGAATGCAAGTAAAAGTTAAATCATCACAGCTATTGTATTGTGATCTACCAGAAGATCACAGGGGAGGATGTGATAGATCTTTCAGCGACTGAGGCTTAAAGAAAAAATTAATTATTAAGCTACGGAAATTTTGGACTATCCCTCTCCTGCCTGCATATATAAGTGTGGTATCCAGAGGATTAGGCGTACTTTTTCTGCGTTCCTGGTGAAATACCACAAATTAGCTTGCTAAAATTCACATTATCTTAAACAGCATAAGGTAGAAAAGTGACCTTTTCTGTGAAGTGAAGGGAACATTCTGAAAAAAAAAAAAAAATTTCCACCGCTGTTTCAATGGAATTACAAAACGTGGATTGTTTGACAGAGATAAAAGTTCATTAAGCACTAACTGTCCCATGTGATAAAATCAGATATAAATAAGTCCTTGTAGCTGTGCATACAATAGGCATTGTATTATTTTGTTTCACATACCTGTCTACTTGTACAGGTAAGGGATAATCGGTACAGGAATTTTTAATATTTGTTGGTGTACAGCTGTACAAACAGCTTGTAAAGGTGTTTTTAAGTACGTTTTTTTTTTTTTTTGCTCTTTAAAATTACCTCTTTTTCCCAACTATTTTTAAACTACTCACCTTCTGTATTACAAATAATTTTGTTTAAAGTTTTTTTTTTTTTTTTTTTACTTTATAAGATTTTTATTGGTATTTCTTACAGGTTTTTTTAAAATTGTGTACAGGTTTGGCATTTATCTCAAGAGGTTTACAGGTATGGTTTAAACAGTGTAAACTTGCTATAAGTTTTGTGTAACTTTGATACACCAAGATTGACTTTGCTGATCATTATTGTTTGTGAAGCACTTTTCTAACATTGTTAGGGGATTATATTTTATTGTAATGCAGCAAGAGTTGAAAGATTTTTATTCATTTTTTTCATGCACGTTCTAATAAATAAACATGAATAATTTGAAAAAAAAAGCGTAATATCCGCAAAGCGCAATAAAGCGAGGTATACCTATATATCATTCAGCTGTCATTGCTGACTTGGTTTCACTTCTCTGTGTATTCGTTGGTCTTCTTCTCTTCCTTCTTATAGATTCCATGACTGTTCCAGCCCAACTTATAATGAAGGTTGATATTCTCACTGTGTTTTTCAGTCTATCACTGCTCACATTTTCTAACTGGTTTCTCCATATTTTCTTAATAGTTTCCTTGCAGCCTCTTCTTTGGTTGTGCCGAAAGATGTTTATTTCTGACTCTTTTGCTGCCAAAGTTTTCAGAATGTAAAATTAATGAAGGCATCTGAACTAGTTTTGACATTACATCTGGAAAATTTGAGTGAGAAATTAAAATAAATATCTTTAAAATTACATCTTAACTCTTAGTATACGTGCTTAAAAACCGCGTTTTTACGAGCTGATTTCAGAGAGTACATTTTTAGACATGACTGCCTTTACTGATTTTGCATTAAGTAACTTATTTATAATGATAACATAAAGTGTTATATATTAAAATGTAGAAAAATGAATCATCTATGACATGCACTTAACTTAATTGTTAAGTGGTGTTAAACATGCATGCAACATATACAGTAATGAGTGCAGAAAAATGTTTAAATTGAAAAAAATTGAGAAACAAATTGTACTTATCAATATGTATAATTAATTCTGGTAAACTTCTACCCCTAAACCTACTTTCATTTTAAAGTACATCCATTTTCACATAATGTAGGAAAGTTGGAGTTGTTTCTGAGCACAAATAAAGTTTTTATCACAATTTGAATTGTTTTGGTATATTTAGATAAAGCGCACAAATATTTTAACCTTTATTTACAGACATGACTACCGTTACTGATTTTGCATTAAATAATTTATTTATAATGATAACATGAAGTGTTATATATCTAAATATAAAGAAATGAAACCCCTTTGACATGCACCTAACTGAATTATTCAATGATTGCAACATATGCAGTAATGAATGCAGAAAAATTTAAAAAGATAAAAAATTGAAAAACACATTGTCCTTATCAATATGTATAATTAATTCTGGTAAACTTCTACCCCTAAACCTACTTTCATTTTAAAGTACATCCATTTTCACATAATGTAGGAAAGTTGGAGTTGTTTCTGAGCACAAATAAAGTTTTTATCACAATTTGAATTGTTTTGGTATATTTAGATAAAGCGCACAAATATTTTAACCTTTATTTACTGACATGACTACCGTTACTGATTTTGCATTAAATAATTTATTTATAATGATAACATGAAGTGTTATATATCTAAATATAGAGAAATGAAACCCCTTTGACACGCACCTAACTGAATTATTCAATGATTTTAAACATACATGCAACATATGCAGTAATGAATGCAGAAAAATTTAAAAAGATAAAAAATTGAAAAACATTGTCCTTATCAATATTTATAATTAATTATGGTAAACTTCTACCCCTAAACCTACTATCATTTTAAAGTACATCCATTTTCACATAATGTAGGAAAGTTGGAGTTGTTTCTGAGCACAAATAAAGTTTTTATCACAATTTGAATTTTTTGGGTATATTTAGATAAAGCGCACAAATATTTTAACCTTTATTTACAGACATGACTACCGTTACTGATTTTGCATTAAATAATTTATTTATAATGATAACATGAAGTGTTATATATCTAAATATAGAGAAATGAAACCCCTTTGACATGCACCTAACTGAATTATTCAATGATTTTAAACCTACATGCAACATATGCAGTAATGAATGCAGAAAAATTTAAAAAGATAAAAAATTGAAAAACACATTGTCCTTATCAATATTTATAATTAATTCTGGTAAACTTCTACCCCTAAACCTACGTTCATTTTAAAGTACATCCACTTTCACATAATGTAGGAAAGTTGGAGTTGTTTCTGAGCAGAAATAAAGTTTTTATCACAATTTGAATTTTTTTATTATATTTAAGCGCACAAATATTTTAACCTTTATTTACAGACATGACTACCGTTACTGATTTTGCATTAAATAATTTATTTATAATGATAACATAAAGTTTTATATATATCTAAATATAGAGAAATGAAACCCCTTTGACATGCACCTAACCTAATTGTTAAGTGGTGTTAAACATGCATACAACATATACAGTAATGAGTGCAGAACAATTTTACAATATTAAAAAATGTGGAAAAAAGTTGTACTTACCCACAAAAATAATCCAATTTGGAAGCCTGGAACTCCTAGAACCACTTTTATCCAATTATACGGAACACAGACAGGTTTCACTTGTTTTGAATACTAAATAAAAATGTTTCCTTTTGAAATGTTCAGGTCACATATTGAAAAATCATGACGAAAATAAACTATGTACACACTTTATACACAACTGATATTTACCACAAACTATTTCCTTTCATGATAAGCAGCAAAACAGTTGTTTGGATGTAGATGGGGATTATTTGTGCATCCTTCACAATAAAAGGATGTCCTGACCCTTACTTGAGGGGTGCTGCAAACGACACAGTTGCGATGAGACTTGGATTTTTTAATTAAATGGTTTGTTCCTCCTAGTCTGTTGACTGGATTGTTCACTTGATTGCCATGTCCAATCCTGGGAGGAATTTGCTGGAAATCCACAGCAGCAACAAGAGAGAGCTCATTGACAAGTTGCCGTTTAAATTGAAGAAGGCTCTGTTTTTTGGCATTTGTTGTTCTTGACAGTGCAAATAATTTATACGCATTGAGCTGAGCTGTTTCAAAAATCCAGAAGAAAATTTTTTTCCACCACTTTCTTGTTCTTCTGCTAAATGTGCCATATGTTACAATGCTTTGGTCCACTCTGTCACATCCATTCATGCGTTGATTGTAATCATCAATCATCGGTGGTTTATTTTTTGTTTCACCAAAGCGATTGGTGATGTCCTTGCTTTCCACTGTTGCGCAACTTGAAACAAGAATGCATGGTTTTTTTTGCTTTTTTGTCCCTAAACATTACACATAAAAATCTTTTTTCTTGCTCCATATACCATTTCATTTCCATATGCATTAGCTGTGTAGTTTTCAGCTCTTTTGGGAAGTTCTTTCGATTAACGTTGACAGTCCCAGTGAAATAATGACTCCTGTTATTCAGATATTGAAGCAACGGCACACTTGTGTAATATCGATCAGCATAGATGTGATGACCTTTTCCACATGGTTGTAGCAAAGTGTCAAAAACTTTGATGGCTTGCTGGCTATTTACATCAATATCTGGACTGTAAGAAGTATTGGCCCCAAAGTATATCAACAAATTTACTACATACCCTGTGCTACTGTCGCAAAGACCGAATGTCTTCACATGATATTTTTTGGGTTTAGAGGCATTGAACATTTTGTGAGCCCATCTGCCTTTCCACCCAATTACCATTTCATCCAAAGACAGCTCCTTGTAAGGGTAAAATGCTTCCTGGAATCTAGATAACATTTTCTGTAGAAATGGTTCGATCTTTGCTTTACCTTGTACGTCTACATCACTCACATGAAACATCGTGTGATATAACATCTGAAACCTATCCCGTGTAAACATCTGTCTGTACTAGGGAGTTTGCATAAAGCCTTCATTAGACCAATAATCACTAATGGCTGGTTTTTTCACTTCTTCTTCTTCTTCTGCGTTCGGTTTGTAGTCATGCTAAATCTGCAGGCCTGTCGCCAGGACGAAGTCCACAGTCTTTTCCAGGTCGGCGCGGCAGCCCCATAGCTTCTGCTGGAGCTCATCACCTTTTGGCCAGGTCGCACGTCGCAATTTATCATGGGTTGGACAGTTCTGGAGAATGTGTTCTGGAGTCTGGATATCAGTTCCACATGGGCATTCATTCGTGTGGGATATCTTGAGGCGATAGAGATGTCCAAGTAATCTGCAGTGACCAGTTCTCAGGCGGAAAATTGTCGTCTGTTGGTGTCTGTTTAGGTGGTGGATTGGGTCATCTCTGCTGTATATATCCCCTTCCTCCTTCCATTGATTTTTGTACTTGTTGTGGATGATGGTTTTTGCTTCCCGATAGGGCAATGGGTGGCTGTATTGTTCCATTTTACTGCCACTTCTTGATAGAGCATCTGCTTTCTCATTACCAGCAATTCTACAATGGGAGGGTAACCACTGAAGGGCAATGGTTGATGACCTTTGGATGATGTTAAGCTCAGATCTGATCTCATTCATCATGTTATCATTTCTGGTGTTTTGTATTGATTCAAGTAATGACCTGCAGTCAGTGAAGATTATTATCTTAGCTTGTGGCTGCTGTTCAGGTCTGGTGAGGATCTTCAGGGCTTGCAGTAGTGCCATAGCTTCTGCCCTAAAATTGGAGGAGATCTTTCCAGTTGGGAAGGCCTTTCGGATGATCTTTCCATTTAGGAATCTTATAAAAATGCCTCCTCCACCGTTCTTTACTGCCCCCTCAGCAGATCCATCTGTGTATATATGTGTCCACTCCTTCGGGTTGTACTTTTCTTCAATCATTTCTTGAGCCAAAGTTTTTAGTTGTTGAGGAGTCAGGTGGCCTTTCTTTTTTATTTCAGGGACTTCTGTGATGATAGATATATTTCCATGGCAGTCGTCTGGCTCCTCGTAATCAATTAACATTTCAATCTCAGTAGATCGATTTGGGAGGAGGTCTTCATGGCATCGATGCAGATGTTTGGAGATGTTTAGGAAGCTGGTTCTTTTCAGCCTGTTCTTTGTCACACTATGGAGTTTGGCATGCATTGGATGACTTGGCATTCGTAGAAGCTTCTCACTGTGAGTGAATACCTTTTCCTCACGTCTGTCATCAAGAGAGCGGATGTTGGTGTATCGCTCCATTGCCTGGATTGGAGAAGTCTTCATCCCTCCAGTGATTAGTCTAAGGCCTGAATTTTGCACTTTCCCTAGACATTCTGTGTTTGTTTTAGATGCTGTGGCCCAGGCTGACATGCCATATTCAAGTACAGGTCTGACTGTGCCTGTATAGACTTTTTTAAGTATGTTGGTATTTGCCCCCCAACTTGTGCCAGCCAGTTTCTTCATATATAGAGAGCTTTCTTATTGCTCTCTGTTCTACTGCTTTTATGTGCGGCTTCCAGGTGAGTCTCTTATCCAACTTGACTCCTAGGTATGTTGGGTTTTCCTCGATTGGAAGTTCACTTCCATTTAGCTGCAGTTTGATCGTTTCTCGGCGATTTGACAGAGAGAAGCAGGTTGCTACTGTCTTGGAGAGGTTTATCTGTACTCCCCAATCTGATGCCCATTTACCGATGGTATTTAGCGCTGCTTGCATCCTGAACTTCGCAGTAGGCAAATGTTCAGCAGCACACCAGGCAGCAAAATCGTCAGCATGAAGAGCCCTGGAGATATGCCCGCACAGTTTCTCTGCAATATCATTTATATATATGATAAAAAGTGTGGGGGAGATAACTCCTCCTTGTGGCACACCCTGTTGTAGAGTGACGCGATGGCTCAGTTTCCCATCAAGTTTTACTCTTGCTGTGCGGTATCGAAGAAAGTCCCGTATCCAGTTGAACATTCTCCCTTCAATTTTGCTGTTGAGCATCTTAAGGAGGAGTCCTTCTTTCCATACCTTATCAAAGGCTTTTGTCAAGTCTACAAAAACCGCCAGTACTTTCTTTTTCTCCTGAAAGGCATTTTCTACTTCCTGGGCTAGATATACTAGTTGGTCTTCGGTGCTGCGATTTTTCCTAAATGCTGACTGTGTGTTATCAAGCAGATGGTTTTTTTTCCAGATGTTTCAGTAATCTTGAGTTCACCATTCTTTCCATTACCTTACCCAGACAGCTCAGTAGGCTAACTGGTCGGTAGCTGGACTTGCTTGTTTTCTCCTTTTGTTTCTTTCTGATGGGAACAATGATTGCTTCTCGCCATTGATCTGGAAATTTTCCAGTACTCCATGACTGATTGAAGATTAGGAGGAGCTTGTGCCTGGCTACAGGTCCAAGGTTCTTGATCATATCATTTGTGATGCCATCTTTTCCTGGAGCTTTTCTGTTCTTTAGTTTTGTTATGGCAGCACTGAGTTCTCTCATAGTAAGGGGTGACTTCATGCAGATATCTGGGTTTTGGTGCTTCAGTTTTTCTTTTACTTCCTTACGTACTTCTTGGATCCGTGCATGTGAAAGTGATGTGGTGCTTTCTTCCTTGTAGAAATCTGCCAGGATGTTTGCTGCCATCTTTCCTGTGTGGTATTTTTCATTTTCCTTGATGACAGTCTTACAGTAGCTGGTTGTTGTTTCTTCATTTAGCACTCTTGTCAGATTCCAAAGCTTGCTTGAGTCCTTTTCCATGTTGAGACTGCTGGTCTTCTGGTGCCAGCTCCTTTGGATTTCAGCTTTCTTTTGTTCATTGAAAGCTTGTTTTATGCTGTTGTGCCTCTGTGTGTTCTCTAATGTGGGATTTTGCTCCATAGTTTCCCGTGCTTTATTTAATTCACTATGGAGTTTTCCCAGGTTGTCACTCCAGTATGGTTTGTAGTCTCGTCGTTTACCTCGTGGAATTGACTTCTTTGCTGCTTGGATGATTGCCTCACTGATGATGGAGATGTTTTTATTGATGTTATTTGAGTGGGCAATGTTCTGACAGAAATTGTCGGCTTGTTCTTTAAAAAATCCCCAGTTTGCTTTTTTGAAATTCCAGCTAGGAGACATATTGATTTCTCCTGCACTTCTTATCTCAGATATCTGTAATGTGACTGGTACATGGTCACTTCCCCCAAGTTGAGTATTTACTGTTCTGGTGGTGAGTCGATGTATGTCATCTGTAGCCATAGCAAGATCTGGTGTGCTCGTTGTTTTCCATACTCTGGAATAGAAGGTGGGCTTATCCTCTGGTTGGTTTATTAGAATTAGTTTATTCTCTACCATCCAATCTTCCACCTCTTCTCCTCTTGGATCTGTTGCGTCATAGCCCCAGCTGGGTGAGTGGCTATTGAAGTCACCCATAATGAGGTGTCTCGATGCTGCAAGCTTCACTTTGTGTAGCTCCAGAGTTGTGGTTGGAGGGCTGTAGCAGTTTGTGATCATTAAGTCTCCACTGGGCAGCAGTAGTTGGACTGTTATGTATTCAAGTTCGTCCTCACCAGATCTGTGTGTCTCTACTGCTGGGATTGAGGTTTTAATCAGTGTGAGGATTCCTCCCTTAGTTCTTTTTGCCCTGTCTTGGCGGAAGGATTGGTATCCACGTACAAAGAATCGTTGGGTATCTTTTAGGTGAGTTTCTTGGATGCAGATTATATCAATGTTATTTTCCCTGAGGAATTCTTGTAACTCCGGTTTCTTGTTCCTCACTCCTTCTGCATTCCATTGAGCCACTGTAAGATAGTGGGTTGGTTGGTCAGTTGCTCTACTTTGCCTTCCCCCGACCATTTGGTTGGCAAAGGCACCGGTTGCTTGGGTGGGCCCTTTCGAGGCTAGGGGCCCGGCTCCGCTCCTCCCCGGTTGTAGCTGATAGGAGCGACGCCATGACGTAAGTCGAGATTGTCGCATGACTCCATACCGCAAAAGCGTGTGTGTCCTAATTTTTCCCCGTGGCTAGAGCTTATAGCGGCTCTTACTCGCTTGATGCACCCGTCATAGGACATATGGGGAATTTCAGTGGGGGTATCAGTGCCACCTGTTACCCCTCCCCGTCCTGCTGGGAGGACATCGCCGTTTGGTCCGCGACTGCTTATTCGTCCAGCAATGCTGACTTAATTCGCAGCTGACACACCATATCTGGAGGTCGTTCCACTATCCGCCACCCGTGGACGCGCCTGGTTGGGGTCGGTCGCCCCTTTGCCAGGGGTTTTTTCACAATTCCCATTGCTATTATCACAGCAAAAAACTTGCACAGTTCTGGAGATGTAACTGGATACCAGTTTTGATAGACAGATCTTTTTGTCGCCGTTTCTGAATTTGACTGACAGAGTCGATCAGCATATTCATTTATAGAAACAGTAAGCTCATCTATAATCTCATTAGTTAAAAGAGCTTTGAGACAATAAAATGCAGAAGAATCATCAGGTATAATATTTGGATTCACACCTGTAATCCTAGCATGAGGCGGTACAAAGCGGAAAGCATTTTGTGTTGAGCCAGCATCAACTTCATTCCACCTAATTTCCTCATTCATTGTACTTGTATTACCATCAGTACTTGTGGATTCTGCTTCTTTATGGGTTGATCTAGATGTATCTTCTTTTAATCTTTTCTTCATGGGAGCTTTACCTTTTCCTTGTCTTTTCACTGGCCTGGCATTTCTAGTACTAGTACTACTGACAGAACCAGCTAGGGGAAACGCCCCCTTCTCATCTGATTCAGTGTTTTGATTACATATATCTTCGCTGGGCAAGATATATTCTGAATCTGAACTGTCATCTTCACTCGATAACTGATCATCCTCATGTTCGATCCAAGAAGAAATAAGTCGTGCTGCTTGCACCGCCAATAACCTTTGCTTACAATCGTTTGAAGATGAAGCCATTTTGGTTAGAACAAGTTTGTTTACGATCAACAGCCGAACAAAACACTAAAAATCGAACTTAATAACTCATCAAAACGACAACCACGCTAATATTTGTAAACAGACTGAACACAGGAAGTGACTGTTAATGTTGGATTGGATAAAACATCGACAATTTTCCATTAACTCTTTGCCGATAGAGACTTCATGTAAAAAGCCCAGTGAACTGGCGAGCCGTAAAATTGGTACTAAACCCGAGCCACTTCACGGGGCTTGCCGGATAGTAAGAGTTAATGAAGCATGGGTTTTTTAATAACATTTTTTTTTTTTCTATTTAAGCCACACATCAGTTTTATCCTTGCCGTTTATTTACATTTTATTAAAAGAAGCACCAATTCTTCAAAATATTTAAGTTGCCTGGTTTTTTTAAAATGTTTAAATGACTGCAATCACTGTCAAATACTGACAACAAAATTAAAGCATTTAAATATTTTACAAAATATATCTATCTGGCATTATTTCTGCTAGCATAAATGATGGTGAGGGCAAAAATAAAACCAAGTAACTGCAGATCCGATTTCAAGTGTAGCTTTGTCATCAGTGCTATGATAAACAGTAATAATATTTATTTTATAGTTTGTAAACAATAAAATCTGTGCAACCAACAACAAAAAATATATTTAAAAAAAAACAGCTGAAAATATGGGTGTTCATTTTCTAAAGAAAACTATAGAAACCATTTCTACACTTCTAAAGAAACCATTTCTACACTTCTAAAGAAACCATTTCTACACTTCTAAAGAAACCATTTCTACACTTCTATAGAAACCATTTCTACACTTCTATAGAAACCATTTCTACACTTCTATAGAAACCATTTCTACACTTCTATAGAAACCATTTCTACACTTCTAAAGAAACCATTTCTACACTTCTTAAAAAAAACCATTTCTACACTTCTATAGAAACCATTTCTACACTTCTATAGAAACCATTTCTACACTTCTATAGAAACCATTTCTACACTTCTAAAGAAACCATTTCTACACTTCTAAAGAAACCATTTCTACACTTCTATAGAAACCATTTCTACACTTCTATAAAAACCATTTCTACACTTCTATAAAAACCATTTCTACACTTCTAAAGAAACCATTTCTACACTTCTATAAAAACCATTTCTACACTTCTAAAGAAACCATTTCTACACTTCTATAAAAACCATTTCTACACTTCTATAAAAATCATTTCTACACTTCTAAAGAAACCATTTCTACACTTCTATAGAAACCATTTCTACACTTCTAAAGAAACCATTTCTACACTTCTATAGAAACCATTTCTACACTTCTAAAGAAACCATTTCTATTCTACACTTCTAAAGAAACCATTTCTATTCTACACTTTAAAGAAACTATTTCTACACTTCTAAAGAAACCATTTCTACACTTCTAAAGAAACCATTTCTACACTTCTATAGAAACCTTTTCTACACTTCTATAGAAACCATGAGCAAAACTAACCAACCCTCCACAGTTTCATCATCATCATCACTGTTCAGCTCCCCAAGGAGCACAGACCTTCAACAAATCTATGCCAAGTTTTCCTGTCCCGTCAGCTCAAGGTCTTTCCAGGTCTTATTCATGCCCTTTATGTCTCCAGTTCTCTTCTTTGCGTGTTCTTTGGTCTCTCTTGGTCTCCCCTTAACTCTGAGGGTTCCAGAACAAGAACTGCCTGGTAATGCTATCAACAGGTTTGCGTCTATAATTAGTCTGGGTCATCCTATGGTACATATCCGGGTCACGTGGGTGGTCGTGCTAGACCTCTGTCAGTGAGGCATTATTTTTTTAATGCTTAGCTGGCAGAGTGGATAGTGGCGATTCGCTCCCGTGGCTAGGCGGTGGGTGCCATTCGGAAGGTCCTGGTTCGGTTCCCGGTAAGCCTATCACTTCTGTTGTTTTTCTGTTGTCTGGTCTTCTACTTCTTTATTTCTCACCGAGTGCCTGATAACATACCTTTGTGTGTTATTTGTTTATTTATTTACTATCAACAGGTTTCCTCAATGTGTGTCCTATCCATCGCCAGCATTGTCTTCTCAACTCTTGTTCCACCGGCACTTGTCTGGTTCTTGTCATCAGTTTCACACTAGTGACCTTGTCGTATCACTTCAATTATTTTATTCAACAAAAGCACCCATTTGTGAATGTCTGTAGCTTTTTGGTTGTTGTTTTTGTTGTTCTCCATGTTTTACAGACATACAATAGGATTGACTTGACATTTTACTTCCTTTTCTTCCTCCTTGTTAAGAACCAATCTTATAGTTCTCTTTTTAATGTCTACGATTGTTTTCATTTTTCGTTCTGATAAGATGTTGGCTCAATGAATAAATATTATCTCTGAATTGCCATTCGTGTTGAAGTGTTTTTGTTCAACTTTCTTGTTTAAAACTGGCTTCGCCACTTCTATAGAATCGTTTATATTGTAATATATATTTGTGTCCATCACTGCAAAGAACTCTCAACTTGAGATAATGAACAAATTATGAATCTGAAATTTTATATAGATTCTTCAACGATATTGTGTTTCAACAACTTTCATTTATTCCACACATAGAACTGTCATGAATCACATAATGCTCCAACAAAATTAATAATAGTTAATCAGAGGTATGAATCGACTTCTTAAACACCCCAACCCCATTTCAACGGCCCTGTCTCTAAATATAACTTTATCAGGATTTCCCTGCCCCATAATGTGCTCTCAACACTCCTCCTACTCTTCCTCTCCCTCCGCTTCTTCCTCCTCTTTATCTTCTTATTCCTCTTCCTTCTCTTCTTCATCTTTGTGACTTTCATGTCACCTTGAATATTTTCAAAGAAAGCAGTGATCAGCTTGAAGTTTTCTGGTATCTCCATTATTTTTTCATGAATGGCACTGATGACAGCCAGGATTTAGGCATAAGCTAAACAAACTACAGATTTAGGGCCTCACAGTGTGAAGGGGCCTCTCTTAAGCTAAACAAACTACAGGGGGGGGGGGGGCCTCACAGGGGGGGGGGGGGGGCCTCTCTTATTGTGGCGGGGTGGGGGGGGGGGGGGGGTGGGGGGGGGGGGGGTGGGGGGGGGGGGGGGGGGGGGGGGGGGGGGGGGGGGGGGGGGAGACAGACTAGCAGCACAAAAAGTTATAGAAATAGTTATAGTAAGAGTAAGTCTATAATGTTAATTTCCACTTATAATGACAATAACGCCGTACATCATACATGATATGCCTAAATGAATCTTTAAACATAAGTATGCCAAGTTCACTTGTTACACAGCCTTATTCTCTGTTTCCAATTGCCAGATAGGGCCTACACAGCTTCCTATTGCTTAGGGCCTTACTATGTCTAAATCCAGCCCTAGACATATGTGCTACTCTGTTCCTCATATTTTGGGCATCTTTGAAGCAGATCCGGCGTGATGCTGACCACAACACCCCTAGTGTGCCGATGGTCAAGAAAATATGGGCCTAACACCATATTCCCAATATGCCTCAATGGGCATGCAAAGGGATCCCCTCTCTCCCCTTGAAGCAGAAATTCAGCAGTCATTTTATCGGTGCCACAGTTACACTCATCGGTAGTACCTATCTTTAGCTTGTTGAATAGATGGTATCCCAATCTGGTGTGGCCTGTGCGAAGTCTGAAGATTACCACTTGTTCACTTCTGCTGAGCTGGTAATATGCATCATTTTTCTGGTGGCCTGGGTGCTTAGCTTTTCATTTGTTCCTGTATCTCATTCATCACCCTTCAACTCCACTAAGGGCAAAGGTCTTCAACATTCGTATGCCAGATCTTTCTGTCCAGTGCCATCAGCTCAAGGTCATTTCACGTTTTCCTCAGCCATTTCAAGCCTGTCTCCAGTTCTCTTCTTTATGTGTTCTTCTGTCTCGCTCTGCCTCTCTTAGCCTTGGGATTCCAGAATAAGGACTGCCTTGTAATGCTACCATTCTTGTTTGGTAATATAAAATTTTACTATGTTGTGAACTCCGCCTAGGTCGGTCCTAAGCCCGGCTGAAAAAGGAGGAGGGTGGCCTGCATGGAGGCCGTAAGGAGGCAGCCCCTCCACCATGCAAAGGCACAACAGGCCAATCACCTGTTTGCTTTAAATCATGATTATGCGAACTACAAGAGAGAAAATCGGACCGATTCTAAAGGCGACGAACTGGAATGGACTATGACATGGAACTTGAAACACAAGAAGTATAAATGGGAAAGAAGAGGAGCTGGTAGAAGAGATGAGGAAAGCAAAACTAGAAATCCTGGCTATAACGCAAACGAAGAAAAAGGGACAAGGAGTCATGGATTGCGATGGCGACACGCTGCTCTACAGTGGTGTACCCATATCTGAAAGAGCTAAAGGGGGCGTGGGTTGCATTGTGGCCAAAAACCAAAAAGATAGTATCAAGGGATGGAAATTTGTCTCGGAGCGCATTATGGTTGTAAAACTAAAAGGAGAAACCATAGTCAACCTGGTCATAGTGTATGGGCCAAATGAGAATGAGAGAGAGAGCAGAGGTCAAGGAGGAATTCTTCAAGCTGCTTCAAAAGACAGTGGATGACTGCCTAGATGAAATTATCATGCTCGGAGATTTCAATGCCAGAGTTGGAAATGACCATGCTAGATGGAGTGGAGTTATCGGAAGATATGGAGAAGATACTCTCAATGACAATGGAAAGCGACTCCTTAGATTCTGCAGTGAGCAGAATCTGATCATCACAAACAGAAAGTTCCCCCATATGTGCATACACTAGATGTAAACCAACAAAGAATGAGAAGTCAGTGATCGACTATGCCATAGTTTGGAGGAGCTCATTCAAATATGTCCGGGATGCTCTAGTCTGGAGGGGACCAGAGATTGGAAGTGATCACTACCTGCTTACAATCAAAAGAACAACTGAAAGAGTTGCACAGCCTAGGAACTGCCCAACATCACGCAAGAAACTAAGTAAACGAAAGGGAGGAATGAGCATAAAGACCTACAAGCTGAGAGAGCCAGAAATTAAGACCAGATATCAGGGGCTTATTGCTACAGCGGTGAGAAACACAGAAGAACAGCCTGATGACTTGGAAATCCTCTGGCTTAAATTCAAGGACATTATAAAGACGGCTGCTGCAGAAACATGTGGTAAAGTCTGACTTGGGAACAAGAGAAAGAGGACACCTTGGTGGACAGAGGAAGTCAAAGAGAAAATAAGAGAGAAGAAAATGGCATGGAAACAATACTTAGGAGCTAAAAACACAGCAGGACATATAGAGAAATATAGAGAATATGTGACACTCAGAACAGAAGCAAAGAACAAAGTGCTAGCAGCAAAACAAGTCCTGGGAAGAATTTGGAGAAAAGCCAGAAAAAGATGCGCAAGAAAACCAGAAATTGTTCTATAAGACCCTAAAAAGCACGAGGAAGGTGTGACGGAGTTACTGTGATTTAGTCTTCAATAGGCCCCATTTCGTTTTCTCTTCGTAACTAGTGAATTTGCCATTTTTGCCTTCTCTCTAGCAAAGATTGGGAAGTATTCTTTTCCCCTCTGAATAATAGGGGTGTTTAGATTTGTTCTGTAGGTAAAGTAATTGCAGGTTTTTTTCTATAGGGATTAACGTAAGTTAGTACTGAATGGCACCAGTCGGCCTTTTTCTAAATATCGCGATCTTGAAATTCCATTTTTTTGCGTTGTTAAATTTATCGCGGTCATTTTTCGTGGGGAAGGGGCGATGACCCCTACCCAGGTAACGCCCAACTTTCTGCTCACGCTAGCGGACGACGTTAGGTAACGTTACGTAGCCGGAATTACGCGCGCATTTAAAGGAAGCAAGAATACACTGGTTCTAAATTTAGAGATGAGCGCATGGAAAATTTTAGAGTATCTTTAATTCTATTGGTTGTAGGGAGACGCCTAGCCTCAAGTAGGTCGGGGGTCAGAGCAGGAAAATCTAAGATAAAGTAGCGCTTTTCGATTTTAGCGGTCTCTTCCTGCAGTAATCCTGGGCCGTGTATCAAGCATATTGTCGGCTTCTAACGCTGAACGCAATATTTGGTATGTCAATAATTTAAAGTAGCGTGGTAATTAAATCTAGTTCTCTAATAGAGCCTTAGTCCGTTCTAATTTAATTTAATTTTGAACTTTATAACTTGTAACGCCATCATTTATTTCTACAGTGTCTATGAGTGATAAAAAGATATTACGTAGGTGTGCTCCGTAGATTTAATAGAAAGTCTGTAGACATACACGCATCCTAGATTTATATTAATTTACAGAATATTCTGAAGCACGTGTATTTTATTTCATTGAGAGATTAATTCTGATAAGTCTCCTAATAAAATACGGGAACGGATTTTTTTTTCGGGAAAATTTAATCACGTGGTTTATCGGGATTTATTCGAGTAGGAATTCTGGATGGATAGAGTAGATAATTAAGTATTTTTCTATCGGGGGAGTTAAAATATAATTGCAGGGAAACCACGTGGGGTAGAGGTGAAAGGAAAATTATGGTGCCTTAAGTGGTTGTGTAATTAAATATTATGCAGAGTAGTATTTGATTTGTGTGTTATGGAATTTAATGAGTTCTAGGAAATATAGTCTATAGAGATAGATATATTTCTGTGTATAGAGATGTAATATAAATGTAATGGTGAATTTTAATCATTGATGTGCAGTTAATTGTTGTGCATTTTTATCATAAGGGGGAAACGATGATAAGGTCCTGAGACCGCTTACAGAGTTAAAGTAGGCCTAAGTACGGGAGGTTCCCTAACGATGATAAGGTCCTGAGACCGCTTACAGAGTTAAAGTAGGCCTAAGTACGGGAGGTTTCCCTACCTGTTTTTAATGTTTTAAGGCCTGAGCAAGCTGTGTATAATTAGTATTGATCAGTGAGTCGGGTTTACTAGACAGACAGGGTGTAGTCGGGGGGAGATGACCCAGAGTCAGTAAATATTTACGTATCGTCGTGCACAAGAGAGGGGAAATGGTGGAGCAGTCTTCGTTCGGGTGTTTACATGTTTGTGCTAGATTGGAGTGTGACTGAAGCATCCACTGTTTACGTTTTATATGTAAGTTTATTATATGAAAGTATTTTGGTATTGTAGTACAGAGTGGCATGTCTTTTGTGTCCACAGCAGTGGTCACGGCCCGAAGAGCGGGAGTTGCCAATAACTCTTGTTCCTGACAGCTGGCAAAGGTAGCCAGTTTTTGCAGCAGGAGAGAAAAAACGCCAGAGGCGTAAGAGCTTGTACCGTGGAGGGGTATCGGCTCTGAGTTTTGTGGCCCCAGAGAGAGGGAGCGAGGAAGAGCAGGTCGAGACAGCGACGCAGTCTTCAGTGAAAAGGGTTTTCTTAAGACCCGGAGCTCTCAGCTCATATACACACCCATCGAACCCAAGCAAGCGGGTTGGTGTGTCTTTATTGTTTTTTTTTTTTTTAGCTTCGGTAACTACCGAAGGCCTAAACCCAAATGAGGGGTAATATAGCAAAGGAGAATCAGCTTTCTTTTCGCCAAATAGAGAAGCCTCTACAGTCTACGGCAAGTGCCTAGTCGTCAGAACCAGGAAGAAAGGGATATCATTTCCCGGTTGCTGAAATGAAACGAGAGCAGCAAGGCAGAAGTGGAGAGAGATGGTGAAAAATAGATCAGGGACCTGCAGAGTCTCATAATATTCTTAGAGGATAGCCTCTGAGCCTTAGAGTTAGAAAAAGTCTATTACATAGCAGTGCAGAGTGTGACTTAGTGGCGTATACCGCTGACAGAGTTAGCAGCTGTGCAGATAGTCTTCATGAGGGGTCAGCAGCCATTGACTTTAGAGATAGTAGTGTAATAGAGAGTGGTGGCTACAGTTGAGGGCCACTAAATTAGACTGTAGTTAAGATCACTTATCATTTTTTTAAATTTTGTCCCCAGCAGGGTGTATGAAGGAGTGAAAGTGGTTGGAGTTTTTTAAATTTGGTGTGCTTATAATCAAATTTGAGTTTCTTTGTTTTCCAGGTCGGTGCAACCTTGCACGATATATGCTTTTCTTTATTTGTTACTATGTTATGAAAATTCTGTTGATTTGTATAATAAACTTATTTAATGTTCACTGGATCAGCTTCGTCACTGTATAGTCCTTAACTGTTGTCTGTACAGTGGTGTCTGTAGTGTTAGTTTAACCTTATCTCCTTTAGTCTGTTAAAGGTAGCCAGAGGTGGTGAGTTTATAGCATTTCTTTAGTCACGATTTGGCGAGGAAGATTTAATTTCGGTTATCCTCCTCGGGCCAATAGACTCACCTTACTACATTCACTGTCATTTCTCATAATTAATCTATTATCTTAGTCTTTTCTCACACTAGGGTTTTGTCCTACCCTTGGGCATAACTCTAACTTAAATCCAACTCGTGACAGAAGGAAAAACAATGCCCTCTCAAATTTATAAAGGACAAGCAAGGCAAATTGCTTACTGCCCCGAAGGAAGTAATGGAAAGAATATTTCTCACAACTCCTTGATGGTGAGCAAGGTCAAGCATCAGAAATGATAACAACTAGCACAGAAGAGAAAACCAATGGTGGTGAAGATGACATAAAGATGGAAGAACTGAAGGCAGTACTGGAGAAAATCAAGATAGCCAAAGCAGCAGGGCATGATGGTATAACACCAGAAATGGTTAAGTACATGGGAGCATCAGGCGACCTATTACTCTTAAGGGTTCTACAGGCAGCGTGGTGCAACAAGACCATACCAAGGGATTGGGAAATTGCCATCATAACACCGATTTTCAAAAAGGGTGACAACCGACAATGTGGAAACCATAGAGGCATATCCCTTTTCAGTGTACCTGGTAAAATCTACTCTAGAATCCTAGAGCAGAGACTCCGATGCCTAGCTGAACCACAATTGGATGAAGTCCAGTGCAGATTCCAAGCAAACCGAAGTACCCAAGACCTAATCTTCACACTCAGACAGCTGAGTGAAAAGGCCCTTGAGTATAAGAGTGAGATCCATCTTTTGTTTCATAGATCTGGAGAAGGCGTGTGACAGGGTCCCCTGGAGCAAACTTTGGGACTGTTTGGCAAGGAAGAACATTCCAGAACCTCTGATTCATGCTATACAGAGCTTCTACAAGTCTTGCAGAAATTATGTGAGGACAACAAACAATAAGTCAGAAGAGTTCAGGACTACCACTGGTGTAAGACAAGGTGATGTCCTGTCACCTTATCTTTTCATACTCCTCATGGACGATGTCATCAAGGCATGTAAGGAGAGAACAAGAAAGTATTCAGTGGGGTACTGGAAGATGAGACAGTATTTCAGAGCTGGCATTTGCTGATGGTGTTGTCCTGATTGCTAAATCAGAGGCACATCCCCAATCCAACCGGCAAGTTTGGAAGGAAGAGCTGGATAAGAAAGGGATGGTCATAAGCAGCTCTAAAACTAAATCCATGGCGATATCACGAGAAGAAAGAGTGATCAGATTAAGCTGGGAGAACAGGTCCTGGAGCAGGTCGACCACTTTAAATACCTCGGAGCTATTATAGACTGAAAGGGAGGCATCAGAGAAGAGTTGGCCACTCGAAAAGCAGCAATTGGGAGACTTTTTCAGGCCATAAATCGAGGATTCCTCAGCAAGAGAGAGGTTGATAAGAAAACGAAGATGGCTGTATACCACTCCACCTATGTCCCAGTCCTGACATATGGATGCGAGTCATGGGCAATGACCACAACCCACCAAAGCCAGATCCAAACCTCAGAAATGAGGTATCTGAGGAAGGTGGTTGAAGTAACAAGAAGAGACATGGTCCGCAACCAGACGATACTTCTTCTTCTTTGATCCTTAGCCGCCGACCGTCAAAGCAGTCAGTGGCCATCACGCCTAGTGGCGTCTTGTAGGGCAACAACAAATTGATTCCACTTTGCTCGGTCGGTGGCCATCCTTCGTACAGTGCCCCAACTCTGGTTCATTCTTTGCATCTCAGCCTCCACAGTCCTCCGCCAGGTTGTTTTTGGTCGGCCTCGCTTTCGTTTTCCTTCAGGGCAGACGATACGTCAAGGCCTAAAATCCCACCCCCTGCAGACCCAAGTAGAACAGTCCCAACTAAGATGGTTTGGCCATGTCTGCAGAATGGGAGAAGATCGGCTACCACGACAACCATGGGAAACAAAGAGCCAGACCCCAGGACGACCCAGAGTCCGCTGGGAGGACAACATTAGACAATCTTTGAAGGACCGAAGACTAGAATGTAGCCAGGCCAGGAGGACAATCTGGCGCTCTCTCTTCCAAACCTCTACATCTCACGGTAGAAGGGGATCAACTAAGTACTATGTTGTGTAGCTCTTTGAGTAGGTCAGTTTTCAGTATAGTTTCTAGCGATGTTGGTGGCGAGTTTTGTGCTTTTCAGTTGTCTTTTAGCGGTGTTCGGTACATGTCTACTCAGTTTTCTTTGATGTTTATATTGTTGTTAACACCTTAGTAGATAATGTGCTATAGTATTTTTTTAAAACAAACACAAACCTGAGGAGCAGAACCAGGCAAGAATCGATACATCATCATTGTCAAGAATGGTTTGTGTGTTATTTTATAAGTTGTGCGTGTTTAACAACTGTGCTGTACCTTGTACTTGCTTGATGATATGTTTGTAGTTTTCGAGAGCCTGATTGGATGTTATGTGTGATTCCATTGGCTGGTTTGGTCGTTGGAGTGGGGGTTGTGAGTGTGTGTTTGTTTTGTCTTGATAGCGTCCTTGAATAAGTGAGCAAAACTCGTGATTTGAGTGGGGGAAAACGGTGCGAAGACTTCTGTAACAAGGCAGTTGATTGTTAACGTTATGAGGCAGAAGGTGGTCTCAAGTTTGTGAAGCAAAGAATAGGTCGACTGTGTGTTGTCGGCGAAAGGACTTTTAATTCTTCAAACATGAGTTCACGAGTTTGAAACTGTTATTAATCGTGGAATCGTTATGTGAATGTTTCGCCTGAGAGTAACGTCCATGCCCTAACACTGCTTGATGCAAGTTGTTGTATTGTGAGCTGTAGCGGAATTCTTGAATGTGATGCCTATGTCTCAATGCAAGAGGATTACCGAGTTATTGTCAATGAATTTGTGCATTAAATAGTGTGTGGAAATCGACCTCGGACTAAGTGTTACATTTATTCCTGAATCTTTGATGAAAGAGAGAAAGAACGTTGTTTCCAGCGACCACGAGTTTACACACACTCATTCTCATGTGTGCATTGCTGTTCTGTGTTCCATAGACGTAGCCAAAAGTCAAAGATTTGCTACACCCGATCGAATACACACAGCTCACGTCACGTCAGCTGATGTGTAGCAATATTTTGTCAATATCATTTTTCTTTTCGCTCCCTGTGTAGCCAACACTTCAGCTGGCCTCCTTGTAGGAAGTCTGCTCAAAGCAATCACATGCTCTTGCAATGGTGTTATTTGTAGAAATTTGTTTTACATAATTAAACCCCACGCACAGCCTAATTTTAGTCATCTTTTACGACATGCCTGCGGGAGCAGTAATGCTGTTGTCTTTGTGTCATCAGAGACCCCTGAAACTTGACGTGGCAACAACCAATACAACTAGATATTGAAGAGAGAAAATAAAGATGGATAGGACACACAAGGGAAGAGAAAAATATAGAGGCCAAAGAGAACAACACTGGAAGATGATGTTAAGGGAATCTGGATATCATAGCAGAGTCGACAAAGGCGATGCATCAACCTGCGGTGACCAGAACGTGTTTCTGCCTGAAGATGGGGAAGCATACACAACTGTTCTCACGTTATCTTATTGGTTTTTTTTTTTTAAATAAGTAAAATACATATCACTAAGTTTTAATTTTAAGAAATATTTATCTTATATTTATGATATTTTCTTCATTTCATCATTGCAAGATTATTTACATGCATGCAATTCACCCATAACTAGAACAGGTGTTGAAAATCGACAGACCTAGATAATTACATGTGGTAAAGTGGGATGTTATAAATATTTATAGGGGACTTAGTGTACTGACTGAGATCAGCTGTGAAGGTATCTATATCTAATAAGGGTAGTGTATTATAGATAACCTTACTTGCTACCACATATTTCTACCTCAGTCAGAATTATTCTGGAATATAGTGATGACTACGTTGAATGTCTAGGGTATGTATATGATGAAGTGTAAGTCACAACAACAACAGACAGATAAACAATTTAATTTATTCCACCACACTTGACAACACTGTGACACTCACATACAGATAACACTCTATGAGAATATCTTAAATGAGTCACTGATAAATTTTCAAATATCAATATGTATTCAGTGCTGTCATTAATGTAGATGTGTCCTGATTCAAATACAAAGTGAACCAGGAATCACAATCAATTTTAATTACAAGTTATATGTACAGAATTTATCAATATGAATCTTGTAGTGACATATATTATTAATAGTATCCTATGTGTGTCAGTTGTGTAGTAGTAATATGAGGTAATACTGGTTTTGTTTTGTTCAAGCTCTGTTGGTATTTGTCATCATGACTTCAATAGTTTTGTCTTTAGGGACTAGTATTAGAGATGTTCTCAGTTCCTGGCATTAAAACAATTAATTTCCCCTCTTAATTTTATTTTACAATGTCAGTTTAAGATGGGGGTACATAATGTTGAGCTCCATGGCCACACTTTCTTAACTTTCGTGATGACTGCAGTAAAAGACTCCTCTGCTCGATTACTTTAATGAGTTCTGGAGCCACCTCACTGGTTGCTATATGGACCAAGGAGTATGCTGTCCGCCTCTGGATTCAGCAAAGCTCTGACCAGGTACTGCTCAATAGCTTTAGGACCACAGTCCCTGAAACAAGAAGGTTGTACCTCCTACTTCAGAACTAATTTATACTCTATTTCTACACTGAGCACAATACATAACAAACCAGAGTTCAGAGCGTTAGGCCAACTGTCAGCTTCATCTGAAATACTTTACACCAGTATATTCCTCCTTAATAGTTACTACGCCTCTGCAATTCCAGCATTATTTCTTTCTAGTCAATAATCTAGGTGTCAGTGTACTGCTTGGCAATTCCATGTAGTTTTACTTTCCTCCGACACCTTCTGTTCAGGCTGGAGCATTATATAGGCTTTACCTCATGTTCGCTACTGAACCACACATATATACAGACATAAATTATCAATTTACATTCATTTTTCATTAAAAAGATATCAAACCGTTCAAGCTTATCACAATTCATGGAAATATTACACAGTGACATTGAATGGCAATGAATATAGCACAACTCCGATCTGCCGATGTCCCAGGCTTTTATTTAGAAAAAATATACCCTGGTGCTCAACGCACTGTTTCTTAGTAGGTTTATTACAAGATGTGGCCCGGAACAGATGCCCTGAATTGAGTATATTCGCAGCTCTAACCAATCATGCCATGTCTACCCAATCGTTTGAAAAAAAGTACTCCTACTCCCGTTTCCCTTGACAACGAAAGATAGTATTTATAGCCCGACTAATCGTGTTTAGCCTTACATTTATTGCGCTCCAATCAAATAGGAGGTAACATGTCAGCCTATTTCCCGTACAATGGTGGGGTGAAAATCTGTCACTGAGCGATTCTGAATTTGGTGTTGTCTGACACCCTCACTATTTTCTTTTGGCTATAATTTGTTAATTCCTAGACTATTTGCGTAACGTTTAACATATTATTTGTCAGCAAGTCCTAAGGAACCCAAATATATATATTTAATAGAGCTAAGTGGCTGCGTTCAAAATATGCACTTTCTTCTACCTCCTGTTTACTCCGAATACGAGGTGTTGTCTGGGTACTGTAATGTTTTCAAACGTAAACCAGTATAATGTCATAATTTCCAATAAGCGTTTTTCAGGATTTTAAAACCTAATTCTGGTATGGGTAGTGTTTTTTATCACTGACGATTTGAAAAAAAGCCAGTGCTTGTGGCCTTACACGCGTGATGGCAGCAATTGTGTATCGCGCGACGCGTGTTAGTATTGCCTGTGTTCCTGCTTTCTGCCTCTCCCTTTCGTTCTATCTTTTAGTCCATCTGTCTTTTGTTTTTGGTAACATAGTGTAGAAAATGACATGAATGGAATTTTAAATCTAGGTCAACTGCGTATCTCAAGGTTTTGCTTAGAAATGGAGTACACTTTTTAGTGTGTTTGGGAAACGCGTGTATGTTGCAGAAGGCTTTACCATCAACGTGAAACGTTACAATTTGCAGACGCAGGAGAACACAAGGGGAATTTCGAGTACAGTCATTGTGACAGCACTGTTCTTTACCATTCTTCTTTCCTTTTATTGAATTTATGTGTTAGGCTTTACATTTACGTTTTAATTTATATATGTGGATTAGAATTTCTCACGACATTACACGACATAGTAAAAATAGTAAATAACAAGAACAAACATTAATATACAAGGATTAGTGGGGGTGATGGTCTGGCGAGATTTTTGTAATGCATACTGATGATTGCAGATGATTAGTTAATTGAGTGACGATCATCCCTGACACCCCGGGCTGTGCTTTTTGGGACAGGGAAGGGCACACGCACATTCACACAATTTTACTCTTTTGATGTACACTATTTGTACTGAGTGTAGGGTGAAATGACGCCATATTTAGATATCGGAAATCAAAATTATTATTGACACTATATATATCCTAATTATAACCCATCAGATGTTGAACGGAACATTTTTTCTTCAATTAAAAAAAAAGTCATTTCAAATTATTGACTAAAAAATATAATGTTAAAACCAGTAAACACCATATGTATGAAAGTAAGGGTAAACGATAAATGTCATTACGGTTAGAGAGTAAACAGTGGCCTGATGACAAGTGAAGCAACCAGCAAATTAAAATCTAAATTTATAACGTGAGTCCGAATAATCTTTAATTAGTCGATCAGTAAGTAGCTCGCTTGGCCATCTCCGCCGCATGGAAAGTGGTCACATTCTCAAATATATTTTATACGGATAGCTGGCATATAACAAAAGAATAGCCGGGCGACCGCAGCTGAAGTTCAAATAAAGAGGGAAAACCCGAGGCCTGTAAACAGTAAATAAATTAATATTATACACATAAAGGTCACGTGTTTCAGGCGCTCGTGAGAAATAAAGAAGCAGAAAACTAGACAACAGAAAAACAACAGACGTGAGTGGCTTAATGGAGAATCTTTACTGAAATTCAAATATGTGTGCAAGAGAAGCATTGGGCATAAACCTAGTGTCACCAAGTGGATTTAAGTCTAAAGGTTGTCTTAATAGAGAGACAATACCCTAGTGGTAAGAAAGTCCGAGAAGATAGAATTTTAATGAAAAAAAAAATTGGGAGCCGCGCTAGCGCAGTGGTTACAACACCGCTCTGGCGACCGGGTGATACAGGATCAAACCCGGGCGACGGCATTTGAGGATTTTTCGTCGACCGGGATTTGGACTGGATTTACTCGAGACCTGGCGAGAACATTTGAAGGAGTGTCGTCGACCAGGGACTGGCGGCTCCTGAGCCGACCCAGCTGCAATGGGTACCTCCGAAATCGGCGAGTATTTGCCTGAATGGCGAGGGACATTTGTCTCTGTACAAGAAATAAAGGGATACTCACGTAAAATCAATGTCAGGCTAGACATAAATGATAACCTGAGATTTCGCCTCGAGTATTAGCGGGCGAACACCAAAAAAAAAAATGAAAAATGACTTGTCTGTGGAAAGATGAGACTATTGGGTTAAGGTTGAGAACCTGGATTGACTCTCCCTTGCCGCTTCGTGACTTCAGAATTGCTATAGCCTCACCCCCTCTGACAACCTTTAAACAAAAGGTGATAAGGTTTATAAAACTACCACTATACCGACAAACATACCCCCTCTGACTACCTTTAAACAAAAGGAGATAAGGTTTATAAAACTACCACTATACCCACAAACATATAAGTGTCAGATAGTCTAGAAGCTGATCCAGTGTACAGTATATATATATATATATATATATATATATATATATATATATATATATATATATATATATATATATATATATATATATATATATATAATTTACACAATAAAACATAAAAATGTCATCATACAGCAAAGAAATAAATATCGTGCACTGTTTCACAGGCCTGGAAAAAGCAAAGAACCATTTAGATAGATAAACACTAGGAAAACCCAATCACATTCACTCTTTCAGTCACCCTGCTGGGGAAAAATATAATGATTAGTGATTTAAACAAGATCTAATTTGTGGGCATCAGTTTAGCCTCCACTCTCTACTACAAATAAGATTTCTACTGTCACAGTCCTGTGACTGCCTAATCGAATGTTTACGCAGCTTCCAACTCGTTAGGCGATATGCGCCGCTAACTAACACAATGAACTGCTACACTAGTAGACTTTTTATAACATCTAGTACTCAAAGGCTATCCTCTGAGGATATATCATCAGACCCTACTGGTCTCGGCTATCTCCTCCCTTCCTCTCTCTCTCTCTCTCTGTCTCTTTGCTTCAGTGTCTCTCTGACACTCTTGACATCTGTTGCGGTGGCGTCTCCATTTACGCCTTCTCTCGTTGACTTTATTATCAGAACCAGGTATGATCACCCTGTCTCCCGGTTTCTGACAACTTCACTGACGACTGGATTATCAAGCATGAGGTACTTGAATCAAACTGTAGAAGCTTCACTGCTGCTGAACAGCTTCTCTGACTTTCCCCGATAACCCGCTCAGGGTTTAGAGGAACACAGCATTTCTTTCTGGCTGTATAAATTAGACCAATCTCCCGGTCACGTGCCGTTGTCGGGGTGGTATAAATAGCGATGAGCTCTGGGCTTTTTTTCGATAGATAAACCTGTTCCCGCTGAAGCATGGGGACTTCACTGCAAGAGAACGGTTTCGGTCCCGCTGAAGATTTGGACTTCAATGCAAAGGGACCGTTGGTTATTTTCTTTCGCTTCTGGCGATGCCAACTTTGCCGTTGGTAATTTGTATGTGACAAATTACACTCTGTTACTGTACCGTGACCCGCTGTGGACACAAAGATACAACTTATTTACACCAACTGCAACATAACTGATCACTAACACATATCTTCCTATAAATAAATACAACTCCCCTCACTCAATACATCACCCCTTCACCCGCTATGCACAACGATACATAAAATATTTTTATCCACGTGTCACTCTCTCTCACCCTTCTACTCCCCCCTTTCCCTTCACTTAAAATCTTTCTGGTACACAAACAAACCCCCCACAGACACTTCCGAATAACCACGTGCCCAAACAATTCAAACTAGGAAAATCTCCTGGGCGAAATTCTTTGCTCTCCTTTATAACCTTGACACATGAGGTTTCCCTGCTTAACCCAAAATTTAAATTAACCTTTCGCTAAGAATAATTTTACTCCTCTAAGCAAGGTAATCCACTTATAAAATACATCTGTACCCTCCGACTGCGTTACCCACATTCACGCACAATAAAATCCCGTACACACAATAAAATAACATACGCACCATTAGATGCCTAATAAAATTACACTTGTAAATATACAGAAATTAATGGTGGTTAACCCAACACTCTACATACTACCGAGCGCCCATGTATCAAATAGCTAAACCTCACACAGTCCTATATACTGCCAAATATCCTAGAAAGAATTAGGCACACTTTACCTTTACATCATTTCTACCAAAATAGTAATGGATGGCACTTTACGTTTATAACTATCAGTTAACCTCCCGAAGAACTTTAACTTAAACAGGCTATGACGCTATTAAAGAAACCCACTAATTTTACGGCTCTAATAAAAATATTCACAACTAATTCATTGCGTTTCTTCCGCATGGAGCAGACAATGAATGCTGGATTCACGGTAGTAAATTTCATCAGGCATAGGGGTCCGGTAACGGACCGAGCGGGTATATATAAAAGAAAATCCCCGCTCAACTTCTGCCTACGTCATATCTACAGCTTGCAACTAAACAAATGGAATTTCTTACAAAATTAATAACGGGGTCTACGCAAATCGATTTGAAAGCACGTCGTGACCCGTTTATCCCGACCTCGCGCGTTTCCCACTTACGTCATGTTACGCTGACCACGATATTTCTTAACAAAGAAACTGGGACTACGTGATCGCGATAAATTTATAGAAAGGAAGACTGGTGCAAGTCTTAGAATTTAACCCTACAGTCATCCCTCTTATAAAACCCAATAAAATACCTACAGAAAAAGACCAAACACCTAATTACTTAAGAAAGAGAAGACTGGGCCTCTTGAAGAACAGAATTTCAGTACTTCATCACACCCAGCAATCAATACCCTTTAGCTCCCCGGGGAGCATAGGCCTTCAACAAACACATGCCAAGTCTTCCTGTCCCGTGCCATCCGCTCAAGTTCTTTCCATGTTTTCCTCATTCTTTTTTTTTTTAAATTAATGAAGGAAAGTATCCCATTCAACCTCTGATGGGTTATAATTAGGATATATATTGTTTTCATTTCCAAATAATATGAACAACTGCCGATATGAGAAAGTGGCATCACACCTTTCAAATCATTGTAAAGAGGGACAATCACAACTACCAATTATGCCTATAGGTTTAAAAAAAAAAAACAAACAAAATCAAGAAGAAACTCTGAACAAGAATAATATTAAAGTGGAGGGGTGTAAAGGCCTGGTGGTTCCAGTTATATAACTAACTTTAACAGATATTTAATTGACTTTCATCTGTTAAAAGTCATTTGCATTGTAAGAACAGCATCAGACCTTCACATTCCCAATTACCATTTATTAACCTTTGTTCGTGTTAAATATTGTTTGACTATATTATGCAGTTCCCTAGGTCTGTCTATTCTCAACACCTCTTCTATATTTAGAGGTAAGTTTGATACCTCATCATTTTCACTTCTGTATCCAGCTCTCTTCTCCGTGTGTTTTTTGGTCTACCTCTGCCTCTCTTTCCCTGTGGATTAGAATGCGAACATTCCCGGTGTCAATCCTGGACATTTTCCTAAACGAAAAAAGGTTAGTCGGCAACCCAGACTCCATTCGGCTTTCTCTGGGTTGCTTCATGTGCCTCCTTTCCAGCGGACCTTCTTCTGTCTTGAGTTGATTTATATTCTGTATTTGACTTGTCCATGTTTGTTGAAGTTTTTGTGGTAAAAAGTTTTTTTTTTACGGGATGGGGTAGCCAGCCCAATGCCCAACCCTCCTTAGTCGCTTTTTACGATTTGCATGGTAGGGTACAGTGTTACTATTCTTTGCTCCCCTTTCGGGCCCCGGTAACACACGGGTGATAAACCCAGCAACCTGGAGATGATCCCTATGGTGTCACGTCAGATTGGGCGAAAAGAATCTCTTACAACAAATAGAAGAGAACAGTACACGCCGAAAGGAACACCAGGGGGGGGGGGGGCAGGTGTGGGCTATCACATCTAGAGCACATTATTCTCATAGTCAGTTATGCCTGAACGAGGCTACCTACCAGTAGCTCAAATAAGGACAGGAAATACGATACGTGAGTAAAGAAACCGTCAAGCCGTTCCTATCGAGTCTCAAGTCGCTAACACTGGCTTCAAGTCGAGTCCCGAGTCATGCTTCATTTTAGATCTAACACTGCTTATAGCCACAATCGCACTTTATCGAACAATCACATCGTTCATTACAAATAATAACGAATGATATTAATATATACCGTATTTTAGTATTTTTACTATTCTGTTTAAACCTCAGAAATTAGGTATCTGAGGAAGGTGGTTGAAGTAACAAGAAGAGGCATGGTCCGCAACTAGACGATATGTCAAGGCCTAAAAACCCAACCCCTGCAAACTCAAGAAGAACAGTCCCAACTAAGATGGTTTGGCCATGTCTGCAGAATGGGAGAAAATCGGCTCCAACGACAAGCATGGGATACTAAGAGCCAGGGACCCAGACCTCCAGGACGACACAGAGTCTGCTGGGAGGACAACATTAGACAATCTTTGAAGGACCGAGGACTAGAAGGGAACCAGGCCAGGAGGAGGAAGACAGCCAATACGATAGTATGGCGCTCTCTCTTCCAAACCTCTACACCTCATGGTAGAAGAGGAACGACTAAGTAAGTAAGCACTATTTTATTTACTGACTTTTTATTCGACCAAAGTTATTTTTAAGTATTACATTTTAGAAACATTATATTCTCAAGCGTACCCCCCCCCCCCTCCCCCAATAATGGAATAATACACTTGATTAGCACTAAATCTTAAGCTTAAGCGAATGTACAGAATAAGGAGACATAGTCTATTTTTCCCACCAATAAATGCACGCGGTATATTTTCCACCAAGGCAGGATTGTAATGTTTACGGAGCCAAAGAATATTATTGTTCTTATGGTTGCTGTGTCTCCAGATTTTTGTCCAGCAACAGTGTCCAATTATGTCTGATAATATGAAGTTTTTTTTTTTTAAATTTTTTTATTTAATGTGAGTCCATTAATACGGGGCTAATAAAAGGTAACAGCAAGGCAGTTTTTGACACATTAAGAAGACTATCAAAACCCCAACAGCCCAGGGTAACTGTCATAGAAGATAGCAATGGGGCTCTGCTCAATGAAAAAACAGCTGTAATGAGAAGGTGGACAGAATATTGTAAAGAATTATATAACTGTAAACTTGACACTGACTTAGGCATATTAAACAACATTAAGTGCGAAAACAGAGAACTCGGAAATGCAGCAATACTACGGGAAGAAGTGGAAGAGGCTATATGTTCGATGAAAGGAGGGAAGTCACCGGGTGTGGATAATATACCAGCAGAGCTCTTGAAATATGGAGGACCAGATATAGTAAAAATCATGACAACAATTTGCCAGAAGATATGGAGTACAAAAAAATGAAAGGAAATCTAAAAATGTGCAAGAACTACAGAACCATTAGCCTTATTAGTCATCCAAGTAAGGTGATGTTAAGGATACTTTTGAACAGAATAAAACAGAAATCAGAAGAAATCTTGTCAGAGGAACAGGCTGGCTTTAGACCAAAAAGAAGTACCTCAGAACAAATCTTCAATATTAGATTACTGATCGAAAAACATCTCCAGCATCAACATGATTTATACCATAACTTCATCGATTTCACAAAAGCCTTCGATCGAGTCTGGCATGAAGGTTTATGGCAAATAATGAGAAAATTCAATTTTGATACCAACATCATAGATATCATTGAAGCACTATACAAGGACGCAAGCAGTGCTGTTTTTGCAAGCAATGACATTGGAGAATTTTTCAAAACAACTGTAGGAGTTCGCCAGGGATGTATCCTGTCACCAGTGCTCTTTAACATTTATCTAGAACATATTATGCAGGAGGCTCTCTACGATTATAAATCAACCATATCGATTGGAGGCCGACCTCTGTGTAATCTACGTTTTTGCTGATGATATTGATCTGATAGCTGGAACAGAATCAGAACTTCAAGACCTTACCTCTAGACTGGAGAAAGTAACAAGAACATATGGGATGGAAATTAATATAGAAAAAAGCAAGATATTGGTGAATAGCCATAAGAAACATGTTCCGACCAACATTACGTTAAATGGGCAAACGTTAGAAGAAGTTAACACCTTTAAATATCTCGGGTCCACTATATGTAGTGATGGAAGATCAAATAAAGAAATCAAGACAAGACTTGAGATGGCCTCAGCTGCCATGACAAGGTTGAATGTGATCTGGAAAAGTAACATCAGTTTTCCTGTGAAGATCAAATTATACAAATCACTTGTATTATCTATTCTCTTGTATGGGTGTGAGGGCTGGACACTCACTGCAGATACGGAGCGAAGGATTCAGGCTTTCGAGCATAAATGTTATAGAAGAATTTTGCGCATTTGCTATAAAGAGCACAAAACAAATGTCTATGTTAGAGAGAAGATAAACACCTATGCAGGCCATCAAGAACCACTTTTGTCAATAGTGAAACGTCGAAAGCTTGCCTGGTTTGGGCATGTAACTCGTCATGACTCCCTTTCGAAAACGATCCTCCAGGGAACAGTCGAAGGTAAACGGAGAAGCATCTGTCATATCAAAGTATAAAATGAAGTAAAATGTGTTTCCACAATGGAATTCTTGTAATGTTTGGGTAATATCGCTTAACACAAGAGCATTTTTTTTCTAATTATTATAGGAAACTCTATACAGAGCGATACAACAGGAGGCAATCTGATCATCAGAAGTGGTAATGAAGAGTGCAATATTAATGATGTCAGCGAGTTGTTTCAGCAAAATTGGCAAGTCTCGAGTTGAGTCGAGTTGCTAATGCCTAAATCGTAAGTCGTCTCGACTCGATTCCGAGTCGATTGACTGCAGTCGACAACACTGAAGAAACCACCGCTGTAGGCTTTTTCTATTGCAAAAATTAAAACATATTTATTACAAGGGAGACAATTTAAAATAGCACGAACAAACTTCCTTTGCAATAATGAAAACATTTGAAATTAAAGGGACACAATTTAAACATTCGCTCTTTAAAATATTTTATGAAAGTAACAATCAAGCATTAAAATAAAGTTCACACATTTATAATATTTACCATTTTTAATACGTTTTAATTTAAAAACAGAAGAAAAAATTGTAGAATGCTTATAAAGTTATTATAATAAAAACAACATATTTCAATCAAAGAGCATACTAAAAATACATAATTTATTAAAGTAGCGAGAATACAAGAAGTAACTTTCCCCATCAGTTTTCAATATCATCATTTATTACCAAATCGTGATTAAAATCACATCATCATTAAATCAATTTTTATGGGCCTAGATCAGGCCTAATTTAAACAAATGACAGGATGGGTTAAATTTTACGAAGGGATTCAGGTCTCTTTAAATGCATCGTTCTCATACCACATTATTTCCCAACCATTTTACCCAGAAGCTACGAAAATACTGTTAAATAATAATAATAAATAATAATAATAAATTCTTTAAGCACCAAACACGGCGCATAAGGCAGAAACCAGTGCTCTCCAGGTTGTACGTTGTGACGCCACTCCTCTTAGCTCTTGCACATTATTTAGGCCCAACGTTCTTCCTTCTCTTATTATTGTTCTTCTGAGTGTTTCTTTTGGTCTTCCTTTTTTCCTCTTACCCTCAGGAACCCAAGTGAGCGCCTGTAGTGGTATTCTGTTGTTTTGCATTCGTAGGACATGACCGATATATGACCATCGTCTTTTCCTTATATAGTCGGAGACATATTTCTGCCTAGAGTCTTCTCTTATTTGTCGATTAGTCTTGAATTCTTTCCAACTGATGTTCATGAGTTTTCTAAGACATTTGTTCTCGAATGTATTCAGCTTATTCTCCAATGATTTTGTTATTTTCCAACTCTCACAGCCGTATGTTAACACTGAGATAACATTTGAATTAAACAGACGAAGCTTGGTATGTATATTCAATGATCGTAATTTCCAAATGTTAGATAATCTATTGAAGGCGCTAGCTGCCAAAGCAATTCTAGTATGAATTTCTCTTGTTGTGTCACCATCCTGAGTCATTTTACTGCCTAAATAATTGAAACTTTCAACTTTCTGTAGTTTTTCCCCGTTCAAGATGATACCAAAGGTAAATGTTAAATGGCTAGAATTTAAGGCAGATATTTTTACACAGGGGAAACAAAGACTATGGACAGCTAACATGAGTTAGGCAGATGTCTTAAAAGAGGCCAATGTGCAAAGGAAGCTTATTCCTCAGGCTACAATGGGTGGGTTTGAAAAAAATCGAAAAAAGGGCCTCAGGCTAGAAGAAGTCAATGCACTTTCTTTGAGCATTTTAGGAGAAGAAATGTGGGAGTATATCACGACAACAGGAAAGATTGAAGGAAAAAGAGATAAGAGGCAGACAAATAGAGCACATGCTGGGCAGTTTGACATCATGGCATGGACAGAAGTCAACAACAGAACTGATCAATTATACTGTAGACAGGAAGTTGTGGAGACATGATCACCTAAAAAAGAAGCTTTGCACAAATAGTTTCATTGAAAGCGCTAGTTACGAACACACTGAGAAAAAAAAAAAAAAAAAAAATTGCGTGACGTCATATGTAGACGACCCAAAAACACAACTGCTGATCAGAGGCGTACCGTACTTTAAGTATTTGTCACCCGGGGCGGATCCTGCCTTTGGCACCCCTCCTACATAAAGAAACACACTTAAAGGTATATTTTTAGCGCTAAGTACTATCACAAACGAGTCTGAAGGCACCCAACTTCTGGCTGTCACCCGGGGCGGACCGCCCCCCTCTAGGACGCAATCCACACGCGCATGTCAGTGCAGGTGGTGAGCAGAAGACGCTGGTCTTGAATAGGACACATCTTGAGGAAACCAGTTAATAGCTTTACGAGGTAGTTCTTGTTTTTTAATCCCCAGGGTCGTAGTAAGACCTTGAGCTGATGACACAGACGAGAAGGCTTGGCATAACTTTGATGAAGGAGTGTGCTTCTTTTGAGCTGACAGGTGATAAATGATTCGCTATCAGTGAGGCCCACTGAAGTGCTTTTAAATGTCTATCAAAACTGCCTTGTTGCTGAAATTTATGCTTTAAATTTAAAAAAAAAAAAACCCCTCCTCAAGAGATCAAGCGACATGGAAAAGAACAGAAAAGCGAATAATTCTGCAGAGAAGTCGGTAGACAAAAAGTATAGCCATAAAGTGAACTACAGAAAAGGACACAACTTCCAGAATGTTTATAGTTTATGCCAGGGATTCTCCTCTTGTCGATAGGATGCCCGGCCCGGCCCCCCCCCCCCCCCCCTCCTAAAAAAAATAAAATTACAAACCAACAAGCAAAGTAATCCGGAATTTGAGAGTACACATAAATTAATCCAGTATTGATAATCTTCGGAAAAAAATTATCTAATCTTTATTCATTTGTTCAAAAGGTCTCACGGAATCCATGTTATAGCATTGCCATACCATGTATGTGATGCCGCACTGTAATTCTGTCTTTCAACCGGCCCGATTCTGTCGTCTATTTTGTATTTCCGGGCCGATCCTGTTCTTTTATTTTGAATTTTCACCATTTTTTTTTCTTCTCATTTGAATATATATCGTGTTTGGTATTTTTGAGGAGGTAAATTAAATGGGGTCGTTTTATGACGGTAGATTTATTTTACATTCGACCGGTTTTACTTTCTTCTGATTTTCCGCGATTTTATTGTTTACGATAATCGCCATTTCCGGCACGCGGTATGATGAGTCCGGAAGCACGCGGCCGTCAGGTAACGTGACGCAATGTTAGACCACGCGGGTTTCGCGATGATGCGTAGGAGTGGCCCCGGTGTGTATAAATAGCCAGTTAAACGGCGGCCCAGTTCTCTATCGTAAGAAATATTGTCAGCCGTCAGACTAGGTAATTTATGGTCTCCACTGTGGGGAAAAACAGCGATGAATTGGTATGTAGAATTTTATTAATCGTTTTATTTATTAGTGGGTCTTTTAGAATTTCTTCTTCTTCGATCCTTAACCACCGACCGTCAAAGCAGTCAGTGGCCATCACGCCTAGTGGCGTCTTGTAGGGCAACAACAAATTGATTCCACTTTGCACGGTCGGTGGCCATCCTTCGTACAGTGCCCCAACTCTGGTTCATTCTTTGCATCTCAGCCTCCACAGTCCTCCGCCAAGTTGTTTTTGGTCGGCCTCTCTTTCGCTTTCCTTCAGGGGTCCAAAGCATAGCTGTTCTTGTGATGGCATCGGGGTCTCTTCTGAGGACATGACCAACCCAGCTCCAGCGTCTGCCAGCTATGATGGTATGCATGTCCTCTTGCTTGCTACGAGTAAGCAGATCTTGGTTGGTGATGGTATTTGGCCAAAAGATTCGGTGAATTTTTCTTAGGCATGTTGTGTGAAAAGAGGACAATTTTGACATTTCCTTCTCTGTGACTCTCCAGCATTCCGCACCATAGAGAAGCACAGAAAGCACGCAACTCTGGTATAATCTTAATTTTGTGCTTGTGCTGTATTGGGAGGACTTCCAGATGTTATTTAGGCTAAAGAAGGCTGTTCTTGCCTTATTCATTCTGATGTTGATGTCTTTGCCTGCCCCACCGTCTGGTGTTACTATGCTTCCTAGGTATGTGAAGGTATCTGTCTGTACCAGTTGCTGATTCCTTACTGATATGGGCTCAGGATTGCTCACATTGAGCGTCATGACCTCAGACTTCTTTAAATTGATGTTCAAGCCCACCTGCTGGCTAAATTTATTAAGTCTATCCGTTTTTTCCTGGATGTGTTGATGTGAATGTGTGTGGTGAAGTGGGATGTTATAAATATTTATAGGGGGACTTAGTGTACTGACTGAGATCAGCTGTGAAGGTATCTATATCTAATGAGAGTAGTGTATTATAGATAACCTTACTTGCTGCCACATATATATATATATCTCAGTCAGAATTATTCTGGAATAGTGTGATGACTACGTTATATGTCTAGGGTATGTGTATGTTGAAGTGTAAGTCAAAACAACAACAGACAGATAAACAATTTAATTTATTCCACTACACTTGACAACACTGTGACACTCACATACATAAAACACTCTACAAGGATATCTTAAAGAAGTCACTGATAACTTTTCAAATAACAATATGTATTCATTGCTGTCATGAATGAATATGTGTGTCCTGATTCAAATACAAAGGAACCAGGAATCACAATCAATTTTAATTACAAGTTATGTACAGAATGTATTAATATGAATATTGTAGTGACATATCTTATTACAAATATCCTATGTGTGTCAGTTGTGTAGTAGTAAAATGAGGTAATACTGGTTTTGTTTTGTTCAAGCTCTGTTGGTATTTGTCATCATGACTTCAATAGTTTGTCTTTATGGGAACTATTATTGGAGATGTTCTCAGTTCCTGATATTAACACAATTTAATTCCCCTCTTAATTTTATTTTTACAAGGTCATTTTAAGCTGGGGGTACATAATTTTGAGCTCAGCTGGCCACATCAGCTTATCTGGCGTGATGGCGGCAGGAACAGACTCCTCTGCTCGATTCTCCCCTCGGCTCTGGAGACACCTCACTGATAGCTAAATGGACCAAGGAGTATGCTGTCCGACTCTGGATTCAGCAAAGCTCTGACCAGGTGCTGCTCAATACCATCAAGACCACGGTCCCTGAAAACAAGAAGGATGTACCTTCTACTTCATAACTAACTTATACTCTCTTTTTACACTGATCACAATACATCACAAACATTGAGTTCAGAGCGTTAGGCCAACTGTCAGCTTCATCTGAAATACTTTATACCAGTATTTACCTCCTTAATGGTTACCACGCCTCTGCACTTCCAGCATTATTTCTGTCTAATCAATAATCTAGGTGTCAGTGTACTGTTTGGCCATTCCATGCAGTTTTACTTTCCTCCGACACCTTCTGTTCAGGCGGGAGCATTATAGGCTTTACATCATGTTTGCTACTGAACTACACATATATACAGGCATAAATTAACAATTCACATTCAATTTTCATTAAAAGATACTGAATGTTTCAAGCTTACCACAATTCATGGAAACAAACACAGATACGTTGATTAGCAATGAATTCTGGCACAACTACTGGCACAAATTCCCATCTGCTTATGTTCCAGGCTTTTATTTAGCAAAATATGAGCTGGCTTCAACGCACTGTTGCTTTATCAAGCTTATTTGACTAGTGGTCTCGAACTAACGCTCCTAAGTGAGTATATCAGCGAGTCTAGCCAATGGAGCCACGTTTCGACAAGTATTTGAAAAAATGTTACCTTTCCACGTCTCCCCTAACAACGAAAGATAGTATTTATAGCCCGACCAATCGTGGTTAGTCTTTCATTTGTTGCGCTCCAATCAATTTGGAGTTTACATGGTAGGCTATTTCTGTAACGTAAGGTTTTTTTCAAACACGTTATAAAAAAATTTTTATGAGCAGAAATGATTTCATGTTGTCAGGCATCCCCACTATTTTATTTTGGTTATAATTTATTAATTCCTGGACTATTTGCGTAACGTTTTACATATTCTTTGTCAGCAAGCCCTAAGGAACCCAAATATCCAAATTTAAAAGAGCTACGTGGCTGCGTTCAAAATATGCAATTTCTTTATCCTCCTGTTTCGAAGATGTGCTGTCTGGGTACTGTAATGTTTTCAAACGTAAACCCATCTATTGTTATCTTTCCTAATAAGCGTTTTTTATGATTTTAAAACCTAACTCTGGGAAGGGTAGTGTATTTATCACTGTTCGTCCGAAAAAGTTAGTGCATGTAGCCTAACACGCGTGATAGTAGTAATTGTGTATCGCGTTACGCTTGTTGGGGGTGGCATTAATAGCGAGACGCGTGTTTAATTTTGCATGCGTTCCTGATTTTATTCGCCCCTCTCTCTTTCTATTTGAGTCCATCTGTTCGTTCGTTTTGGTAACGCAGTATAATTAATGTTAGGATTAATTTAGGTCATTACGCAGTCTGCCTCTCAATGTTTTTCCAAGAAATACAGCACACGTTTCATTGAAGAAAGCGGGTATAATACAGTAAGCTTTTACTATCAACGTGAAAGCGTTACAATTTGCAGACGAAGCAGAAAACAAGGGGGATTTCGAGTACCTTCTTTGTGACAGCACTGTTATTTTACCATTGCTCTTTTCTTTATTAATTTTATTTGTTAGGCTTCATATTTACCTAATAATTTATATATGTGGATTAGAATATTCCACGACACCTCCCCTCTTAAAACAGACATTATATGTCAGTCCTTTATTCTATATACACATAGAGAAATTTATTATTATTTCTGGGGTTTACGGTGATTCTCATCACACGGATGGCGGCTTAAAAAATCCGCTCCCAAATTGGTTTTTCCAGATATATACTCAATGCTAAAATTATATGGAGCCAAAAGTAAAGACCATCGGAGTAACCTGGAGTTCTCATGCCTAGCCTGTGCTAGAAACGATAAAGGTTTGTGGTCTGTTTGCAACTTAAATGCCTTCCCATATAGATAAATATTGAATTTCTTTATCGCCCATATTACTGCAAGACATTCTTTTTCGCTAGTTGAGTAGTTGATTTCAGCTTTATTCAACTTTCTGCTAGCATATGCCACTGGGCTTAATTCCCCATCCAATGCATCTGATTTCTGTAGTAGAGTTGCACCTAACCCAATATTACTTGCATCCGTCCTTACTATGAATTCTTGACTTAAGTCAGGTAATTTCAAAATGGGTTTACTTGTGAGCTTTTCCTTCAATTCTTGGTAAGTCATTTCACATTGTGGTGTCCATGTAATGCGATCTGGATGTCCTTTACGTGTCAATTCAGTTAACGGTGCACATATGGAATTAAAGTTTTTGATATACTTCTGGTAGAAACCACATAATGAGACAAAGGATCTCACGTCCTTCTTGGTTTGTGGTCTCGGGGCTTTCTGTAGTTTCTCTAAATTCTTTGGGTCAGGGGTCATGTTTCCCTGATAAACTGTGTGTCCCAAAAATTCCAATTCTTTACATCCAACGCAACATTTGGTTGGTCGGGCTGTTAAATTTGCCTCCCTAAGTCGATCAAACAGCATGTTCAGAGAGTCAATGTGTTCCTCAAATGTTTCTGTTGCTATAAGGATATCATCCATAAAATTTGTTATACAGGGATTATTCAGAGGATCCAATAATTTTCTCATCATTCTAGAGAAGACACTAGGCGCATTCTTCAATCCAAATGGCAATCTATTAAACTCATAGTGTCCTTCTGAGGTACTAAAAGCTAGGTATGGTCTAACCTCAGGCTTTACTGGAATCTGATAGTATCCTTTACTCAGATCCACTTTTGAGAAATATTTAGCTTTATTTAGCCTGGCAAACAGCTGATTTGTATCCGGCAATGGATCCACCTGTCCTTCTGTAATAGCATTCAGTCTCCTGTAATCTATACAGAGTCTATGTTCTCCAGAGGGCTTCCTTAAGAGTACAACACCGGAACTATACGAAGACTCACTGTGCGAAATAATTCCTTCCTTCAATAGATAGTCTATCTCTTCCTTCAAAGCTTTCTCCTTAGCAAACGGAATCGAATATGGTTTCATACAGACAGGTGTGGAGTCTATTAGTTTCATATCATATTCCAATAGGTTTGTATGCCCTGGTCGGTCTGTTAACACCTCTGCATGATTATTTAGAACCTGTTGCACTCTCTCTTTCTGAGTTTTCGTTAAATGTGTACTGATTTTCACCTGTGCTGCTGTCTCACAGGGGGTGTAATGGATATTCAAATGATGAACGTGGTTCCTTTTTCATCTCCATGGCGATGGACAAGGTCAACAAGTGTGTCTCTTCCTGATGTTCTCTTTCCAAATATTTCTTCAGGAGATTCACATGATAGATTTTTTCTTTCCCCTTCTTATCTATCTTATAATTTGTTCTAGATACCTTCTCTAAAACTGTATATGGACCCTGCCATCCAATTTGTAACTTATTCTGACTCCCAGGCAAAAGAAGCAGTACTTTCTCTCCCACAGCCAAATTTCTGTCTTTCGCCTTCCTGTTATAATAGGCAGCATGTTTCTTCCTGGCTTGTTTCAAATTTTCATTGGCAAGTTTCCAGCCAGTTTTTAACCGAGTGGTCAGCTCATTCACATATTGGTATGAAGATGTAATGTTTTCCTCTGCCTTTTCATCAGTCCACGTTCTTAACATAGCTACATGTGGCCCTTTAATTGTGTGGACCTATTTGTCCATGCACCGGTATGGTCTCTTCCACTCGAAGCTTTATAGTGATGATTTTTCCTCCCAGAATTATCATTCACAAAACGACCGCTACCAATTTTTCTTTTGGGGCTTTCTCCCCACTTAAAATTCTTGATGAGAGATTTCCTCTCTACATCCTCTTCCTCCAGTTTGTTTAAGTCCGATTGAGGGATTGTCGGCTTATCCTGGGGTAAGACATCTTTTTGCACTCTCCGCATAGTGGCCATTGTAAAACAGTTAAGTGAAGCTTGTCCGTGAAAAGGGGCTTCCCATTCCATTTGGTCCACTTTATCAAATCTATTTTTCTTTTTATTATCAGGCCTAATTTTGCCCCGTGGCGTGTCCAGGTCCTGATCCATGTTCCCACTTGTGGGTGTTCCCTCATGTGCTATGCTACACCTTTCTACAAAATTCTCAATGTCCCATCTTGCTTTGGGCCAATAATAATTGTGAGCCACCTTTTGAATGATGGTACCTATCTTCTCATGGTCCCCATCTGGTTTCACATGTAGGCTCCTTATTAAGTCTGCCCTATATCTTTTAGGAAGTACCAGTTGTCCCTGACCTTTGGATCTAGCTCCAGTCTTCCTATACATCAACTTGTTTTTCATGTAAAAATCTCCCTTGCCTGGAGTTGTATGACAAGTTGACAATTTTCTGAAACAAGGCTTGAGTGTTTTATCCCCAGCCTGTGCCTTCCTCATCTCTTCTGGAGTGGTATCCAACATAATATCCTCCTCCTGTCTTGAGGTCGACCTGACCTGAAGGGTTGCCATATACACAGGTTTCCTTCTGCAACGGTCAGTGTCATGATTGTCCATCTGACAATTTTTACACCACCTTTTTCCTTGGTTGAAAGATTTTCTTTCATCATATTTCCTTTCATCGAATTGTGGGAATTTATTTTTATTTTCATACCGTGGCCTATCAAACTGGTGCTTACCTTTGTTTTGATCCCTAGGATCAAATTTATTAAAGTTCTGTGGTGCCCTAAAGTTATCCACTTGTTTCTTTTTATTACCTGTTACCTCTGCTTGAGCTGCTTGATACCTTTCAGCAACATTTAGCAACTCACCCAGCCTCTCTGCACCTTGTTCCATGAGAAACTTTCTCAGGTCTGGAGCCATGGACTCTCTTAATTGCTCTATAAGGACCATTTCCTTAAGATCTTGGGTTTTCCCCAGAGAAGTCCATTTCTCCAAGTATGTCTCTATTCGTGCAGAGAACTGGTGATAGGTTTCACCTGACAGTAGTTTAGCATTCCTAAATTTTTTCCTATAAAATTCTGCATTCTTTTCATACCTTAACAAAAGAGCCTGCTTTAGCATGTCATAATTTTCCTGATCACCTCTGCTCATTTTTGCAAAAACTTCATAAGCTGCCCCACGAAGTCCCTGAGATAACTTTAAGCTCCACCTTTCTCTCTCTAACCCATACGTGGTAGCTAATAGTTCATACCTATTTAGGTAGCTCTCTATATCATCGTCTTTCTCAACAAAATGATCTAAATGAAAATTCATAGCTGAGGTTGAGGCTCCTTGGCTAGCAGTGGCATCAGAGGCAAAGGGACTGGCACCATTTTCAGGAGCATGGCCCTGAAACTCAAACTCCCTTATTCGTAACTCATGTTCCCTTTGTAATCTCTTCTCCTCCTTTTCTGCTTCCCTTTCTGCAGCTAATCTCTTCTCTTCCCTTTCTGCAGCCTGTCTTCTTTCCTCGGCTTCCAATGCTTTAGCCTCTTTGTCAGCCTCAATCTGCAACCTCTTAGTCTCAGCCTCTAACTTTCTTTCGGCCTCTTTTTCTAATCTTCTTTCTTCGCGTTCAATAAATTTGTCACATTCCGTAGTGACATAGGCAACCATAACTTGCCCATCTAATCCTAACTCTTTTGCAGTCTGTACAGCAGCAGATCGAAACTTGGCCAGGTCCGCCATTGTCTATCAGGTAAATTTCTACAATGTCTAACCAACAATTTAATCTCTAAATATATCTAATGGACAACACAGGCACCGTGAGCTCAACCTTATTTAATTCCACCCAAGGATACCTTTTAATTCTTATATTCCCTGAAGTGAATTACCCCCAATATTTTTAATAGGGAAAGATTCAAAATCCCAAGAGCGAGACCCCAATATATGTGGTGAAGTGGGATGTTATAAATATTTATAGGGGGACTTAGTGTACTGACTGAGATCAGCTGTGAAGGTATCTATATCTAATGAGAGTAGTGTATTATAGATAACCTTACTTGCTGCCATATATATATATATCTCAGTCAGAATTATTCTGGAATAGTGTGATGACTACGTTATATGTCTAGGGTATGTGTATGTTGAAGTGTAAGTCAAAACAACAACAGACAGATAAACAATTTAATTTATTCCACTACACTTGACAACACTGTGACACTCACATACATAAAACACTCTACAAGGATATCTTAAAGAAGTCACTGATAACTTTTCAAATAACAATATGTATTCATTGCTGTCATGAATGAATATGTGTGTCCTGATTCAAATACAAAGGAACCAGGAATCACAATCAATTTTAATTACAAGTTATGTACAGAATGTATTAATATGAATATTGTAGTGACATATCTTATTACAAATATCCTATGTGTGTCAGTTGTGTAGTAGTAAAATGAGGTAATACTGGTTTTGTTTTGTTCAAGCTCTGTTGGTATTTGTCATCATGACTTCAATAGTTTGTCTTTATGGGAACTATTATTGGAGATGTTCTCAGTTCCTGATATTAACACAATTTAATTCCCCTCTTAATTTTATTTTTACAAGGTCATTTTAAGCTGGGGGTACATAATTTTGAGCTCAGCTGGCCACATCAGCTTATCTGGCGTGATGGCGGCAGGAACAGACTCCTCTGCTCGATTCTCCCCTCGGCTCTGGAGACACCTCACTGATAGCTAAATGGACCAAGGAGTATGCTGTCCGACTCTGGATTCAGCAAAGCTCTGACCAGGTGCTGCTCAATACCATCAAGACCACGGTCCCTGAAAACAAGAAGGATGTACCTTCTACTTCATAACTAACTTATACTCTCTTTTTACACTGATCACAATACATCACAAACATTGAGTTCAGAGCGTTAGGCCAACTGTCAGCTTCATCTGAAATACTTTATACCAGTATTTACCTCCTTAATGGTTACCACGCCTCTGCACTTCCAGCATTATTTCTGTCTAATCAATAATCTAGGTGTCAGTGTACTGTTTGGCCATTCCATGCAGTTTTACTTTCCTCCGACACCTTCTGTTCAGGCGGGAGCATTATAGGCTTTACATCATGTTTGCTACTGAACTACACATATATACAGGCATAAATTAACAATTCACATTCAATTTTCATTAAAAGATACTGAATGTTTCAAGCTTACCACAATTCATGGAAACAAACACAGATACGTTGATTAGCAATGAATTCTGGCACAACTACTGGCACAAATTCCCATCTGCTTATGTTCCAGGCTTTTATTTAGCAAAATATGAGCTGGCTTCAACGCACTGTTGCTTTATCAAGCTTATTTGACTAGTGGTCTCGAACTAACGCTCCTAAGTGAGTATATCAGCGAGTCTAGCCAATGGAGCCACGTTTCGACAAGTATTTGAAAAAATGTTACCTTTCCACGTCTCCCCTAACAACGAAAGATAGTATTTATAGCCCGACCAATCGTGGTTAGTCTTTCATTTGTTGCGCTCCAATCAATTTGGAGTTTACATGGTAGGCTATTTCTGTAACGTAAGGTTTTTTTTCAAACACGTTATAAAAAAAATTTTTATGAGCAGAAATGATTTCATGTTGTCAGGCATCCCCACTATTTTATTTTGGTTATAATTTATTAATTCCTGGACTATTTGCGTAACGTTTTACATATTCTTTGTCAGCAAGCCCTAAGGAACCCAAATATCCAAATTTAAAAGAGCTACGTGGCTGCGTTCAAAAAATATGCAATTTCTTCTACCTCCTGTTTCGAAGATGTGCTGTCTGGGTACTGTAATGTTTTCAAACGTAAACCCATCTATTGTTATCTTTCCTAATAAGCGTTTTTTATGATTTTAAAACCTAACTCTGGGAAGGGTAGTGTATTTTATCACTGTTCGTCCGAAAAAGTTAGTGCATGTAGCCTAACACGCGTGATAGTAGTAATTGTGTATCGCGTTACGCTTGTTGGGGGTGGCATTAATAGCGAGACGCGTGTTTAATTTTGCATGCGTTCCTGATTTTATTCGCCCCTCTCTCTTTCTATTTGAGTCCATCTGTTCGTTCGTTTTGGTAACGCAGTATAATTAATGTTAGGATTAATTTAGGTCATTACGCAGTCTGCCTCTCAATGTTTTTCCAAGAAATACAGCACACGTTTCATTGAAGAAAGCGGGTATAATACAGTAAGCTTTTACTATCAACGTGAAAGCGTTACAATTTGCAGACGAAGCAGAAAACAAGGGGGATTTCGAGTACCTTCTTTGTGACAGCACTGTTATTTTACCATTGCTCTTTTCTTTATTAATTTTATTTGTTAGGCTTCATATTTACCTAATAATTTATATATGTGGATTAGAATATTCCACGACAATGTGCCAGCAGTGCAATGTCATCTGCATATTCCAGATCTTCCAATGTTGAAAATGTAGTCCATCTTATTCCTCTTGGACTGCCCTCTGTTGTCTGGCGCCTCACTTAGTCTATGACTGTTAAAAATAGAGTGGTTGATAAGGGGCATCCCTGTCGTACTCCTGTCTTCACCTCGAAGGTTAGGTTGCTCTGCCCAACAATACACGTAAAGTTGGCATAGAGGCTTTTTATGATTGACACTATGCAGCTTGGAATTCCATAAGCCCTCAGTATTTTCCATAAACTGTCCCTATGTATGCTGTCAAAAGCCTTTTCAAAATCAACAAAATTTATGTAAAGCTGTCTTTGCCATTCTGAGCACTGCTCTATAATGTTCCTGAGAGTGAATATATGGTCTACACATCTTCTGTTCTTTCTAAATCCTGCTTGTTCTTTCCTCAGTTTGTAGTCTACTGCCTTTGAAATTCTCTGTATAATTATCCTGCCTAGTATTTTGCTGGGAACTGAAAGAAGAGTGATTCCTCTACAATTATTGCAGTCTGAAAGATCTCCCTTCTTGGGCAATTTGACAATTATTCCTTTGTTCCACTCTGATGGTGTTGTCCCCGTTTTCCACACTTGTGCAAATAGTGGTTCTAATAGCTCTGCTGCTAGCTCAGGGTCTGTCTTAAATAGCTCTGCATTTAAGTTATCATGGCCTGGAGCTTTACCGTTCTTTAACCCTTTGATTGCTGTGATGATTTCTTCTTTTCGTGGAATGTCTGTATTTACATCTAGATCGTTTTCAGCCTCAGGAACATTCAATTGTGTCTCTGGTATTTCCTTGTTCAGAGTTTCTCTGAAGTGCTCTGCCCATCTTGTTTCCTGTCCCTCTGCTGTCTTGATGAGATTTCCTTGCTTATCTCTTACTAATGTAATATTGTTTGCACCTTGTTTTCCGCTGATGAATTTAGTTATTTTGTATACTGTGCTTTGTTCATTTCTCAGTGCTGCCTCTTCTGCCTGTTTTGCAAGATCGTCTAGGAAATTCCTTTTGTTGGCTCGGGTTTGGCGTTTAACTTCCCTGTCCAGTTGACTGTACTGTTCGCTATATAGTTGCTTTAACCTGGGGGACTTCGCTTCTGTTTTCTTTCTTTTCATTTCCTTTCTCAGTGTTATGGTGTTTAGTGTTTCTGGTGTTATCCAGTCTTGCTTCTTTCTTTCCTGGAATCCTAAGCATGATTTGCTACTTTCCTTATATATTGTTGAAATGGTGTTGAAATTCTGGTCTATATCATCAGTCAATGTCTTTTCCTGGCTTTTAGCAAATTGATATCGTTTCTTAATGTCGGCCGCAAAAGCTTTTCTGGTAAGGGGGTCCTTCAATTTGCTGATGTCAAACCTTTTCTGTGTAGTTACAGTTGATCCAGCCCTTCTTAGTTTCACTTTCAGTTTTGCTACTACTAAATGGTGATCGCTTCCCACATCTGCACCTCTTCTTACCTTCACATCTTGTAATGCATGTCTCCATCTACCGTTAACCATGATGTGGCCTATCTGGTTTCTGTCCCGACCATTTGGTGATTCCCATGTTAACTTGTGAATTTCCTTATGTGGGAATAGTGTTCCTCCAATGACCAGGTTGTTAATGCTACAGAAACTTATTAGCTTATCCCTATTTTCGTTTGCTATTCCGCTGCCGCATTTCCCCATTGTTCTTTCATTATATGTATTGTGTGTACCAACTTTCGCATTGAGGTCTCCCATTACTATAACAAGATCATATCTAGGTGTGTCCTCCATTTCTTTCTGCAGTTGTTGATAGAATTCATCCTTGACCTCCTCATCGCTATCATTCGTTGGTGCGTAGCATTGTATTATTGTAGTGTTGGTGAATCTCCCTCTCAATCTCAATCGTATCAGTCTGTTGTTGATGGGTTTCCATTCCAGTAATGTCCTTTCTATCCCTTTCTGTAGAATAATGGCTACGCCTTCACTGTGCTGTCCATCCTCTCTTCCAGAGTAAAGTACTGTTTCTCCTGTTGCTGTTTTAACTTTTCCTGCCCCTGTCCATCTGCTCTCGCTTATCCCCAGGATGTGTAACCTATAGTTTCTCATTTCTGCCGTGACCTGTCTTAGTTTACCTGTCTCGTACACTGTCCTGACATTCCAAAATCCTATTCTTGTATCCTGTTTTGCGGTCAGGACATCCGTTTTCATGTCAGTGGCTTCCTTTCGGCTTTCACCACTGACAGTCATACGAGCCACAGACTCCGAATGTCCATCCCGCAGCAAAGTTTGTTCATTTGATGTTGTTTCCGTAACTTCATTATTTTTTTTTACATAGACAGGGGTGTCAGCCCTATGCTAAAACCCCCAACCTGGAGGACCAGGGTACCAGCTTTTGTCTGACCCCTACCCACACAGACCAGTCCAGCTTGGTTGAACCTACCAGGAGTAAAACTCCCACTGGCATAGCTCTGGGGATTGTCAGGGTACGCAAGCTGCCATACCGCTACAAGGTATAGGTACCATTGATGGCAGTTTTAGAATTTCGCCCGTAGTTAATTTCTTCGGGGACATTAAAACTTAAAGTTTTAAACGCCAGCGCCATCCATTACTTTCTTTGTAGAACGATGTAAATGTAAAAAGTGTGTATAATTCTTTCTGGGATTTTGGCAGTAGATAGGAGTGTGTGAAGTCGTGAGAGACACGTGTGCCCATATTTGTAGAATGTTATGTAAAACCACCATTTATTTCTGTGTATTTACTAATGTAATTTTATGGGGAAATCCCTGGCGTGTTCGTTAATTTTACTGAGCCTTAAATGTGAGAAATATTGTCGGAGGGTTCAGATTTACGTTGTAAGTGAATTATACTGCTTAGGGGAGGAAACTGTTCCTATAGCGAGATTTAATTTAATTTTGGAGCAAGCCGGGAAACCTCAATGGGTAATGTTAAAAAAGGGAGACCCGGAATTTCGGACAAAAGAAGTTCCCGAGTTGAAAATGTTGACACGTGGGTAGCCATGTAAGACGGCCAAGTGGCCCGTCAGACAGGTCGGGAGGTTCTGTTTACTTACCTGGCAGATTATAGATGAGAGAGAGGAGGAGGGAGATTTAAGTGCCACGTGGGTAGAAATATTTTATGTATTGTTATGCAGAACGAGAGAGAGAAGGGGAGGAGGAGAGAGATTTAAGTGCCACGTGGGTAATATTATTTTTTGTATTTGTTGTACATGACGAGAGAGCCACGTGGGTAATATTATTTTTTGTATTGTTGTACATGACGAGAGAGTCACGTGGGTAATATTATTTTTTGTATTGTTGTACATGACGAGTGAAGGACTGAGTAAGGGAGTTATAAGGATTAATGGGTTAGAGATGCGTTATGTTGGAGTTGTATTCAATAGACGCATTTCCTTTTAATTTCAGCGAGTCACGGCGAAACAGTGGGGAGCATAATTTTGTCAAATAAAATTATCCACGGCAAAAAGGACATATCTCAGGGTCAGAGTACTCGAGTTATCGTCCTTCTTCTTCTTCTTCTTCCGTCCTTAGCCACCGACCGTCAAAGCAGTCAGTGGCCATTACGCCTAGTGGCGTCTTAGGGCAACAGCAGATAGGTTTTCTTTGCCATTGTTTCCCATCCCGCCTAGTGGCGTCTTTAGGGCAACGGCAAATCAACCCATTTGCTGTTGTTTCCGTAATCGAAGTGACTGGCAAACGGGTGATCAGACCGTTGTGGAGTTATCGTCCGGAGCAAAGAAAATAACCCATGGTCTCTGACAGTGAAGTCCCTATGCTTCAGCTGGAACAGGGTTTATTTATCATACAGCCGAGAGCATCGCTATTTTAGTCTCTAGCAACGGCAGGTGGCCGTGAGACTGGGTTAAATCGTATACAGCCGGAAATCAAGGCTGTGTTTGCCTCTAAATCTGGAGCGGGTTGGAGGAGCAAATCATAGAAGCTATTCAGCAGCAGAGAAGTTTGTCGACAGTTTATCAAGTACCTCATGCTTGACGCCAGAACTTCATCATCATCACCAAATTCAGGAACAGGTGACAGGGTTACCATACCTAGGTCCTGAAAGTAACGAGAGAAGAGCGTAACGGAGATGCCGCATCATCAGTCGTCGAGTGTTGGAGAGACACTGAGACCAAGGGAGAGAGAGAGATAGAGAGAGAGAGAAGGAGGGGGAAAATAGACAGGACCAGTAGGGTCTGTTCAGTATCTACTCGAAGGATAGACACTGAGCCATTGTGTTACTCCAAGTCTATTATTTTAGCATTTCCAGTGGTGTTCGATAGCGGCGCATATCGCCTACCAAGCTGGAAGCTGTGTAGATGTTTTCATTGAGGAAGAGTCAACCAGACTGAGACAGTAGAATCTTAAGTGTATTAGAGAGTGGAGGCTAAAGTTGACAGCCTTACCAGATCAGAGTAGTTAAATCACTAATCATTTTATTGTTCCTCAGCAGGGTGACAGAAAGAGTGAATGTGATTTGGGGTTTTTTTTTTTTTCTAGTATCTATCTAATCTAATTGGTACGTTGTTTTCAGGCCGTGCAACAGTGCACGCTATCGACTGACGTATGATGCCATTTTTATGTTTTTCTTGTATGTCAATAAATATATACATATATTATTTACTGGATCAGCTTCTACTCCTTACTATACTTACTTTATGTCGTCTGTATAGTGGTGTCTGTGGTCGTTTTTATACACCTTATCTCCTTGTATTTAAAGGAAGTCAGAGGAGGGTGAGATTATAGCCAGTTTGTAGTCACGAAGCGGCAAGGGCGAGTCAAAATCTGGTTCTATCCCTTGAGCCAATAGTCTCATCTGTCCACAGGCATGTCATTTTCCATCTAAATTCTATCTTCTCAGACTTTCTCATACTAGGGTCTTGTTTTCATTCAGGCAAACTCTAAAAACTTAAAACCACTTCGTGACAATGTATCCCCCCTCCCATGTGGCTCCGAGGGGTGGGGGTCTCTTACAAGACAAGGAAAGAATAGACCAATAGATCCCACCATGCATGTTATATGATGCGACTATGGTAAGGTTTAGCATGCTCCAGTTTCTCAAGCACCACATAGGATAATTTTCTTTGTGTGTTTGACCTGTCTCTGTTGCCTTTGCTGTGATAAGTATGTTCTGGCCAATGAGAAGGTTCGTTTAAAATCCAAGCAGACGTCAGAAATAATGTATTTATATTACATCAAATTAATATTAATTATTAAGTAACACAGATCTGCCGTATACTGATTGCGATTGGTCAGCCCACTATATAACGAGGGTCTCACTTATTTACACATATCTACAGAAACTGCCATTATAAGATCACATATGTGTTTTGGCGCACGTTTCCTGAATTGGGAATACTTGGTAGCTGCATACTCCAAAGGGAGTGAAATATAGATGTAATGTATGTAACATGTAAACAATATTTGTGTCTCTTTATTCTCGTCCATCATTTTTTCTCCATACGCCAGGCAACACATACAGAACCTGCTGACTCTGGGTTTTTCAGGGTGCCGCGAGGTCTTGTCATTTTAATTGGTTATTTTCTGAAGGAATGCCCTACCAATCTCCTTAAACTCCACTGTAATGGCAGCCTCCTGGTTCTCTTACATAGCTCTGTGTTTGTTATTACACCTGTTGTGGCCGTACAGCTGATGTATAATAATTGAGAGAGGGTTGTATTTTCGTATAGTTCATTTCACTATCCGACAGTAGGCAGTCAGTTAGATCATGTAGAGTTAATTTTTACCAGTTAATGATTCTCCACTGTGTTGACGAATACATAGGATGATGATGATGAATTACATTCAGATGTATTGTCTTCACGCTAACATCAGCTGAACCAACACAAGCTTTATTTACATAAAGAGTCAAATTCAACCCAACACTGGATGGCCGACCTTCACTTTGTGGCACCTTTTACTAAAATATCTGCTGTACAAAATGATACTGGCATTTTCCCTTTCTCTCCTTTATATCGTCTATCACTATTTCTTGCTTTACCGCTGTTATGTCAGTGGTTTGACTCTGTTCGAGTAGCTTGGGGTATTTATATTTAGACTGGTCTAATACCAGGGCTGAAAGTTAATACAAAGTCTCTGACTCCTAATATTCTTCTTCTTCCTCGTTCGCCCTGAAAAGGACGTTGGTTGCGTTTTGTCTGTTTACGCCGGAGCTGCGATATCTGCGCCTTTAGGCCGACACATCCAACTTCAGCATGGCATTTTTTGGGACCGGATTTGCCTTCCCTCTTCGATCCCTACTCTCTCAGCCAGACTGCAGTGATGCATCCTGTTTCCAGGACCACCACATGTAGGTGGAGTAGGGTCTTGGTCAGCTCTGGTTCGCTGACCCTGACGCAAGCAGTCAAGCTATGGGTCGCTGACTGCATTCTCTATTGCTGCATCTTTGTGTCCCATTTTGGGATCGAAACCTAGTAACGTCATGTTCCATTCTACTCAGCTGTAAATGGGGACCTGACATTGCTCTTGAATCAGGGAAGGCAGATGTAATCAGGAAGGGAATCGATCAACCCACCTCATAAAGCTGGATTTGGTATAGTGAAGTCTTTAACACTTCACTTCCCTATGTATCTACTATGGGGCAACCTACCACATAGCCATCTGTCATGCACTTATTACATTATCAGTATCTCAGAAAGTACTCATCTTTTTTTTTTTTTTTTAAAGAAATACAGCACGGCACCAGCAACTTAGGTGAAGAAATATGATGAATTAAAAAACAATGAACACCAAAGTCTGTCAAACTAGGAAAGAAAATGTAATATGCTCATTTTTATGAGGTGGTAATTATACATCAAAGTTATGCCCAATCCACAAAAACTTCTGCTATAGTAATCATCAAGCAAGGTAAAATACTCCACTTTCAAATTAATTTATGTGACCTGATAAAACTTTCATTCTTCCACAAATACTACTTGTATTTCCAAAATTAACACACATATACACCAAAAAAAGGGGGGGGGGGGGGGGGGTATTTTTTTAAAACTGGAACAATTTTGTGTGAACATTTTCTTCTAGATAGGCAAATTTTAACAATCTCCACAAATACAAATGTCTTGGAAAGGCCTCTCCTGTTCTAAAAATATCACAGGACACTGCCATTTTAGTAACTGTGTTGTGTCACACCACTTTGTACATTCCTGTTTCAAATTTTATATAGTTAATAAAAAAGATATCTTGTTTTGCTTTGATGATTCTTGACCAATAACCTTCATTTCTTCTGGATCATACTAAATAAAATAAAAAATCATTTGGTCAGCCGAGAAGACGTCTATTTGCTTTGCTAATTCTTGGCCGACATTTTCCAGATGGTGATTATTTTATTGTAAGAAAGCCAATGAAGAAAGTATTAGTGCAAGCAAAATTTCTTATTGCCCCATAAAACTGTCATGGGTGTGTGAGTAGATACAGCATGACTAGAACTATTGTTTCATCACGTATGTCACAAGAGTAGACTAGAGTCTTTCCGGGTGATGCACTCTCTCTTCGGCAGGCGTGCTAGGTCTTGGCTGCCTTTAGGGAAGTACCCAAGTTTTATTTTTATAATTTTTATATTAATTAGATTCCTTTGTGTTCTATCTAGCCCTCACTTTCTTTCTTTCCTTTCCCTGACGAAGGACTTGTGGCCGCAACGTTGGCTATTTTCTTTGTCTTTTGTCCTCGTAAGACGAATCACCTATTTTTGATTTTTTTTCATACCCATCCAAGAGCAGACTAATATAAGGTTGTAAATATATAAATTAAAAAAGAAAATGGTGTGGAATCAGTTTTACACATTAACAGTACACAAGAAGGCTGTGACCCACAAAAGCCAGATCCAAACCTCAGAAATGAGGTATCTGAGGAAGGTGGCTGAAGTAACAAGAAGAGACATGGTCCGCAACCAGACGATATGTTAAGGCCTAAAAACCCAACCCCTGCAGACCCAAGTAGAACAGTCCCAACTAAGATGGTTTGGCCATGTCTGCAGAATGGGAGAAGATCGGCTACCATGACAAGCATGGGAAACTAAGAGCCAGGGATCCAGACCTCCAGGACGATCCAAAGTCCGCTGGGAGGACAACATTAGACAGTCTTTGATGGACCGAGGACTAGAATGGAACCAAGACAGCCGATAGAATAGTATGGCACTCTCTTTCACAAACCTCTACACCTGACGGTAGAAGGGGAAACGAACAAGTAAGTAAGAAGGCTGTGTATGGGACTGGCAATCTCATCGTGTAAAACAGACTGCTACAGAAACCACCACTGGAAAGTATGTGCACTGATGTAGGCTTCTTCAATCTGCTGTGGTGGATCCATGTTTCATAAGGAGCCGCGCTGGTGTAATGGTTACCACACTGCGCTGGCGATCGGGTGATCCAGGTTCAAGGCCGGGCGAGGACATTTGAAGAAGTGTCGTCGACCAGGGACTGGAATAACCTGAACGGCTCCTGAGCAGACCCAGCTCTAATGGGTACTCTCCGAAGACGGCTAGTATCTGCCTGAATGGCGAGAGGACACCTGTCAGCAAACAGGGATAATAGGATACTCACATAAAATTAGTTTCAGGTTAGACATACTAACCTGAGATTTTGCCTCGAGTAATAGCGGGCCTCCGCTTAAAAAAAAATAAGGAGCGAAAAAGGAGATGATGAAAATATCTAAATCAGACAAGTTACTGAAGAGTTACAGAAATTCACTGAAGCCCTTCTTTCAATTTTCACTTATGATAATTTACCAATTATCAGAAATTATATAGACAGAGAAAATCAAAACTATTAAGCATTACAATGGCAAAAAATATTTACTCTGGACTAAAGACATATACTGTATGTACCAGGCTGATCTGATCTTAACAGAGCCAGTGTTTCTAAAGCGAATTCCCACAGCTCCTGGTTGGCAACACCAAGATTCTTCACGGCTACACACATACTTAAAGAATGAAATTTATTCTCTGAAGATGAAACTTATTTGGGTGAAAACCCTCTGTAAAGTGATCCTGAGCGAGTATCTAATGAAAAGGTTGTTGAACATAGTTCTAATATTCATAGCCCCATGCACAATCTCATGTTAATCACTTCTTACGACATGCTATAGGTAGCAGTAGTTTTTTTCTTTTTGTCTTCTGAGAGACTCCCAGGAATTACGCCAGGCCTTAGAGTTATCTAGGGCATATTAAATTGTACATGTGATCTGACACTAGTGTAAAAGTAAATGACAAACTAGTATACAAGCCAGTTTTTTTATGTACAAGAATTATAGCAACTGACAAGTTTACGAATCATCTTCTTAGGTCAAATAACAACACATGAAAATTACTTGAAATGGACAACAAACTAAATAAATGTATCACACAAGTTTCAGCTACACAGCAAGATCAATAAACAACCTATTATTTTTAAGTTTAAACCCCCAAAAATGTTCTATAAAAAAGGAATGTACATCTCACAAATGTTCTGAGCTTTTGAAGTAGTTTACTTAAATAACTCCTGGAAATTATACAATACTGAGCCTGATAACATTAACTTCTGTTATGTACTTTTTTGTTCACTGGCAATAATTTTACACCTCAGTTTCAAGTGAAAATGTTCTCATATTTCCAGTACTACCTTTGCTTTAGGAAGAATATAGCATAACAAAAGCTACAACAACATAATGCCCATAATATAATCAGTCATGAAGGTTATCAGAGCTGAACATGAGAATAACAAGCAAAACTTATGTAAATTAATCTCAGCTTTAGCTGCATGCCATTTACTTATGTCTCAGTGTTTTGTTATCACAACTTGCTATCATAATCTTTTATAAAACAATAAAACTTATTTTAGCAAAAGTCATTAAAGCAACGAATCAAACCATGATGCTTTTTAACCATTCACTTATTTTGGTCCTTGCATGTCTAAGGTGTATGGGCTTCAGCAGGTGTCTCCTACAGACTTGGATCTGCTTTTTGCGGTTCAGTTGTTTCCCATAACAGACCTAAACTGCACTTTTTCTCGTATTCCATCTCTATGATGTCTCAATGAGATGCCCTCTATTTCATTTGCCCTGTGGTGTTATCTTATTCATGTTTGTTGATTGCTTGAAATTTACTGAACTTTCTCTAGCCAGGGCCACCTTTAAAACATTATGGAAATGTACATTTTTTGTTAATTCTTAACCTGTAAATGCTTCAATGCCGTATAACACTGACTGACTTTTGTTCTTTAACATCTCCCTCAGATTTATTTTCCCCAGTATTGGTAGATCCAGCCATACTACGTTTACCTTCCTCTAAACTGTCCTCTCAGTTTCCCATCGTCAATAAATCAGTGTACTTCCAGGGTTGTGGAGTTGGCCAGAAAAATTTTCTGACTCCTGAAAATTTAGACATCAGACTTCAACTAGTTTTTTACTAGTCATATGACATAAAATTAGGAGTCAGAGTCTGGACATTTTTACTGACTCCACTAAAAAATGACAGACTCAACGACTTCGACTCCCCACTCCGAAGCCCTGGTACTTTCTAACATTATTTTAGTCATTACTGCTCATGAGGTCACAATGCAGAGTCGTAGCTATCCATGCCAGCAGAAAAAAAAAAGTAGGGAAAATATTCTGGAAGTGAAAAGGACACATTTAGAGGAATCATTTGCTAGCATTTCAAGGTGGTCTTTGTTGTGGAACCCCCAAAGTAAGAAAAAAACCTCAAAGGAAAATACATGGAGGACAGAACTGGAGGTTGAAATAAGGACATAGAAGATATGAACAGAACAAGATCAGGATGGCTTGGAAAGACCTGGTTGATGACTTGTACTCCAGCTAGCAGACCAAGCAGAGCAACTTCTGCACTTGGGGGGGGGGAGGGGTGGGGGGGGGGGGGGGGGGGGGGGGGTGGGGGGGGGGGGGGGGTGTTTGGGGGGGGGGGGTGGGTGTGTTTTGTTGCTTTGTGTGTGTTCAGATCAAACTTTGATCCAAAGAGGAAAGAACTGGCTGACTGTCTACTTTCCAGGTAGGTCTGTAACAGGCAGATATAAATTTTGGAAGCTCACTAAATAACTCGGTTAAAAAAAAAAATTATATACATATATATTACAAAAAACAGTGCCTCTTAAAGACCAACCCCCACATTCTGTTCAGCAGAATAGTAAGATATCCATGAAACGTGCTGGCCAACAGAACACCAGTAACTGACTGGGCTTCTTCCCCCCCCCCAAGGTAGAAGAGTTAAAGGCATCATTTTCACTTAAACACTTTATTTGTTTCCACAATTGTTTGTCTTGTGCCCATATTTGTCTGTGAAGATCATTCCTGTCCCTTTTTTGCCATATATTTGGTCTACCCCTATTTTCTTATTTCTGGGTGTGTCCCATAAAATAAAATATTAAACAACCCAATTTATCTTGACAAGTGAAATTTATGTGCTTTTATGACTGTTAGTAGATCATTAGGTTAATGACGAGGACAGTAGACGAAGTTCGCCATGTTACCGGGCTGGCTATCCATATTTACGTTACAGCTTACCTTAACCTAAGCCTAACCCTGTTTCGAGTTTTGTCAAATAGCTAGCCTTAACCTAACACAAACTCTGTTTCGAGCTTTGTCAAAATTAATAATGCCTGGCAAACACTGAGGACATTTTTAAAATAATTTTTTTTTTTAAATTTTCAACTTGAAGCGAAACACTGCATTTTTGGCCAACATGGCAGTATCCAGTTTAATGTCCCCTACATGAACTGATCTATATATTGCCTCATAACCCATGTTATGATGTTCTATATTCTATAATTAGTAAACAAGTAGGGAAGGCACTAGAGGCCACAGAGATGTGGTTTTACAGAAGAATGTTCAAAATACTATGGACAGCCAAAAAGAGTAATGATGATGTCCTGAAAGAGGCAAATGCACAAAGGAAACTTATTTCACAAGCTAGAAAGAAGCAATCCACTTTCTTTGGGTATGGTATGAGAAGAGGAAAGCTGGAATATATCGTAACGACAGAAAAGATTGAAGAAAAAAGCGATAAGGGAAGACAAAGACAGCAAAAACTGGACAGTTTGACATCGTGGCATGGAAAGCTGTCAACAACAGAACTGATAAATTGTGCTGGAGACAGGAAGTTGTGGAGAGACATGATCTCCTGCAACCACAAGGCTTGGTACTTGAAGAAGAAATAATATCATTTGTGACATGATCCATGTATGATACTCCTAGTATCGTTCATAATTATCTTGTTGCCATTACTTATAAATTATTTTTAGTTGAGTATGTTTAGTCCAAGTCCAACATAGTTCCCAGGGATCTCAGAGGAAGAGACAAAAATAAATAGGACTACAGCCCCATCAGGAATATCGTAAGAGGCGACTAACTGTCAACACAGACAGAGATTTTCTTCTTCATTCGCTAGTACAATAGAGATCAAGCATGGAGTTCTCTTTTTTACCTGCAAAGGTGCAGATATATCCAACAGACTTCCACTGGTGAAAGGTCCATGCCTCACTACAAGAAGGCCCACACAAGGAACAAATTCACAATTTCATACTAGTCTAGATTTATTAGTTGTACAGCCTTTTGTCTTTGATGTTTGATCATTGTTCTATATGTCATACTGGGTAATCCAGATTACAGTATCTAAACAGTCCAGTTCTCAATCCTCTGTGCTAAAGTAAACAGATGATTAATTTTCTTTACTTTAATAATATAATTTTCTTCACTGTAATTTCTACTTTAATTCCCATCCATAATTGTTTATTAAGGTAAGCAATTTTGTGACGGTTATGCACAAGCGTGGTGTACTGGTAGCTCTTAAAAAATAACTAAATTATCAAAGTTTAACAAATAACTGACTTGACTTTGATCCATTGTCAATGAGCGTCAGCTCTTGGTGTTGGCAAATAATTCAAATGTGTAAGCGATTCAGTTTTAATTTCTACTGCAAAACATTACCGTATTACAGTTTAAGTCGCTAAACTGCAGCTTGATTCTGGCCTAAATCATTGAAAAAGGGACCCCAAGATGCAGCAATAGTGAATGCAGTCAGCGACTCATAGCTTGACTGCCTGCGTCAGGACCAGCGAACCAGAGCTGGTCAAGACCGTGCTCCACCTCCACGTGGTGGTCCGGAAACAGTCTGCAGCAGTGCAGGCTGGCTGAGCGAGCATGGATCGAACTGGGAAGGCAAACCCGGTCCTTAAAAATGCTGTGCAGAAGTCGGATGTGTCGACCGAAAGGTGCAGATATCACAGCTTAGGCGCAAACAGACACAACGCAACCACCGTCCTTTTCAGGACGAACGAAGAAGAGGAGGGGGAGATTGAAAAAAGCTCATCACTATCATTTTTATATGGTCACCTACTTCTCTGGGGGAAAAAAACGAACCCAAAAAAATTCTCAAATATCTTAGATATGAAACTAAACTGATAACTGGATAAATTCTCTATTGTGACATTTCATCAGCATGTCATGTGCTTGAGTTGTGCAAGAACTACTGAAATACAGCAAAGTATGGACTGTATGGTATTGTTAATTTATAGTGTTTTGCTGCCATCTTTATAACGGAAACTTGGGAATGCTTGAAGCACTGCAGAAACGTTTGAGTATGCTATCATGGCCAAAGTAAAACAACCACAATATTAAGCTATTTTTTTGACAACTCAAAACATGGCAGCTTGTGAGGAGCATGGTGTTCATAAACTGACATGTTTTTGCACTGTTTCTCTTTCACTTTCAGCAATGCTGCTCTTGAAAACACTTACTGATGTATATTATAAAGACAAAGCTAAGAAACTTTATGCAGCAAAGTTCAATTAAGCTTTTTTACAAGTTCGTAACTACATGGTGTACAGTGGAATTTGCAGGAGTAACTTTATGATCACTTAGTCAATGTTAGCTAAATTTTCATCAGATAAGTAAACGACCACGTATATATTATACATGTACCTGTTACGGGCCTCGGGACCCCAGTATGTTCTGGGTGCTTCGATGACTTCTAGTATTTGAGAATGACCAAGTTATTATATGCGTATTCAGTTTATAGAGTCCAAGTCCCTCGGGTTCTTATCACTTTTGTAGGATTCCGTAATACTGTTCGTTGGTATCGATAATGTCTGCTTTAACCCTTGTGATACATTATGTGCTGAACATGTTTCATATTAAATATTCGACCCTTGACTGACCTGTATTAGTCTCTTGTCTTATTGATTATATTGGCAGTGTGAGATGCAGCGTGTTAAGACATTAATCATCACTGGTCATGATCAGTTGAATATTAACAGCATTTAACTCAACTCCGAATACGACAGTTGATAAGACCGTGATTTTTGACGACTCAAAATATTTAATTAGTAATTTCATACCATGAGCAGACACCAACTACATGGGAACAAAAGTCACATCACATTCATGTACGATCTGTAAGAGTTCTCATTATTTCATAAACACATGTTCACAATCTCTATCTAGAGTTCTGGTTCAAGGTCAGTTCCTTTTAACGGCCAATGTCCTTTGGCATAAATTCAGAGGCTAACTAGACTTACTCCCGTCGCTAGTTTATACAATAGCCTTTTGCACTAGACTTAACTATCCTGCTAGTTCTGCAATACACTTATTATGCTAGGCTTACGTCTACTGCTAGTCGTCTAATATCCGTTACACTAGGCTTACGCTTGCCGCTAGCTGTACAATATCCATCTATACTAGTCTTACACTATTGCTAGTACCGTAATGTTCCTTTGGCATACCACGCCAGGCTAATCTGCCATAATTATGCAAACTGCGTTATTCATACGACGACTTACGTTTGGTTCAAGAAATACACTGCTCAATTGGCTTCCCCAGCCACACAATTAAAAAGTGGTTATACCACACAATATCAGTGGCAATGGCCACACTTCTGAAAAACACACTGCCGTTCGGGTCAAAACCCACAAGTCGAATGACGTCGAATTAAAGACATACGCGTCATGCATAGTGATATGCATACTACGTCGTTAATATATATTCAATTGCGATGTTCCATGGTGCAGCAATCCGAGTGTGATCAAAACTCAAATGCATGCACACATGCAACAATCATCGACATCGGTCGATGAGATATATCTCTATTCGATTGAGGTGTTCCATGATACAGCCATTCGGATCGAGCTCAAATCCAAATGTCTGTAAGCATGAAACAATCCTCAACATCATCCCCCTCACTTCCAAACGTGACACTTGTGGCACGGATGATAGTGATGGAGAAGACGCTCGTCTCCCGAATATATTAATATTAGTACTACCTACTTATAACTATCATAATCATTAAGTAGACACATTAAATTTTATAACATTAATAATAGCACTTGTCAACATGGTGACTAAAGAGTTAATTCAATTTCTTCTCAGAGAAGTTGCGCGATAAAAGATCTGCCAAGTTATTGTCTGATCCAGCAATAGGCAGAATCGTAAATGAAAATTCTTGAATCAACAAGGTACCATCGGTGTATTCTAGCGTTACGCATTGTTCTAGCTGTTATGTAAGTAAGAGGACTATGGTCTGTCATAATGTAAAAGTGCGTGCCGATGAGATATCTTGACAGCTTCTCCAGGCACCAGACCATCGACAGGAGCTCACGTTCACCTGTCGCATACTTTTGTTCAGCCGGAGTCAGTTTCCTCGACACATAGAAACATGGATGGAGTGTTTCCTTGTAACATTGCAGCAAACAGCCACCCATGGAGTAACTCGAGGCATCTGATTGAAGTATGAATGGAATACGTATATTCGGTAATAACAAAATAGGTGCATTACTAAATAATTTCTTAATTGTTACCAAAGCGCTTTCGCAATCTTTGTCCCAACGTACCTTATTAGGACTACCTTTGGTCAACAGTGCGGACAAAGGTGTAGATAGTTGAGCGAAATGCGGGATGAACTTATGGTAATAGTTTATCAAGCCTAAAAGGCTTCTAACTTGTTTCTTAGTTGAAGGGGTAGAAATCTCTAGAATTCTTTTGACTGTATTGTCGTCAGGATACAGTTTGTGGTTACCTATGCGGTGACCAAGAAAAGAAATTTCCTGACAACCTATTTGGACCTTTGAAGGTCGCACAGTCAAACCATGCATACGTAACGTATGTAGAAGGGAAGTTAAACCATCAATATGGTCTTCCCACGAGTCATGAAATAGGCAGATGTCATCGATGTACGTGATGACATCTTTACGATCGCCAAGAAGGCGGCGCATCATGCGCACAAACGTCGCTGGCGCATTCACTAACCCAAAACACATATAATTCCATTGGTAGAGCCCAATGGAGTTGTGAAAGCTGTGTAAGGTTTGGCATTTTCGGCAAGAGGAATTTGCCAGTAGCCTTTAGAGAGATCTAGTTTGCTAAAGAAAGTAGCATTAGATAATTCTGACAAAAGATCATCTAAAAGAGGCATAGGCTCACCGTCTGTGATTGTAATTTTGTTCAATCGCCTAAAATCAATACAAATACGTAAAGAATCATCCTTCTTTTTAACAATCACCATTGGGAATGCATATGGTGATTCCGAAGGAGATATTACACCTAAACGTATCATCTCTTTTAACTCTTTTTCTACCCTATCTTTGTGGTGTAAAGATATAGGATAGGGTCTAAGTTTGATAGGTTTATAATCAGTAAGAGTAATATCATGGGATATAAGCGATGTCTGACCTGGAAGGTCGGTGAGAACATCATTGAAAGAAATGAGAATATCCCAAACTTGATCTTGTTGTGAAGAAGATAGTGAAGAAGAAATAGTCACGTCTTTCCAAGATTCCGATGATTGCAAAGAAGGTACAGTAGAACTCCATTTATCCGAACCCCAATTATCCGAACATCCAATTATCCGAACACTTTTTCCAGAAAAAAAAAAATCATGCGCCACCAGTCACGTTAGACTACATTTCTGAATCTTTTAATGCGACAAGCTTCAAATGTGTGCGAACAATTTGTAGAGGATGGAATGGGCTAATGGTCAGTCGCTTACGTACAGGAAGTCAGTTAGATCATAAAGTCAGTTAATATCTGGTTTACCAATCCAGTGTATGTGTGCGTTCTAGGCAGAACACTGGCTAAACAGACAGTTCAACTTTAAAACGTGGTTAATTGCTTTGTGTCTTAACAGCAGAATCCAATGGCATTCGTCGGTACAAAAGTATTTCTCTGTGCATATTGGCATCTTCCAGTAGGCCTAAAGCAATGATTTTGAGGAACCGCAATGTTTTTCCAGTAAACGAAAACAGAAATTGTCATTAGAGACTAGGAAAAGATGAAAACTGTGTCTTCACTTGCGAGGATTTTTAAAATGCTGGGACTTAAAGATTCCCCTACCAATTCTCTGACATCAAAAGTAAAAGTTTCTTAAAATTATGAGTTTTGCAGGAAATTGGATAGTTAACTGAATGGGTCGAAAAACGTAAAACCATGAGGAATGCGAAAGATTTGAAATTGGAAGAGGCTTTGTATATATGGTTCTTGCAAAGAAAAAGCAAAAGGGTAACCTATCTCTGGCTCTCTATTGTGTGAAAAGGCACTTCAGTTCAACAATCAACTTGACGGTCCTCCTGACTTCAAGGCTAGCCAGGGATGATTCAGAAACTCTAAACCTCGTCATGGCATACGCGCATTGGAGATTCAAGGGGAATCTTTATCTAGCGATGCAACTGCCGCTGAAAATATTAAAGAAACATTCTTGGCTTTTTTGGAAGAAGAAGGTTATTTACTCGATGATGTGTATAATGCCGATGAGACTGGCTTATACTGGAAATCATTGCCTCAAAAACACAATTGCATCTCAGAGCGAAGCAGCTGCCCCTGGGTTTTTTAAAAGTGCAAAGAGAGAGTAACAATTTTGGTAGCCGCGAATGCCAGTGGAAGTCATCGTTTACGGGGGCTAATGATCGGCAAAGCCAAAAAACCACGTGGTTTAAAGAATGTGACATGTCTCCCATTGTGTTACAAAGCACAGAAGAGTGCTTGGATGAATAGTGAAATATTTCTTGATTGGTATACAAATTTTTTTTTTTCTGGGAAAAATGTGATAAGATGTTGAAAGAACAAGAAAAGAAAACTGGAAAAGTAATTCTTCTACTGGACAATGCACCATCTCATCCAGAGACGGATACATTGAATGCAGTTGATGCAAATTTTAAAGTAATGTTTCTGCTTCCCAATGTAACAGGACTGATTCAACCAATGGATCAGGGTGTTATAGCAAAGCTTAAAAAGATGTACAAGAAGGAAGTCCTGCGTCGTTTATTGTTGGCTGAAGATGAAGAAAGTGTGGTGGCGTTTTCCAAAAAGCTTAATCTCAAAGACTGCTGCTATATGTTAGCTGATGCTTGGACCACCCTGTCACAAGATAATCTCAACACGGCTTGGAATAGATTGCTTGGGAAAAAAGGAGGAAATGCAACTACTGCAGTGGACACAAATGATGATGGAAGAAATGAAGTTGTGGAACTATTTCAAGCAATGCCCGGATTTTCGGACTGTGACAAAGATGATGCACACATGTAGCTAGAAATTGATAATGATTCTGGTTTTCAGTTTTTGAATGACGAAGAAATTTTGTCTTTTGTGCAAGAAGAAAACCAAATACATGTAGTGACCGATGATGAAGACTCCTGAGATGTACATGATGTACTTGTAAGATTATGAAGAAAACCATGAAAATTTCAACCAGTATCCTGAGAGAGGCCTTTATAGCACTAGAAACAGTGATGCCTTGGAACGAGCAAAAAGATGACAGCTGTCCTACACAGCTTCTGCTGTTGAAGACAATGCGGGACTTAGCAGCCAAAAGGAGACTATCCAGTTTGGTGCAAAAGAGGATTCCTCATTATTTTAAAAAGAGGGCTACATCTGTGCAAGTACATGTATACGTAAGTTGCGCCTGGTTTTGAATCGTTTGTAATGTTACAATATTTTGATAACATTTCTCTTTCTTAAAAAAAAAAATTAATACAAGTAGTACATGCACTGCAGTGTAATGAAAGCGATGAAAGATTTTGGTGATACACCTGGAAGGTGTGAGTATTATTATTACAATACAAGTAAGATATGTTTTATCCCGAACTTTTCTTGTGATGGTTAAGATAGTAGAAATATGTGTAATGTACACGATACATTATTTCCAAGATCCAATTATCCGAACATTTGATTCCAAACGAGGTCCCATGGGGTTGGATAAATTGTTCTAATTGGAATTGGATAGACGAAGTGGTATCTTCTTCATGAACAACTGCAAAAGAAGCAGTATGATGTGAAGAATCATCAATAGAGTTAATGACAGGAATTAATTCCTGTGGTCTTTCAACTGCTAATTTTAGCATGTTGACATGGAAGGTTTTGATTTTACCTCTAACGTTCACCGAGTAGTCAACATCTGTGACTTGTTTTGATAACATCAAATGGACCTTGCCATGATATCAGTAATTTGTTATCGTTATGAGGTAGCAACAACCAAACTTTTTCCCCTGGTTTGAAGGATCTTAATATTCTCTTTTGATTATGTAATAATCTTGATCGTTGAGTGGCTGATTTTATACTCTGGGATGCATAAGTGCACGCATCGATGATTCGTTGTCGGAGATCAATAACTAACTCGTAGCTGTTTCGAGTGGCTGTATCAATTGATGCTCCAATCAACAAATCCTTGAGTATCATCATTGGTCCGCGAGGATTCGAACCATAAACCAATTCGAACGGAGACCATCCCGTGCTTTCGTGAGGCACTTCACGAAAAGCGAACAGGGCCGCCGGCAGAAGCCTGTCCCATTCACGAGGGCATTCTTCAGTTATCTTAGATAACATCTGTTTTAGAGTGCTATTGTAGCGCTCGCACACACCGTTTGATTGGGGCCTATACGCACTACAAAACGAGTGGTGAACAGATAACATGGATTCTAAATCCCTCATAATGTTGGAAGTAAATTGTGATCCTTGATCTGACAATATATCCTCCGGAAAACCGATTCGACAAAATATCGAAAATAATGCATCAGACACAGATGCAGTTGTGATGGTTTTCAATGGTATGGCTTCTGGCCAACGCGTGCAAAGATCTACGCAAGTTAAAATATAACGAAATCCATTATTTGAAACAATTGATAACGGACCCACTATATCTACTGCAATCTTTTTGAAAGGTCTTTCAGGCACGTCTGTAATCTGTAAGGGTGCCGTATGGAACCTGCCCTTACGTGCTATACCTTGGCATGTTGTACATGATTTGCAGTATAACTTTGTATCTTTATTAACCCCAGGCCAATAAAATTGTGACGTAACACGAAACAATGTTCTTTTGATCCCCATATGCCCTGCCATAGGGGAGTCATGACCTGTTTGTAGGACCAATGGTCTGTATTCCTTAGGTACTATCACTTGATGTATAATTGTTTTGCCATCATCATAATATCTAGTGAGTATTGATTTCTTTATCTTGAACCATTGTTTAGCCCCTCTTGTGTATTTAATCGTTTTTTGTTCTGCTCGGCTAACAATCCTTGTAAAGTTGGGTCACTCTTCTGTTTTTCTGCAAAAACAGAAGGTGTAACAGTGCCAACTTGAGACATAATTGTATCTATTATAGGAAGAGGTGGTGTAGCCATGTCCGTAGCTAACTGTTGTGCTCTCGTTACAACAGCATTTGCCACCTGTGGGTGAGATTCAACCCACATTGCAATCTCCTCAGGAGTGCAATCTTTAACTCCTGGTATGTTTCCTATTATAATTTCAGTTATGGGTGCTCTCAAGCCGCAGGCATAGACAGTGCCTGTGTAAAAAGGAGTATCAATGTATACTCGTGCCACAGGGAAAGTTTCTATATTCCCACCAAATGTGACACACTTAACTGATTTGCCTGTAAAAGAAGGGCTCGATAAGCGAGTGCTTTATGCCTATCGTTGAGGACCCAGTGTCACGCAAAACTCTCACTACCTTACCATCCAATATTCCGGGATGAAATGTAAGATAACCGACATTTACACATGCCGACATTGTTGGCATACAATGACCACAATCAAGTGTAATTGTAGACTTTAATCTGTTTTTCGACTGACACTCATAACATGTATCATTCATTACCATACATGCGTTCGCATGATCATTATCATCATTACCTTTCTCCTTTTTGACACTGCAATTATTTGCATGTCTATGTTTATTTTTGTCTCTCGACGGAGATCTGGCATTACCTTTGTTATTATTGACTGACTTTTTATTGCTATAATAAAAATCAGTAGAGTCATCCTTCCTGGCATCTCTACCATAAGATGATCTCTGTTTATAGTATCCTTTCTGATGTGAACCATCATAATCCCTGCCTCTGTGATACCCACGATCATGAGGTGAATATCCTCTATAACCTCGTCGATATGAATTCGAAGGAGAGCGATGACGACGGAAGTTATAAAAACCTCTGTCGGATTGATAATAATCTGAACGACAACGTCCATCAAAGCTCTTCGATCGAGGTCTCTGATCATGGTGTGCCGCGCACACAGGCATAGGATCTCGAATAGTCGATCTATGAAGATCTTTATTCTGATGTGCGGTCTGATACTGTCTTCCGAGTTTTTCATACTCATCGATAGAATTAGGATGTCTTTCTTGTAAAAATGCTTCTAATTCAGTGCTGCATGCGGATAAAACTTTATCTCGCAGCATGAGATCTATAACATCTTCATATGTTTTATTTATACCAGATAGATCAATCCATCTGCTAAGGAAATGTTTAATAGATGCAATGAATTCACCAAAATCTGCATCCTTGCTTGGCTTAGCCGCATGAAAACGATCTCTGAATCCAGACTCAGTTAACTGGAAACGTCTTAGTAATACCTCTTTTACGACATCGAAATCGCTTCTGCTCTTTTCATCAAGACTCATGAAACATTTAAGTGAGTCACCAGTCAAAAAATCAAGTAAAAGACTGCTCCATCTTTCCTTGGGTATGTTCAGAGCTGTGACCTTGATGATGAATCTAGATATGAAAGAGTCAACACAATCGCGAGTTTGGTCAAAATGTGGCATTTTTAACTTAGGATAGAAAATATTAGTACCAGCCGCAGTCTTAGTCTGTTCAGACTGCACTTTAGCTAATTCTAAAGCTTTTTCTTTTTCTGCATGAAGTTTTAAAGCTTCCATTTCCATGGCATTTTTATGGGCTTGATCCAGTTGCACAAGTTCCATTCTCCTTAATTCCATTTCATTATCTCGTTGAGACATTTCTTTATCTCGTTGTGCCATTCTTTCCTTCTCTAATGCCATTTTTTCCTTGTCGAATTCTCTGTCTTTCTCTTGTTGAGCTAATTCTTTATCTTTCTGCTCTCTGTCTTTCACTTGTTGAGCTAAAGTCAATCGTTCTAATTCCAATTTCATGGATATTTCTTTTTCCTTCTGAGCCATCTCTTTTTCTTTCATTTCCCTCTCTTGGGTTAATTCAAACCTCCTAAGCTCATCAGCTCGTTTAGTCATTTCGCGCTGTTCCATTCTTTCCAGACGCGATAAATATTCATCATATTTCGTATCTGCAAAACTTTGTAGTTCCGCTCCTGATTTTCCATAACTTTTTCCAATATCAATGAATTCCTGTAGTGTAGACATGATAATAGGTTTCTGAGTACCTTCAATAGTCTATAATATACACCAGGACTATAGAACTCACTATAATATGTACATGAATATATTAATCAATAACAAACAAGTTCCAAGAACATGTGACAAAGACAGTGAAAACAATCAAATGAGTTACAATGAAATGATTTTTCAGTCATACGACAACAATTTACACTTATAAAGTAAATAAAGGAGACTTATACTCAGTAATCAGTAAAAGAAAGAAAAGAATTTACATCACAAAAATATAACAAGACAAGTCGTCTTAAACGAAACGTGTAGACAAAGAAGTTTTAGATCACACACGACAACAATTGTCAACAGTACTGAAATTAGGTTACGTAAATAAAGAGGACGTAATTCACTTGACGAAACTGCTAAGTACACAAAATATGGTTATATTGCGAACTGAGGAAACATTTATATCCTGACTCGAAAGAAAAAATATAATCAGTCAGATCCTCAGTCAGCGAATATAAGCATGCAAATCTAATAGAAGTTAACATTCACTGAAGTTTTCCTGGGAAAATTCCAGTCAATATTAAACACGACGAATATACGAATAAACATGAATGGGGAACACAGATGATGAGTAGAAAAGTAAGTAAAGTGACGATGAACTGTAGACCAAAGCTAATGCAAGGACAATATGATAATGTTCAAGCGCCCAAGTAAAATCAAGAACTTATCTGTTTAGCTGTCCCTCTGAGAAATACATGAGTGCATGTAATTCTAATCCTAGTTCCGAACCGTGTCTTCAACAGCTGTAGTCCATTGATTGAAGACCTTGAACTTCGCAGTAGGGCAACCGTTTGAAAGTATTGCTTCGGTCTTCGAACGTAGTTTCTTCAATCGATCTGCGTCGCAGCCTCAGATGAATTTGATGAAGATATACATTCTCCACTGGTTCAGGTTCTCGAGTGGAAAATTACCGTTCTATCTGCGTGAATCAGTCTCTTGTGGTGGAAGAAAATTCGGATTCTCTCAGGCAAAGTTGTCTGCTAGCGGTGACGGCATCAATGTAGTGACGTCACTTACTGACATGCGCATTTCAGTTGCCAGTTAGGCTTGAATGAATGATTTTGCCTTTAAACGTTCATCATCAATTTAGCTTTCTTCGATACTTGAAGGGGGGAAATCCAGTATTCACGAAATCCAGACACTTTCTGACACCAGTATGTTACGGGCCTCGGGACCCCAGTATGTTCTGGGTGCTTCGATGACTTCTAGTATTTGAGGATGACCAAGTTATTATATGCGTATTCAGTTTATAGAGTCCAAGTCCCTCGGGTTCTTATCACTTTTGTAGGATTCCGTAATACTGTTCGTTGGTATCGATAATGTCTGCTTTAACCCTTGTGATACATTATGTGCTGAACATGTTTCATATTAAATATTCGACCCTTGACTGACCTGTATTAGTCTCTTGTCTTATTGATTATATTGGCAGTGTGAGACGCAGCGTGTTAAGACATTAATCATCACTGGTCATGATCAGTTGAACATTAACAGCATTTAACTCAACTCCGAATACGACAGTTGATAAGACCGTGATTTTGACGACTCAAAATATTTAATTAGTAATTTCATACCATGAGCAGACACCAACTACATGGGAACAAAAGTCACATCACATTCATGTACGATCTGTAAGAGTTCTCATTATTTCATAAACACATGTTCACAATCTCTATCTAGAGTTCTGGTTCAAGGTCAGTTCCTTTTAACGGCCAATGTCCTTTGGCATAAATTCAGAGGCTAACTAGACTTACTCCCGTCGCTAGTTTATACAATAGCCTTTTGCACTAGACTTAACTATCCTGCTAGTTCTGCAATACACTTATTATGCTAGGCTTACGTCTACTGCTAGTCGTCTAATATCCGTTACACTAGGCTTACGCTTGCCGCTAGCTGTACAATATCCATCTATACTAGTCTTACACTATTGCTAGTACCGTAATGTTCCTTTGGCATACCACTCCAGGCTAATCTGCCATAATTATGCAAACTGCGTTATTCATACGACGACTTACGTTTGGTTCAAGAAATACACTGCTCAATTGGCTTCCCAGCCACACAATTAAAAAGTGGTTATACCACACAATATCAGTGGCAATGGCTACACTTCTGAAACACACTGCCGTTCGGGTCAAAACCCACAAGCCGAATGACGTTATAAAGACATACGCGTCATGCATAGTGATATGCATACTACGTCGTTAATATATATTCAATTGCGATGTTCCATGGTGCAGCAATCCGAGTGTGATCAAAACTCAAATGCATGCACACATGCAACAATCATCGACATCGGTCGATGAGATATATCTCTATTCGATTGAGGTGTTCCATGATACAGCCATTCGGATCGAGCTCAAATCCAAATGTCTGTAAGCATGAAACAATCCTCAACAGTACCCTGGTATCGAAGCTGGATTTGCCTGACATACATACACTTTTGTTTCAGATTAACTATAATGTTGTTAGACTGTGACTTTTCTTTATTATTCATAAGCATTCATTCAGTTTTGATAAAAATGCTTTAAGGCATGCATACATAAAGACCTATATGCTGCACACAGTGTTTTTACGATTGTTTAATTGACATACTCTTAGCATACCTTTTGATGAATTCTGAGTGGAAAAATTTGCCATATTCAAATGAAATGGAAAAATGCTTTTGCATCAGATTAACTATAATGTTGTTAGACTGTGACTTTTCTTTTATTATTCATAAGCATTCATTCAGTTTTGATAAAAAATTCTGGCAACTCTTCTGCTAAGAATGGTCTGGTTTGAGTTGTTCTTAACAGAGTTATCATTTTTTTAAATGCAAAACAACTGAATAGTCTTAACGACAAATATGCATTGGTTAGTGCTTCCTCCACGTAAAATAGCAAACAAAGAGAACAAAGAAAGTGAGAGTAGCCAAGAGAAACAATAATGATAAAATTGAAACCATGTACGTTGTGTCAACAATGTCCATATTAACTTAAGAACAAGAAACGCAGTAGCAGCATTTACCTCTGCTAAGACTGTTTCTATTCATATTTCCCTTTAACCCATAATAACCCTTTTTATTGCAATTTTACTAATACCTTCTGCTGGAGGCATGTATTGAAAGAGGTAATACATAAAATATCATAACTTTATACAATCAAATAGTCACTGTTATAGTTTCCAAACGATATACAACTTCTTACTTTGAAGACTATTCTGTGACATTCAGAAACAAACAAACACACATTTACACACTTTACTCTCAAATCAGACTTTTCATTAAAATGTTATTATTGTACATTCATTCGTTTATATTCGCCTATACTTTTCTTCAGAATAACTCATGTATTCTCGTTCTCTTTGTTATTTTCATTATGCTACTCTCCTTCACTCCATAGTACATCAAAAGTATTGCAGAACAAAATAAGGACAGATACAAAAGTTTTAAAGATGTAGTGGCGTGATCTTGGTCAGTTGTTTTAACATTATATCCATTCTTACACAGTAAATTATTTTAACATTAACTTCTGAGCAAAGCCAGTTTCATCTGGAATAAAAATGATCCAAATTGTTGTCATAAGCATCACAGAAGTTCCCTGCCTTGAAACAATTTTTTTTTTTTTTAAATCTGAAACCTGAAGAATTTTAAGAAAGCAAAACTTTAAATGTGTGTGTAAATATTGTTTACCAAACAGTCTCAAAATTACAAAAACAATCTATTTTTTTTAGGACTAGTAAAGATCTTCCTGTCGCCTCAAAACAACAGGCACTGATGTACACGGTAGCATTCCAAGTTCTGTGACAACAGCAGTGATGTACTCTGATCCTGTGACATCGTACATTAGGTTCAACAGTCCCAGACCAGCCTCTTCCCAGTTGGCCAGGATTGGAGTCTTGTGACCAATAGAGACTAGATCTTTGCCTCGAGCTGTGAGATAAAGACATTTTAAAACTGGTCAAAACAAAAAAATCACATCTTCTGCTAAGATGTCAAAGAAGATCAGTTAACAGAAAGCACAGCTTGATGACCAGGTGCAATGGACATAATCTGACTACTGAATTGATTGACAATTTTGAATGGATTCCCTGCCTTAAGATGGGATGGAGAGCATATGTGACTTTTAAACAATCTCAGCTGCTTCAATTTATACCAGATTAATTTGACAGTCTATTGTGAATAAAGGGCTGTGGATTTGGCATACAAATCAGCAGGGGATGACACAGGGGAGTAATGACCCAAGGAAATCTGCCCTCGTTTTTGTAGTTTCGTCTTTTTCTTTTAAGCTGTCTACAAGGTGATTGAAAAGAATACATGCCACCCCTCGGAGATGAAAAACCTGTACAAAAAATTCAAAAAACCTGTACAAAGACCCACAAAATCTGTACAAAGACCCAAAAAACGTACCAAAAGAGTTAATTTGTGTAAAAATATTTTCAATTACAGTGGGCTGTGTTATAATTGAGACATGCTGCCATTGCTTTTTAAAGCAGGTCTTCACTTATTTTAAAACCCACACAATAAGTGTTTATTTGACACTATAAATGATGTGGCTGCGTCATCATTTAGTCTATTTCTGCGCTTAATTTTCATTAACAGACTGGGAAATCTTGTGTTCGATAGAACCTTATAAAAGAATTCTGAGATACAGTAATAAGGGTTAGAAATGCTAACCCTGAACACAAACCTTAATCTTAACCCTAAAGACGTTCGCGACTTACAAGGATGACATTTTAAAAAAAGACATCCCACTGTTCTATACTTGTCAACCTGTAATGCCGCACAACGTATGGGAAATTGACACTTTTAGCTGCGTACACCTGGACAAAGCTTGTTGTATGGATTCTCTCGGGAAACAAATTTGCCAGTCCATGTTTTTTTTAACCATTTTAATTTAAAAAATCTAAAAATATTTACTAACCCAGGTTTTTTTAAACATTTTTTTTAATGTTCCGAGATTTTTTAAAATAGAGATCTCTCCCAGCAACCAATCAAATCCTTTTATATCCAACAATTTGTCAGTACGCCTGAAATCGGCAATTCACACTCAAACATTTTTGGCTCTTAGTGTGACACAACATATTTTTTATAGTTATCTGTTATCAAACATGCTTATGACTACCACTAGAAGCCATTTTTAAAAAAGCTAAGTATTAGATATTGTTCATTAGTTGGTTAAATATTGTTTGTTGTTTGTTTCACTTTGTTGTAATTGTTATTGCTCTCTAGGTCTTTCCAGTTATATTTTCCCCTTTTATATATTTCTGATAAATTAATCTCATATTCTGTGTACATAACCAGAAAAAAAAATGTTTGCATAGGCCTAAGCTCTTCTGTTTCTAGAATTAATCCTATTACACTGAGGGACAGTGGATTGTGTTCTTTGATGTCATACAAATAAGTTGCAGATGTCGATAGGGTTAGGATTACAGTTTGGTCAAGATTCGCTGCTTTATTTTTTTCTTTAATAAAACGGAGATCTATTACCACTAGTCTACAAGCTATTTACTAATACTTACTTACTTACTTAGTCATCCCTCTTCTACCATGAGGTGTAGAGGTTTGGAGGAGGGAGCGCCATTTATCATATCAGCTTTTAGTTTTTAATAATACTTTTGTAAATTTGTGTAAGGTTTTTTCCCCTCCCACGATCATTAGGCCTAGTTGAAATAATTCATCCACTGAATATTGGATCTAATTCACAGAAACGAAAGTTCGTAGACAGGGTCAGAGGTCATGGTAGTAGTTACAGTATGGATTCTTCTTCTTCTTCTTGCGATCGCATCTTTGATGATTACACCGTCAGACGAGTTCTCATGATGAATTCGACTGTTGTTTGAAGTTCCTCTTTAACTCCATATAGCTTTGAATTTAGTGTTGAGTCATTGGGCCAGTATATCTTTCTTAACTGGTCATACAGAGGACAGTCCTGTAGAACATGCTCAGCAGTTTGTTCGTTTAATCCACATGTGCACAGTGGTGAAGCAGACAATCGTAACTTGTGCATGTGTTTATTCAGTTTGTTATGCCCTGTCCTGAGTCGAAAAATAGTTATCTGTCCCTGCCGGTCGAGAGTGTGATAGTCGTCTTTGGGTTGGTTCTGTTCTCTTCTTATAGTCTGGATAGCTCTCTTTTTCTCAAAGTATGTGACTTCATTATCTTCTTGTTCACATTCTCCTCCCTTTTTTGCAAGTTTATCTGCCTTTTCATTTCCGGGTACACCACAATGAGATGGTACCCACTGAAGTATGGTTCTCTTTTTGGCAGCTACCTTGTTTAGTTCATTTCTCAGATGCGGGAGTTTACCACCCTTGAGAGCTTGCAGGACAGACAGTGCATCTGTGAGGATGACTACCTGGTGGCAGTCAGAGTTGGTGTTATAAATCATATTTGCAGCTTGCTCTAGAGCTTGAACCTCAGCTGTATAGTTGGAACAGAATTTACCAGTGGGAATGTGCCTAGTCTCATAGTGGTTGTCAGGATATGAGATAAAGATACCGGCACCTCCATTCCTAACAGCATTAGTTGCTGATCCATCTGTATAGGCATGTATCCATGATTGATCGGGATAGCTTTCTTGGATCATACTCAATGTAGCACTTCGTTTTTGCAGATCATTATACTCACATCCACTTGTGAGACCACTGACCGACGTATTAATTTGGAGGGCACTGCTGGCCTGCTCCCATGGTACAGGGTATAGGGTGGGCTTCAGTGGTGTTGTCTTCATAGATAGGTCTTCTTGATGCTGTCTTATAAGTCTTTTTCCCCGATGCACAAAGCTGCTACGCTTTAGACGTCCCAATGCCAGATCATCTAGTCTTGCCTTCATTGGGTGCGTTGGCATACTGTTGTACTTTTCCATCTGGATCATGGTCTTTGTGTCTCTTCTATGGGACAATGTCTGTAATCCAGCAACCTTCTGCATCTCTGTTATTGGTGTAGTTTTCATGGCTCCTGTAATGAGCCTGAGAGCTTGATTTTGCACCTTGTCCAAGGACTGCAGATGTGAGTTAGCAGCTGATGACCATGCTGCTGAGCTAAACTCTAAGTGTGGTCTTATTACTCCACTATAAATCTTCTTTAGATTTCGTTCATTTGCTCCCCAGTTGGTACCTGCCAATTTTCTGAGTATGCCTAGTCGTCTTCGGGCCTTTCCTTCTGCATTTTCAATATGCTTATTCCATGTAAGCCTTTGGTCAAATGTCACCCCAAGATAGGTGGGGTAGCTTTCTTCCTTGATAACGGTTGTCCCTAGGTGTATGTTAGCTGATTTGTCCTTGGGGGCGAGGGAGAACAGTGTTGTGGAGGTTTTGTCTGTGTTTATTGTGATAAGCCATTTCTCTGCCCATGACACTAGCATGTCTGCTGCCCGCTGCATTCTATAATTTGCTGTGGTGACATTTTCATCAGCGCACCAGAGTACTAGGTCATCTGCATATAAGGCAGCTTTCACTCCTGCAGGGAGATCTTTCACCAGGTCATTGATGTAAACAAGGAAGAGTGTAGGGGAAATTACTCCTCCTTGAGGTACCCCCTGATGGAGCAACACTTTTCTGCTCTGCAGACCGTCAAGAGTGACTCTAGTTCTCCTGTTATGCAAGTATGACTGGATCCATTTCATCATGTTGCCTTGGATTCCACCTCTCCCAAGTTTTGCAATGAGGCCATCTTTCCACACCCTGTCAAAGGCCTGCTTGAAGTCGACCCAGATCGTTAGGACCTTTTTCTTCTCCTGAAAGGCATCTTCTATTGCTTGAGACAAGTAAGTAACTTGGTCTTCTATACTGTAGCATTCTCTAAATCCAGCTTGTTCCGGCACCAGGATCTGCTCAGACTCTAAATACCATTTCAATCTGTGGTTGACTATTCGCTCCATAGTCTTCCCAACACAGCTTGTGAGACTGATTGGCCGGTAACTTGCAGCCTCGGTCTTACATTTCCCTTTCTTTAGTATGGGTATTGTGATGGCTTCTCTCCATACTTGGAGTACCGTTCCTTTCAACCAGCTGTGGTTGAATATCTCAAGCAGTTTTGTCTTTGCTGCTGAGCTCAGATTTACTAGCATTTCGTTGCTGATTTTGTCTGGGCCGGGTGACTTTTGAAACTTAAGCTTGGAAATAGCCTTCTGTAGTTCTCCTAGTGTGATGGGTTCCCTCATTGGGGCAGGAGTATCTGTCTGTCCCATGGTTGCCAGTATTTCTTTTCTTATCTCTCTCTGATGGTCTATGTTAATGGGTAAGTTGCTTTCTGAACTGTATCTTCTAGCAAACAAGTCTGCAGCTTGTTTTCCTCTGAGAAGTTTGCCACCTTCATCCAATGTGATAGTCTGCCTTGGTGAGGAACGCTCTTCATTTAGAGACTTGACTAATCTCCAAAGTTTCCTGCCGTCTTTCTCAAGGTTCAGCGATGCCGTTTTAGTTCTCCAGCTTTTCCGTTTTTCTTCTAGCTTTGTTCTCTGAAACTCTGCTACAGCCTTTTTCCATTTGTTGTGAGTTTCAAGTGAAGGCTGAGACTCTGCATTCTTTCTAGCCTTGTCCATAGCTTCCTGACGTTCTTGGAGTGTGCTGGACCAGTATGGTATGTAGTTACGCCGGCATCCTTTGGGAATGGTTTCTTTTGCAGCTTGTAGTATGCATCTGTTGAAGTCTTTTACCACTTCATTAATATCTCTGTTCTGTACCTTGAGGGTAGACAGCAGCGTGTTCACCTGATGCCTGAATAAACCCCAGTTGGCTTTTTTGTAGTTCCATCTTGTAATGGCTGGGCCTGTACTGAGAGTTGCACTCTGGACAGTAAGAAAGATTGGGCGATGGTCGCTTCCCCCTAGTTGATCTCCTACTTCTCTACTAATAGATCCAGCTATATCTGGTGTGGAGAAGGCAAGATCTGGTGTTGAAGTTGTGTGCCATCCTCTGGAGTAGAAGGTAGGAGTATCTGTGGCATTATTGACTAGGATTAGGGAGTGATCATCTTGCCAAGTTTCAACCTCTTCACCTCTGTGATCCAGATGGTTATAGCCCCAGCTCTGGGAGTGGCTATTAAAGTCTCCAACTGCTATAAAGTTGGTGGCTGGTACCTGTATAGAGCTGAGACTCAGAGGTGTGTTGTTCGGACAGTAATAGTTCAGGAGTTCTATTTCCATCTTGTCTACCTTTATCTGCAGCAGCTGATATTCTGCTCCATCCATGAAGGTTTTCCTTTCGTGTGCAGGAATGTTATTCCTTACAAGAGTAAGTACTCCTCCTTTTCGTCTATCTTTTCTGTCGGATCTGAAGCATTGATATCCCCTTATTTTAAAGGTTTGATCTGCTTTCAAGTGAGTCTCTTGGATACAGCAAACACTGACTTGCTTCTCATACAAGATGTTTTCCAGCTCTGTCTTTTTGCTGTATCCAGCCTGCTTGCTGTTCACTCCCTCTGCATTCCAGTGCATTATGACAAGTGGCACTCTGGGTTTCTCTTTTTCTGTTTTGTTTTGGTCAGTAGTTCTCCTCTGCCGTCTGCTGACTCCACAAGACGGTCTAGAGGGTCCTCCAGTAGCTGAGGGTGGGCTCTGTCGAGGCTCAGAGCCCGGCACTGCACCTGCCTGGTGGAGCTCCACAGGGCGAGCACCAGAACGAGATTTATTTGACGGTGTACTCTCCATAGAAAAAAAAAAAGCGAGTTGCATGATACTGTGGTTTCCGGTGCGCCTTCTGGCCCAGTATCTACGACTTTAGCACCTGCTCAACGGGAGAGTGGGCTCATCCCTAATCTGTTTATGTTCCCAGTAGTAGACTATTCGCAAGCAGCCTGGGGGTGTCACTGCTCTGCGCGGACCTTGTTTACCGAGGCGGCGTCCGAGCTCGTATGGTGAAAATATGGTTGCGTTATCTTCAAAATAGCCCTGTCTTTCCCGTGGCTTTTCTGCCATCCTGCAACTTTGAGTTAGGGAGTTCTGAGCTCCAGTCTCTTTCCCAGGCGTTTTATCCTGGCCTGGCATGCATACAGAGGACCCCACTTCTGGTTCTAAGTTAGCAGTTGGGGATAGGTGGGGTAGCACACTGTGCATTCCCCGTCATCCAGGGGGCTCTCCAACTATGCAGAGCTTGCACAATGCTGTGCTCTGGTTTTGGGCTCTCCCAAGGAATCCTCACGTCCTGCACAGAGCCACTTCCAGATACCCACCACCTGCCAACCCTCCATTGTAGAAATCTCCTGCATGCGGCCATCCAGTCAAGAGCCAGTATTAAGTCTGGTGCCCAAGTGATCCCCCCAAGCTCAGTGTGCAATGCTGGGTTCTCATCATGCTGCAACACAGGGGGGATTGTGATGCTCAGCCATCTCTCTCAATTCTGCACCGATAAGTGACATCGGGGACTTAACTGTGCCTCAGTGCTGGGAGGCCCCGTTTCCGGGTACACCACACACAGCCAATTGAGGCAACGGTCGCCGTGGGCGTGATAGACGACAAACAGTGAAGAATGAGGCAAGAAAGCATTTAACCCATGAAGTGGGGGTGGATTGGTGCAGACCAGAGCATGTACCACTCGCCGGTGGGTTCTGCATCTACACCTATAGGGTTCCACCCACTCCTCAGCCCATTTAGTCTGGCCCCTCACCCAGGACCTGTCCGGCTTGGGTGACCCTGCCAGGAGTAAAACTCCCGCCGGCATAGCTCCCGGGATCATTGGGGCGCTCAAGCTCTCCAACCACGGCAAGGTAGGCTTACGTGTGGAGAGACAGTATGGATGAATTCCTTAATTTAAAACTAGCTCAATAATGACCGTTTTTTTCACTGGAATAATGGTAGGTCAGTACATTTCCAGAGCACAGCAATTTACAACTACTAGGATATTTTTGCTTTTAAATATGGCAGGGTTTAGTCTTCATTTTATATATATATATATATATATATATATATATATATATATATATATATATATATATATATATATATATATACACACACACACACACAGTGAGGCTAAGAAACCCATGACCTTTAAATATTTTTAAAACTCGGCCGAAAATGGCCCGATTATTGTGAAATTTGGTACAAATGGTAAGAAAATGTTTACCTACATTTTGCCTATTTCAGTTGGTGTTCAAAATGTCTGCCGCCAGCTGCAACACATGTGCGAAGTCGGGTGCGCCACTTTCTCATTGACGCATTAATTTGTTGCGTTCAGTCAACTCTGTCGCCCGAAGTTTCTTCAATTATTTTAACTTAAGTTCCTTTTTGATGATTTTGCCCACGGATCTTTGAGAAGCGTCTATCTGATGAGCAATTTGACTTTGGGAAAGATGTGTTTGCGGACGTCCTTCTTGACTTTGCAAAAGCTCGTTAACAATATGATGTTGTCATCGGTGAGCGCAGTGCGTGTTCGGCCAGTGCCTTTACGACGTTCAACAGTGCTGGTTTGGTCTATCTTTTGCAAAAGATATGTCATCCATCCTTTTTTGAAAACTCCTTTAGAAGCCGTTTCGCACCATAATTTTTGTTTTGTCGAAGACATTTTATTGTCGTTTTTTCTTCTTCAGAGAACGCCATTTTGCAGCAGAGGAATTACAGTTGTACGCAGGGCCACCTGCAAGGCGTAAAATTCGTTGCGTGAAATTTGAAATTCAAAATTTGAGACTCGAAATTCGAACAGGGATATTGTTATCATAATTGTCACCAAATTTCATAATTATTGGGTAATTTTCGGCCGAGTTTTTAATAATATTTAAAGGTCATGGATTTCTTTGCCTCACGGTGTATATATATATATATATATATATATATATATATATATATATATATATATATATATATATATATATATATTCTAATGTCAGTTAACTGGACATTCTGGATTGTATTTTATTTTGTTTCTGGGAATGTTTTTTTTTTTTTTAAAGTTGTCTGCCAAATGGCAGTTATTGCTCAAGAATACATTCATTACCTGTAAGCTCATCAAGGAGCATAGACCTCCAACAAACACAAGCCAAGTCCTCCTGTCACATGACATCAGCTCAAGCCCTTTCCTTGTCTTCCTCATCATTTTCACTTCTGTCTCCAGTTCTCTTCTCCATGTGTTTTTTGGTCAACCTCTACTTCTCTACTCTGGAAATTCCAGAACAAAGACTGTCTGATAAAGCTACCAACAGATTTCCTCAAAGTGTGTTAATTGGGTCCCAAAAGGGGCGCAAAGAATACTAACACTGTAAACCTACCATGGATGTTGTAAAATGTCCCTCAAGAGGGTTGGTCATGAGTCTGGCTACCCTATCTCGTAGAAACTTTTAAGCCACTAAAATTCAAGAACTGCCCTGACAAAAATGTTGAAAGACTTGAAGGTTGTTCGTTTGTTTGATACTCACTATGCAGGTTGCTATCTCCTGTGTGCAGCTGAACCTTGTCCGTGAACTTGTATGTCTCACAACAAACCAGGACTGGAATATTGTTGGCTTTAGCCAGAGCTGCGATCATAGAGTTGCCAGATCGAGAATACATGTCCCCGATAGCAAACATTGCAGCCGCACCCAGGAACACTTTCATTGCCTGAAACAGTATTTATATCAACTCTAACGTGTGCACTGATTTATCTCAATTTTACAAAACACTTTTAATGGGATACACTGTAGTTGTTGTAAATAATGAATAGATTTCTATGTAATCCTGGTCAATTGGTTTATGAAACATTTTATATCAACTGACATGAATGTGAATGGAGCCGCAGTAGCACAGTGGTTAGTGCACTAGCTTCCTAGCTCAGTGGTCCATGGTTCGATCCCCAGTTGAGGTGGGATTTTTTAGACCGCAAACAGCTCCGGGTCGACTCATGAATTGGGTACCAGAACATCTCTGGGAAGGTTAAGGCGGCCAGCATGATGCTGACCACATCACCCCTAGTGTGCTGAGGGTCAAGAAAATACGGGCCTAACACTGTATTCCCAATATGCCTCAATAGGCATATAACGAGATCTTTCTTTTTTTTTTTACATGAATGTGAGTCAATCAGAGAACTTGAAGCAAAGTGAAAATAGTGCTTTCAATTAATATGCAGTGGCAACAATCTGTTGTGACTTAGACTTCTGAAATGATCAATAACCTGCAGGAACAGTTTTTATTCACTGTAATGTGATTCTTCTATTTCCTGTTTTCACATATATAGCTTCAAGTAGTGGTCTACTACCACTACTAACAGCTATGTAAGTGAAAACAGACAATGGAAGAATCATTCTAAAAGAAGAAACTACAAAAATCTCAACGTCCGCATTCATGAAACACTGCAGCAAGGAGTAAAAAAGAAACTTTTGCTGGAAAATAAAAGTGCACAAGATACATTAAAAAAAAAAATTCAGTAAGCTGATACATTTTCTCTGTCATTTTTGTCACGCTTACTGCCTGTACATATTTATGATGTACACCAATACCTCAACTTTCGTCGCTTCGACTTTCGTCGCTTCGCTCTTTTGTCGGTTTTCAATTCTAACCACGTTTCCAAATTTCGTCGCTCGCTTCGCTCTTTCGTTGCATTTGGTCACAACTGCACGTCATCTTGATTCTTTCGTCGTTCAGTCTTTGAACAGAAATCGTTCGGTGTGCACTGTTTTTTTTTTTTAAGTTTTCCGCATTGAATCTCTTATATTTGTCATTAAACATATTAATACTACTTATTTTTGTGATTAAAATAACAAAACTATTCATACTATATTATTTTTGTTAATATTTACTGTAAACAGTTCATAGTTATTTTAGTGATAACAGTCTAATGACAGTGTTCATATCGTGATTATAAGACACGTGTACAGTTTTCATACTGTACTTTTTTGTGTGATTAGGCCTTATACAGTACTACTTATTTTTGTGCTTTAATATATTCATAATGGGTCCTAAGTATAGTGACAAAGTTAAAAGAACCCATAAGGTTCTCAATTTGCAAGAAAAGCTTAAGCTAATCAAGCTTAATGAACAAGGCATCTTAAATGCTGAAATAGGCCGCAGGTTAGGTGTACCAAGCACTACAGTTAGCACAATTGTAAAGAACAGAGCTAAAGTGTTAGAGGAAATTAAAAACGCTACGCCAGTGCATACCAAACTTATTAGAAAGAGGCACAATTTAATTGGTGAGATGGAGAAAGTGTTAAATGTGTGGATTGAAGACTAAGTCAGCCACAACATTCCTCTAAGCCAAGATCTTATCCAGGCTAAAGCACAAACTTTATTTAATGCAATGAAGGCTGAACAAGGAGAGACATCAGGTGAAGAGACATTTGGAGCTAGCAGGGGCTGGTTTGAGAAATTTAAGAAAGGTCAAATTTGCATAATATAGCAGTGAAGGGAGAATCAGATAGCGCAGATACCGCAGTTGCAGGAGCTTTTCAAGTGAAGCTTGAAAAAATTATAGAAGTTGGCTACACAAAGCAGCAGATCTTCAACGTAGAATAAATTTCGACAGAAGTTCAAAAGTAAATAGTGGGCTAGAACACCAAATAGCCTGTTACAGAGAACTTCTTAGGGAAAGGAAGAAGACATCAATGAGGTAAACGTCTTTGCTCTCCTTTTTCAAGATGCAACCGCCACAACCAACTTCAGTCACCCCTCCCTCTAACCCTTCAGATTCCGAGCCATCAACATCAGCCCCAGCTCCAGTTAGATCTCCTTCAAAGTGCCCTTCTCCTAAAAGAATTAGATTGAAATCCTCCAGTTCTGAAGATGAACCTCCTCAATTTTCGCCATCTGGTTTTCTAAGTCTAGAATCCCCCTAAATTACCAACATTCAAAACTGTACATACTGTATATATTCATCGTCTACTTGCTCAAGAATGATTTTAAGGTAAGATGCTATTTACGTATTTTTTATTCTTTACTGTATTTTCTTTACTCTTATGTTTATTTCTGTTTATCTAGGTGTTGCACGCATTCGCAAGTGTCATATAGTTAGTTATTTACGTTTTTTGGCGGCCCTAATGCATTTGTAAGCTAAATAAAGGCTATGCTTTGACTTTCGTCGATTTTCGACTTTCGTCATAGCTCTGGTCCCTAACCTGTCGAAAGAGTGAGGTATTGGTGTATATGGGTGTAAACAAACAAAAAATCAAGATGGGGGATGAAAAGAAATTCTTAATTACTAACCTCGCTCATAGCATGAGATGCTGAACCAATGTAAATGTAAGAGCAGGGAATACCACACCTGACCAAATACCTTAGCATTGATTTACCTGGAGAAAGGAATAATGCCAGTTGTTTTAATGGCCATACAGATGTACACAACTAAATAAAATATCTGTTATGATACTGCAGGTAATAGCTATATGTGATTTTGTTGATGATGCAGTAGTGTTACAGCAATGATGATGAATTACTTGTGAAAAGAGGACGTACAATAGGTGATGACATGATATGTACAATAGGTGATGACATGATATGTAATATTGTGATGCCCTCTGTTGCTGGGATGGTGACAAAGAAGGAATAAGATCATTGATCCTTCCAGTTTGTCACTGGAGGTGACCAATGTGTCACTAATATGCTGCAAGCTTCATCATTTAAAACAAAGTGTCCCAGAAACTTTGGCTTGATGAGCCCTGTTGTGGTACAGGCTTCCTGGGGACCAGCTGCAACAGTAATGTCATGCTCCATAAGGAGTGAAAACAGAAAGGGTGACAAATGATGAGTGTGGTGACAGAATGGGTGACAACTGATGAGTTTGGTGACAGAATGGGTGACAAATGATGAGTTTGGTGACAGAATGGGTAACAAATGATGAGTGTGGTGACAGAATGGGTGACAAATGATGAGTGTGGTGACAGAATGGGTGGCAAATGATGAGTGTGGTGACAGAATGGGTGACAAATGATGAGTGTGGTGACAGAATGGGTGACAAATGATGAGTGTGGTGACAGAATGAGTGACAAATGATGAGTGTGGTGACAGAAAGGGTGACAAATGATGAGTGTGGTGACAGAAAGGGTGACAAATGATGAGTTTGGTGACAGAATGGGTGACAAATGATGAGTGTGGTGACAGAATGGGTGACAAATGATGAGTGGTGACAGAAAGGGTGACAAATGATGAGTGTGGTGACAGAAAGGGTGACAAATGATGAGCATGGTGACAGAAAGGGTGACAAATGATGAGTGTGGTGACAGAAAGGGTGACAAATGATGAGTGTGGCGACAGAAAGGGTGACAAATGATGAGTGTGGTGACAGAAATTGTGATAAATGATGAATGTAGTGACAGAAAGGGACCAAGTTAGTAGATATTCTGGCAAGGGAACTAACTAAAATGCTTCTGAACTTTCATATGTGGTGACATTCCTGGAATTGAAAGAAAAAAGAGCCAAACTGCAACAGATAGAAAATCCATTGAGAAACATTACCCACGCAGCACCTGGACCCATGCATACACAGATGGATCAGCAACAAATGCAACAGAAAATGGAGGTGGGGGTGTCTTTCTGACCTTAAGCACTGGTGCAGAAAAAAAGGCTGTCAGTGGCAACAGGACAATTCTCAAGTACGTAACTTCAGAGCAGAGGCCTTGAAAACTGCAGCAGAGGTTATATTGACAGAAGAAAGCACAGAGAAACAAGTTGCTTTTTTTACTGATGCACAGTCAGTAATTGCAACGTCGAAAAGCCAAAATAATACAGACCTTGATGACCTCAGAATAGTGCTCCACAAAGTTTGTTAACGATTCAAAAGTGTTGTGATCCAATGGATCCCATCTCATTGTAACATCACCGGCAATGAAGAGGCTGACAGAATGGCAAAAGAAGGTTCACATCTACCTCAGCCTGATGCAAGCATAACTTTCGAGGAGGCAAAAAATGGAATGTAGAACATCCAGGTCACACACAGACTACTAGCTCAACAGAAGAGAACAAGTGGTAATCTTCAGATTCTGCACTGGCCACAACAGACTGAGATACCATCTATTCAACAAGCTAAAGATAGGAACTACCGATCAGTGTAACTGTAGCACTGATAAAATGACTGCTGAACATCTGCTTCAAAGTTGCCCCTTATATGCGGTACAGAGAAAGCGCATATGGCCAACGCCAAGCTCCTTTCATGGAAAAGCTTTACAGGGATTCAAATAGCCTCAAACTGACTACTGCTTTCTTTGAGAACATTCAAGTGGACGTCTGAGAGTGTACAAAGAAGAAATATGTGGTGACAATAAGGATAGTAAAAAATGGAGAAATAGAAGAGATATTATAGAATGAGATATAAACTGAAGATGATCATCATCAACCTTCAGATCCCTATGGAAAACAGGCCTTAAACAAACTTATGCCAAGTCTTCCTGTCCCATGCCATCAACTCAAGGTCTTTCCATGTCTTCCTCATCCCTTTTATCTCAGTTCTCTTCTCCTTATGCTTCTCGTACCCTGGGGATTCCAGAACAAGGACTACCTTGTAATGCTATCAAAAGGCATCCTCATTGTTGTTCTATAAATGGCCAGCATCTGCTTTCTTTAGATGACTTATCCAAATAGTTAAAGTTTTCATCGCTTTTAGTTTCTACAGGATGGGATAGCCAAGGCCCCACGTCCAACCCTCCTTAGTCATCTTTTGTGATATGCTTGGTAAGTTACAGTATTACAATTCTTTACTGCCCTTTCAATTGTTCCCAGCAACACACATGATGATGAGGACATAGAAAAAGTGAGGAGAAAAGTGAGAAGCTTAAATGGCAAAATGACTGAAAAAACAGTGGTGACCCTGAGGTTATAATGGAAGTGAGGATAGATATTGGTAGCACCTTTTCATAAACAGATGCTTTGAGTGTGAATTAAGGGATAAATCAGAAATGAAGGCCTTTGGGACACAACCAAAGAAGACTGTCCCGAGCAACAAATGTGAAAAACAAATGAAGACTGACTCGACCAACACTGATGAAAAATAACTCACACTGGGCATGACAAGGAACACCCAAGAACGAATGGGAATCTATATTATGTCGAGTGAAAACAAAAACAAACTTACAGCATATAAATGATATAGAAGAGGAAAGGATGAAGGTTACAAGCATATGAAGAAGAAATATTTTGACAGATTTCAAATGCAGACATACACTTCTTATTCTTCTCCCCTTTCATTCCTTATGGAGCCACCACTGTAGCTGGTCTCCATGCAAGAAGCTGACATGACAGCATTCATGCACTCTTGTAGTGATGGTTTCTGTAACAATTTTTTACATGATGAAGTTGCCAGCCCCATGCATGACTCTCTTCTTACGTCGTAACCTGGCGGTGCAGTATTCTTTCTGTTCTCTCCTCAGAGACAACAGGGAACTACATGGGTCAGACATATGGTGTGACTGAAGGATGAAGTAACTGAAGTGTGAATGGACTATGCACCCAAAGGAGCAAGGTCACCAGTTGATTGCTGAACCAGCTCTGTATTTCTTATTACGGGCTAATCTAACATCTCATCGTATGGCACAAGTGGTTCTCACACTTCCCTGTTACCTACCTTCGCTTCGTGGTCTGCCTTCTACAACAATGACACGGAAAGTTTTCCCTCCCTTGTAGGCTGTTTTCAACACCTGGCCAATCAATGATGACCTATTTTGAAAGGTGTTATACCACATTAAAACATTTATACCATAATGAATGTATAATTTCCAAATTTGATAGTTGGTCTAAAACTATATCCCTTCTCCCTTGTTTTTTCTTTTGTTGTTGTTATACCATGCTTGCTTGCCCATTACCGATGGTTTTTCTGTGTACAGCTTGCTCTGAAATATGAAGTTCATAGCAAAATACTCATTCAACAACATGATATAGAGACAACTTATGAAATGGCTAAAACAACTATAAAAGCCATATTCAAGTTCAAATGGGACAGAGAACACCCAGGTCACATTCTCATTCTTAATGACAAAATCCAGGATCTTCATCTTCAAGTACCATGTGTGGTGGTGTAGGTCATTATGTCTCTCCACAACTTCCTGTTTATCAATTTTGTTGACTTCTTTCCATGCCATGATGTAAAACTGTCCAAATCTTCTCTCTTTGTCATTATCTATCTCTTTTTTTTTTCATTCTTTCCTCTTGTCACAATATATTCCAGCTTTACGTGACCAAATAAAGTGGATTGCTTCCTTCTAATTTGAGTAATAGGTTTCCATTGCACGCAGACTTATTTCAGGACATCCTCAATATTCTTTTTTAACTGCCCATGGTATGTTTAACACTCTTCCGTAAAACTACATCTATGTGCACTCAACAGCTACAAAACACGTGTAAATTCTTCAACCTGGCATTGGCTGTGAAAGAGGGACAAGCTTAGCAATCCTGGTTAACTAACAAATCTCTGTGGCCTGCAGAGTTTTTCATGTTTGTTCACTAATTAATCATGAATCACTTCTGTATGTTAGGATTGGTTATGTATAACACTGAACAACTCTCTTTTTTACTTTTATAGACAAAGAGTTGTTGCATAAAATATTTTTCATTTTATGGAATGCTGCTTTTGCCTGGGCTATTCTAAAAACTGAGGATTGAGAGAAATAAAAAAGAAACATCATCACCAAAATTTGTCAGCATGGCTCACAATAACACTGTTGTGTACGGCTTTTGCGCTCAGGCGTATGTCAATCCTTTACTGAAATACAGCTGTCTGCATTAGCTATAAATATATAACGTGACGTATGTATCGTCTGCCCATGCGCAGCCGAGCGGTCAGTTTCCCGTGCGAGTGATAAAATGTAAACAGCCCTGACGGGACGTGCCATGGTTGTGTTCCCGTGGTGAATGTGTTATTCGATATATTTTCTCAGTGGCTTGTAATGAGATTTGGTCGCCACGATTGTATAAGATGTGTTTATGGGCCGTCAAGGGTTACAGCTTCCATGGGAAGCATTGTGACTGTATTTTGAGGTAAACATTTTTGATCGTCAGCATATATTTACATTTGCCGCCATACTTCGTTCACGGCTTGCTTTAACCGGAACGCTAGTCTCGTACGGCCAGAATTGAGATTTATGAATTGTATGGCTCTTACATTGTTTACCACGATGGACTGACACTGGACCTTAATGAATGCAATCTACTTAATGTTATTTATGCTGAATTATTGTTGGAGCTACTGTGAATAAATTTGGATGTGGACCAGTCTTCACCAACTCATTGATTAATCATTAACACTGTTGTACGAGCTAAGAACGATACTGTGTGGCTGTGTTCAGGTGAAAAGTATGATGCTAACCCTTTGTCTACTCAACCTAGCATTCGCGTAAACATCAGCAACGATTGAAGACATACTCACCAAGCCAGAACCTAACTGCCCCCCGCATATAACATTCCTTGATAGCCATTACACAACAGATTTCTGGTGGCCAATGTGTGGACGATTTTTTTTTTTTGGACTGTTCAACAACATCGGACAAAGTGAAACCACACCATGTTGTCTATTGTTTATGCATTATGAACTATTTCTGGAACTGTTTTGCATATTTTCCTCTGCGCATGGCATGAAATTGATGCGGGTGGAAATACATGACTGTGACGAAATTTTTCTGCTCATTGTACAACTGGTCAAATTATTGTGTTTTTGAAGAAAGACGTTACAGCAGAGTCTCAGTGAATGCTCCTCGTTTAAATCAAGTTCTGATGTACATGTTATTAATCAGGCTGCTGCTACACGCCTGTTTTGTCAAGTTTTCAAGGCCCAACATTATCAAGTTGAACTTTCTGTAAGAAAAACTACAATGATGTCGTCCTTCCTGCTCTATTTGGATATTTAATAACTACATTATTGCTGCTCGACCTGTGATGTGCCCTTGCTACGTTGACAACCTGTCCAGGAGATGCTGTGCGACAGATTCACCATCCTTGGCCCCAAGCTAATTGGCTTTATGTGCACTTTTTGTGAACTGTGCTAAATTGGTCTGAGCTCGTTCTTATTTCTTGCATGTTATATCTGTACCTTTCTGTTAGCTTGTTTGTCCCTGTGGGTTTGGTTGGGAGGTGATTCGGTGCAAGAGGTTCATCTCATTAATTCAATGGGCTCACACCGGATGTTTCCTTAGGTTTGCTTGTAGATTTCCAACAGTGGAATATCCGGCTGATATTCGCCGTGCGACTTAGGTCCTCTGTCTGGTTTTCTTCGACCACTGTCTGTATAGGTGTGACGTCTTGTGTTCTGTGCGTTGTCATTGTATAGTATTTCTGCTTTAGTTGCACTAATTTTGTTCGTATCTGTTGGTCTCTCCTTGCTATCTCTCAGTTATATACAAATTTTATGTTTATACACCGTGTCTCTGGTCCTGTGTTGTTCTGACTTAGCAGTAAGCGTGTTTCAATTTGCTGTATTTTTCCTCTTTAGTTTGACATTTATATTCTCTTTTGTTGCTTACTGGTAATGTCTTTTGTCGCTTAGTGTTTTATTCTGCTCCAAAGTATTTTTTTTTCTCTTATCTATATTTATATTTGTTGTCTTTTTCATTATTTTTTTTCCTTACCATTCATTGATTGCATTGTTAATAGCCATTAATATTATTGATTATACAAATCTGACAATTACTTAATACTTGTATACATTGATACAAAATGGCTACCTTGGACTATTTTGTGAAACAAGGTAAAGCCTTTGGCATGGAAGGAGAAGCCCTAAAAGAATTTGCTATGACTGAATATCAGAAACATAGGGCTGAAGAATTGGCCAGAGAAAACAGAAATGAAGAACTGGCCAGAGTAAATAGAAATGAAGAATTGGCCAGAGAAAAAAGAAATGAAGAATTAGCTGAGAAGAGAAGAGCTGAAGATTTAGCCAGCCAAGAGAAAATACTTGCGATGGAAGCAGAAGATAAAAAAAGATTACATGATGAAAAGATGTTATCTTTAGAACTTGAAAAACTCAAGTTGCTAAATATTAAACAAAACAATTCTGAGAGTCAAGGTTCCTCAAACAAACATGTTTCAGGATCTGGTAGATTTCGTTTGCCTACTTTCAAACCCAACGTAGACGATATTTCTTGCTTCCTTAATCGCTTTCAGACTGTGTGTGAGGCCCATGAAATTGATAAATCTGAATGGTGTAGTAGATTGATGGAATTCCTCACAGGGGATGCATTAACTTCGGTTTGTACCATGGACGGTCCCAGTAGGAATAACTATGAAGCTGCCAGAGCTTTATTGCTTAAACTTTACCAATTGGATGAAAATGGCTATTGCATGCGTTTTAAGACCATGTTGCCAGAAACAGGGAAGGACTTCTCAGAATTTATTGCTGCCATTAAATTAACATTCAACAAATGGGTTGAATTAGCGAAAATTCCACAAACATATGAGGCACTAATGGACTTAATGCTCAGAGACAAAGTGTTGTCTTCTGTTAACCAGCAGTTCCTATCATACCTTCATGAACGGAAACCTACGGATTTGACATTGGTGGAAGAATTGGGAAGACAGTTTATTACCGCTCACCCAGGCACATGTGTGAGTAACTCTCGCATCAAAGAGGCTCTACCTGTGGCATTAGCGTCATCTTGGAACAACAAAAACATAAGACCAAGGTCTCAGAGTCTCGACAGGAATTTTGGTCGTGGTAGAGGTAATAACTATGGGTACTTTCAAGGTGGTAACTCTTACGATAATCAATCTCCCCCGTCTAGAGGAAATTTTAGACAATTTCGGGGACTAGAACAGAACCAATTCCAACCACAGAGAGGATGGAAACGAAATGATAATTTTTTCAGGAGTAGGGGAAATTGGAATGGTAATAGATACAGTAAACAATATGCAACTCCTAGAAGGTCTAATTATTCACAGGACAATAGAAACCGGAATTATTCCTATAATAATCAGAATGATAACCATCCTTTCCGCTCTCGGAGCATTGAACGTACAAACTATCATGCTAACTCAGCACAATCTGCTGATACATCTAGTGCTACTCAAAGTAATCCTTCGGTAAATCAGGCTGCTGCTTGTTCTTTTTTTGACTTTGATGCTGCTTCGCAGTGTCCTGATTGCCGAACTTTATTTCAGCCTAATGTGGTATCTACATTAAGATGCGGTCATCCACTTCCTATGATGACAGCACTTGCTGCTCATGATGGCACAGGCACCTTAAACTTTCATAAGGGCCTATTAAACGATACGCAGGTATCTGTGCTCAGAGATACTGGTTGCACAACGGTGGGAGTTCGCCAATCTCTAGTGCACCCATCATGCTCCACTGGAGATTTTGTTAAATGTGTCACATTTGGGGGAACAGTAGAGTTCTATCCCACAGCTATTGTTCACATAGCGACTCCATTTTTCACAGGGAGAATTAAAGTGTGTATTTTAAAAAACCCAATCACTGACCTTATTGTTGGCCGTATCCACGGTGGCAAAGATTGCACACCTGGTGAAATTATTGAGTGGGAACGGCAAAACATTTTAACTGCGAATGCAGTAACAACAAGGGCTCAAGCACAAGCTCAAACGATTGATAACATTGTGCCTGAAAATCAGGGTTATGATTTTCATGCTACTATTAACAAAGAATCTTTTGCAACGCTGCAAAGAGATGATGATTCTTTGCAGAAATTTTTTCGTTTGGTAAGTGGTGAGGAGATGCTTGTAAATAATGCCCCTCGTCAATGGTATATCCTTAAGAATGGTATCCTGATCAGAATGTTTAAAGATTCTTCTGCTCTTAAACAACAGGTCATGGTTCCTAAACAGTTTAGAACTTATATCCTTCAACACGCCCATGATTCTCATTGTGCTGGACACATGGGCTACTCTAGGACACGATCCAGAGTGCTCTCTTCCTTCTTTTGGCCTGGTGTATCTAGGGATGTTGCTACGTATTGTCGCTCCTGTGTTACTTGCCAGGAGGTCAAAGCAAAGGGAGCCTATCACATGGCACCGATACAGGCTTCAGATATACCTGTACGTCCCTTTGAGAAGATGGCCATAGACATTATTGGCCCACTTCCTGTTATGTCAGCTAGAGGACACAGGTATGTCCTCACATGTATTGACATGTGCACGCGCTGGCCAGAGGCTATACCTCTGAAGAATATCACCACCTCAGACGTGGCTGATGCTCTTTTCTTAATCTTTTCCAGGCTAGGTTTCCCTAGAAAACTTCTATCAGACAGAGGTACTCAGTTTGTCTCCGAGGCCATGACTGGTGTTATGCAACAATTAAACATTGACAGATCGCTTAGCTCCGTGTACCATCCAATGAGCAATGGTATGGTAGAACGGCTAAATAGGACGCTTAAACAATTATTAGGCAAAGTTACAGTCAGCTATCCACAAGACTGGGACAGGGTTTTACCCGCCGTGCTGTTTGCGTACCGTGAGGTACCAAATGAACAGACCGGTTTCTCGCCATTCGAGCTTGTCTTCGGAGCTCAACCTAGAGGTCCTATGTCTCTTATTAAAGATTTGCTCACTGACTCAGAAATGACTCAAGACACCAAGTCATCTTACGAGTATGTCGTAAACCTCCGACGTAAGATAATTGATGCTTGTCAGTTGGCAACAGCATCTTCTGAAACTGCTAAAGAAAAAGCTCGTCAGTTTCAGAATCGTAACAGACGACTAAGACACCTGGTGCCTGGGGATGAAGCTTTTGTGCTTCTTCCTAGAAAGGACAACAGATTACTCATTGCTTGGAGTGGTCCTTACAGAGTTATTTCACGCATTTCTGATGTTGACTATGTACTTGACGTTAAGGGAAAAAACAAAACTTTCCATATAAACATGCTCAAAGAATTCCATACTCGACCTGGATATCTTCAGGCTGTCTTTCATGCAGTAAATGAACCCACAAGGCATATTACTCATTTTTCTTCCCTGTCTGTGATTCAGGAGGAAGAATCTGCGTTTCCTGACTTACCTATGGATCTTCCTGTCATGCCTTTAACTGCTACTGAGACGTGGAAGGATGTTTCTATCTGTACGGATTTATCATCCGACCAACGTCAGCAGGTGTCTGATCTTCTTCAATCTTTCCCAGATGTGCTGACAGATATCCCTGGTCATACATCGGTTATCACTCATGATATCCTCCTCACGGATGATCAACCTATTCGAGTTCGACCATACCCCATTCCTATCCATTTTCAGGATAAGGTTAACAAAGAACTTGACGACATGCTTCGTTTGGGTATTATCGAACCATCAAATTCTGCATTTGCTTTCCCGATGGTCATTGTTAGAAAGAAAGATGACAATATAAGACTATGTATTGACTATCGCAAACTCAATAATATTACTGTCTTTGATGCTGAGCCTTTACCGTTATTAGAAGACCTTTTGCCAAGACTTGCTACAGCTGTTTTTTTCACTAAGTTTGATCTCACTAAAGGATACTGGCAGGTTCCTTTATCGGAAACTGCTAAGCCCCTTACTGCTTTCACAACACCTAAGGGGTTATTTCAATGGAATTATATGTCGTTTGGACTGATGAATGCTCCTGCCACATTCGTCAGGATGATGCGTAAAATTTTTTCTAACAGGTCTGATATTATTACATATATAGATGACATATGTCTCTTTACTACTTCTTGGGAAAATCATTTCTTAGGTCTCACTTCACTGCTGGACACTTTACGTTCACACCATCTAACTGCCAAACCTTCTAAAATTTTTGTCGGTTTTGGAGAAATATCATTCCTTGGTCATAGAGTTGGTCATGGTTTGCTTAAAACTGAACTGTCTAATGTGTCCAAGATTTTGAACATATCTGTGCCCACAACTAAGAAACAAGTGCGCAGTATTCTCGGCCTTATTCAATTTTACAGTCGATTCATTTCGAATCTATCCAATCTCACTGCTGATCTGTCTGCTTTATTAAGAAAGGGCTCTCCCAATCATGTGCACTGGTCTCAAGAGTGCCAAGCAGCCTTAGCTCATATTAAAAGTTTATTTTCAACCCCTCCAATATTGAGGTTACCAAATAAAAATTTTACATTCTATCTTCGCACTGATGCGTCTTCCAAAGGTGTTGGTGCTGTATTGATGCAGAATTTTGACGGTACACTTCATCCTAACTTGTACATATCACGGAAGCTGACGGACGCAGAAAGAAAATATCCAGCAATCGAGCGCGAATTGCTCGCCATCGTCTGGGCTGTTTTGAAACTGGAGAGGTACCTTCTTGGATCAAGATTTATTATACAATCAGACCAGCGCTCCCTGTCATTCCTCATGAAATCGAACCACAAGAATCCTAGGGTTGCGCGCTATTCTATTTTGATGCAATCGTTCGCATTTGAGGTCCAAGCTATTCCGGGCACTGAAAATGTGTTAGCTGATTTACTCTCCCGCTGCCCTCAACAAGACTTTAACGATACTAATTAACATTATTATGTGATCCAAATATAAGTGCATGGTTGACATTCAGTACTGCTGCGTGACTTTCAAATGTATTTACGTGATCCACTCATTTACATTGGATGATTGACTTTCGATACCTTCATACTATCAGGACCTGAACATTTCGTTGCTTAGTAACAATCTACTTTCGTGTCAAATGAATAACTCTACTTTAGTGCTATAAGCACATGTGAAAGACATATTGTTGCCAATTGTAAACAATGTAGTACCATATTTATCAATAGATCAGTATGAAAACTACATGATGTATAAATTCTTCTAACTTTTTCTTTTTTTTCCTTCTTAATGTTCCCTAAAAGACATAACCTTACTTATATTTCGCATGTTTATTAGTTTGATTCTCTTTATGTAACAATTCTCTTATGCTATAGTGATATCATTACTTTAACATATACATTACAAGATGATCTTTTCTTTATTGCATTATTAGTTTACATTTCGTTGTTTCTGCCTCTCATATTCTTATGATAATGTATTGACTGATGACAGTCTTTTTCATGCACTTTCATTAATATTTCCAGTAGATTTGACTTCGACTGGACTTTGAGAATTTATTGTTCTACGGTTGACGATTTTTATTATGATGTACTTAATTTTGGCCGTTCTTTCATTCGGGGAATGTTTGAAAAAAAAAAACATGTTTTTTTTTTCCCCGAGAGGACGGGGTGGTTGTTGTGTACGGCTTTTGCGCTCAGGCGTATGTCAATCCTTTACTGAAATACAGCTGTCTGCATTAGCTATAAATATATAACATGACGTATGTATCGTCTGCCCATGCGCAGCCGAGCGGTCAGTTTCCCGTGCGAGTGATAAAATGTAAACAGCCCTGACGGGACGTGCCATGGTTGTGTTCCCGTGGTGAATGTTATTCGATATATTTTCTCAGTGGCTTGTAATGAGATTTGGTCGCCACGATTGTATAAGATGTGTTTATGGGCCGTCAAGGGTTACAGCTTCCATGGGAAGCATTGTGACTGTATTTTGAGGTAAACATTTTCGATCGTCAGCATATATTTACATTTGCCGCCATACTTCGTTCACGGCTTGCTTTAACCGGAACGCTAGTCTCGTACGGCCAGAATTGAGATTTATGAATTGTATGGCTCTTACATTGTTTACCACGATGGACTGACACTGGACCTTAATGAATGCAATCTACTTAATGTTATTTATGCTGAATTATTGTTGGAGCTACTGTGAATAAATTTGGATGTGGACCAGTCTTCACCAACTCATTGATTAATCATTAACACTGTTGTACGAGCTAAGAACGATACTGTGTGGCTGTGTTCAGGTGAAAAGTATGATGCTAACCCTTTGTCTACTCAACCTAGCATTCGCGTAAACATCAGCAACGATTGAAGACATACTCACCAAGCCAGAACCTAACTGCCCCCCGCATATAACATTCCTTGATAGCCATTACACAACAAACACTGACTAAATTTTTGATAACATTATTTCTTTTCTTTATGTTTTATAATTCACCAGGAAAAACAGAAAATAATTTTAATTTTAAAAAGCATGTGAAATTTGTACTTACGCTGCATATACAAGGATGACATCTCCATTATCAATTTTGGTGTCAGCATAGTGCGCTACAGCCTCGGCCGCTTTGATGATGTTTACCTGTATGAAGTTGTCTATCTCATCACGCAATTTGGAAATAGCCTGTGAAAATAATGCAGAATGAATTATTCCAACTTACTGTGCTGTCCCTCAGAATATTATTGTTTGCATTGTCAGCTCCTTTTAGTTAGCACATCTTCACATTTGCCCTTCACAGGACAGGGTTAAAATGAATATATAATTTAACATTTGCCATTTCACAGAAAATGTGATGCTATGGTCTAGAAACAAATAAATACATATTTTAATAAACAACAAAGGTATGACATTCAAGGGGGGAAAAAATGAAAATAATGGAACAAATATCTAACAGTAACGATTTTCAAACACTCAAATTAACAAGATATTTAACTCTTTCATTCCTGATTCCTAACCAGGCAACTTGATGATCTGTTAACATTACTCTTATCACTGTTATATCACTAAACTCGGATTGTTCATGTCTTCTGTTTCATTTATATTGCTACTCTGCACTTTTTAATTTTTTTTAAAAGCATATATGTTGATACAATAGCACTTCTTTCCTGAAATACGTGGTTTTGTCTTTCAGTTAATGATTTCTTCTGAGTTTTCCTCATTTTAAAATGCAAAATCCTTTAAATGAAATGGTCCCATGTACTACTTCTGGCAGTTCTTGCATAAGATCAACCAAGAAGTTATCTGAGATATTCTAATTGAGACAATCAACCATGAGTTCAGCTGTTTCACTGATGGACTAGAGAACAAAAATTGGTGGTGTAGTCGTAATAGCCCCGTGGAGTCCCCAGAGTCTCTGATCAGACAAAGAATAAGACCACTGCTACCTAAGGCATGTCGAAAAAGGTGATTAATATAAGGTTGGGCCCATATGGGACTGGCAATCTCATCGTGTAAGACAAATGCTGCAGAAACCACAGCTGAAATAGCATATCAATGCTTTTGTGCAAGCGTCTTGGAAGATGATTGGTTGCGGTGGTGGCTTCATGCTTCATAAGAAGCAAAAAGGACACTGATGATGTTACTAGAAACATCATTATCTCAGTATCTTCGTTTCCTCTGCAGAAATAGATGAGGACGGAGGCCTACATGCTGCTTGACAGTAATCTTCCAGCATGCGTCTTCACTGTCATACATTACAGCATAAATTTTTCAATTTAATACAAAAATGTATTTTTTAAGACTACTGCTACTGCACTGCCTGTGTGTTACTGGGACTCAAAAGGGCAGCGGAGAACAGTAACACTAAAACCTTCCATGCATATCGTAATAGGCAACTAAGGAGGACTGGACATGGGGCAGCTACCCTTATCTTGTAGAAATGTTAAGGTACAAAAACCTCAAGAACAATATGGATAATTCAACTAAAGAAAATTCCAGTGATGAGACAAAGAATAGGACTATTGTTCCCTCAGACATGTCTTACAAGGTGACTAATACAAGGTGACTAATATAAGGTGACTAATACAAGGTGACTAATAATATAAGTGACCTTGTAAGACATGCCCAAGGGAACAATAGTCCTATAAATATGAGGTTTTGCATGGGACTGGCAACCTCATCATGTAAAACACATTCCTACAGAAACTACCACCACAAGAGCATGAGAATGTTTGGTGCAGACGCCCTGCAAGGAGACCAACTGCAGTGGTGGCTCCATGCTCCATAAGGAACAAAAAAAAAGAAAATGAATGATGAACTAAAGAAAATAATTCAATAGAGAAACAGATGGAGACAAAAAATACATGAAGAAAAGAATTGGAGAAAGACATAAAAGGGATAAAGAAAGACCTGGAACTGATGGCACAGGACAGGAAGGCTTGACATGTTTTTGTTGAGGATCTGTGCTTCAGAGGGAACAGAATGGTATTCTCTGATTGCTAATGCACATAGGGGCAGCCATTTTTTCTTCAGTCAAATCCACCTTATTTTCTTGGTTAAATGAAAAGCTGAGTGAAAATGTGACAGTAATAAACAATCAAAAAGACCTATACATCAAAGTAAAAGAATTAAACTGAGCATCAAATTAGCAAGAATGATGAACAAATTTAAATAATTTTAATTTACTAAGTCATTTCAAGATAATTCAATGAAGACAAAACAATTACAATCACTTACAGCTTCATCCTCCATATCCCTTGGGATCTTACTAATGTGATGTTTTAAATGCTTGATTGCATTCCCCATACTTGTACTGATGGGACGACAATAGTTTAAATACCTGGAAAGGAAAAAAAGACACATTTTCTCCCACATATTTCCAAAATTACTACAGCTAGCATTTTATTCACACCAACAAGATATTTTGTTTTGTTTTTAAGGAGGCTTTAAAATTATACAAGCTGCATATTAATAATACACAATAACAAAATTATACAGTGCAGATCATGGATTTTATGTGCTTTATCAGGCACATTGTAAAAATCAATTAAGGAGGGTAAGGCATGGGCTTAACTACCTGTAAAAACTTAAGACAGCTACAAAAATTATAATAAAATTCAAGACTGCCATCTGCAAGGAAAAAAAAGATGCTCTCTGATAAGGAGGATCATGACAGAAGACAGTGAAAACTAAAAGGTATTTGGATTACTCATCCATCTCCTCTGGGAGATACCAAAACACACAGAATAAGACAGAAATCTCAAGACAGAGAAGGAGATCAAGTCACAAATACAATAAATGTAATAAAGACTGCCCAGGACAGGAAGTATACACTGGCTGAAGGTCTATGCTAGAAGGGAATGTGAAAGGCAAAGTATTAAAAAAGTTTGTTTTCATTTAGACATTATTGTTTTAATACCAAAGGAATGCATCAAGACATGTTATCAATCAACATAAGTAAAACCCTGTGTAGTTCCCAAGGGAGATAAAGCAAGTTTCTTTGAGGAGAGAAAGCAAGATAAGAATTGCTGCTCCCTCAGGAACCTAGTAAAAGATGACAAATATCAGGTTGCTCATGGGGCTGCCAATCTCACAATGCACATGTAATTGCTGCAGAAACTACCACTACATGTGTCTGTGCTATGGCTTAGGGGACCAACTTCATGCCCCATATGTGACAAACAAGATGATGATGAGGAGCAAACAATATTTAAAATGACAGATGATGTGTACCTGTTTGTTAGTGTATTGTTCTTTGGTTTTAGCCACTACAACATGTAACAGTACTAGCAAATTAACTGCAAGTATAGCTCTTCAGGCAATAATGTTAACTCACGGGGAAAGAGGACATGGGGAAAACTGAGAAACACAGTAGGGATATTGCATGACATAAATGAGATTCTGAAGGGAAAATGAACAGGGAAATGGAGCTAATGGTTGAGATTCAAGGTGAATGGAAGAATTTAATGATCACTGGCATAATCATCCATTAAAAGTAGCTCAACCATACAGTTACTGACTTTCATAAATGGGAACCTGTTCAGGACAGAAAGATGAAAATGGTGTGACATGATCATCATTGCGGAATTGATATAGAGATCCAAATTAGAAAGAACCAAACAGCACTTAAACAAGAGGTAAGGAAAAGATGATGGTGGTTGATAGGATACACACACTCAAACACTAAAGAAACTTGCTTATAGCATCACAAGGCAGTCCTTCCTCTTGAATTACCAGGCTTGTTGTTGTTGTTTAAATAGAGCTAAAGCTTTTTGCTCTTTTGCAGCCAATACCAAGTATTTACTCTGTAGATCTAGGCTTTTCCTGTGGTTTATCTGTCATTCTGAAATGTGTTGAGTTGGACAGGAGCTCCAGCTTGGCCTGGATTTAAAGGATCATCACATCTGGTCCCAAACTAGGAGGAAGAAGCATGTGGCTTATTGTGCATTCCCCACCATCCAAGTCGACTCTCTAAATATGCAGCTAAAATACTGAGCTCTGGTTCTCCCAAGGAAGTCACGTCCTACACAGAGCCACATCTCAGTTCCTCCTGCCTATCATGGGGTCCATAGTGAGATCCTCCAGCATGCAGGCAACAAGGTAAAAGCCAGAGTTACGTCTGGGGCTCAAGTGACTCATCCAAGCTTAGTATGAAATGCAACATGTTTCACCACAACGGGAATCCCTAGAAGTGTATGGATGATTTCAAGAGTCAATGAGGGTGTAATTAGCTTCACAGACAGCGATTCACATCCAAACCTACATACTATAGAATTGTGCATAAATGATGGTCATTTAAGGATGACTCCAGATATGCCTCCACACATGAATTACCAGGGTAAAAGAAATACAGACCCAAAAAACAGATAGAGAAAAAAATGGAGACGGATAACAGAAGTATTAAGAAGACATGGAGAGAACTTGATCAAATGGTGCAGGACTTCGCACGATCTGACAGAAGATCTGTGCTCCAAAGACAGCTAAAAGGCAAAGAAGAAGGCATAGAAACTTCTGGAAATCTAAAGATCCTCATTCCACTGGCATTAAAAATGGTGTTTTAATACACAATGAAAGGAAACAAAATCTTTAAACTGCTGGATAGAAAACAGACCAGCATCTGATGAAAGATGACAGAAGAAACTCCATGTTCTATGTGCAATCAAGGTCCTGAGTGAATAAATGATGATCTAGTTATACAGAAACCAATCTTGGTTATCTACTTACGAAATACATGGGTTCAGAAAGTTCTTTTCAAGATCTCTGGATAGTTCCTTTTCATCTGGTGTTCTGTATTTTGTAATAACCTTGAAGGGAATAAAGTTTTGGTAAAATCAAACTGCAGAAGGCTTCACATTCACTCAGAAATCAGCTTACACAACAATTTCTGTCACATATCTGACAACATATGAATGAACACAAAGGCTATCATTTCTATATAAGTTAACCTGAGATTTTCCCTTTTGTACCAAGACAATTAAGAAAAGATTTATCAACTAACAGAAGATTATCTAACATATATCAGCAACACAATATAATCATATTTATTAAATATCAGTGTTCAGAGTCTTTTTGCGCACCATATGGATCGATTTCTTTTGAGATCATATGCTGCACAAAAAGACATGACTGAGTTTGAATAGTATGCGTTTCCGCGCAAATGACATGAGCATGTTTGTATTAGTAACTGGAGCATTGTGTTGACAAAGTGTCTATCAGACGGCCGTGACTATATTAGTGGATCATGTCTTTATGATAGTGTATCATATCCTAATGGATTTATAGGACCATGTTGATGAACCAGGAGCAATTAGAGGAATGAATTACACTGACTAACAAAAAAAAATTTTTTTTTTCTTTCTCTAACATTTCTATGTTTTTCTGGTCAATTTTAATGCGCTGTTTTTTAAATCTGCAAACCGTTTTTCTCTATCAGGTCGGGATCTCTAGAAATACGCAATTGAAGTTTTTTAACAATGCATACAGTATTACAACATCATTTGTACAAGAAGTATAACAGTTATGTAGGCTTGAATTTCTTTGCAGTCGACTTTCATCGGTGAATGGCATGTGGTACATCGCGATGAAGCATCCAACAATAATCGGCAAGCATGGTCACACTCCACCGTCCTTGATAACGTGACTCCATTACGGCGATATCTTGATGGAATCGTTCTCCATGTTCATCGCTGACTTCGCCAAGGTTGTCAGGGAAAAAGTCAAGATGCGAATCGAGCAAATGGATTTTGAGGGACATGTTACAGCCCATAATTCTGTATGCATGTATGCACTGCTTAACAATATGCACATAGTCGACAGATTTGTGATTTCCCAGAAAGTTATCGACGATCGATTTGAATGCCATCCATGCGCGAAGTTCACTACCATGTAACAAGTTCTCGAATTGTTTGTCTGCAATAACTTTCCTAATCTAGGTCCTACAAAGATACCTTCCTTTATCTTTGCATCGCTAATCTTTGCATCGCTAATTTGCGGAAACTTTTCTCGAAGATAAGTGAAAGCTTTGCTCGTTTTATCTAACGCTTTTACGAAATTCTTCATGAGCCCCAACTTTATATGTAACGGTGGTAAAATGATGCTGTCTTTGTTAACCAATGGCTCGTGTATTACATTTTTATGCCCGTGCTGCATACGATCCCTGATAGGCCACACCTTTCTTGCATAATGTTCCTGTCTGTTGCGGCTGTCCCATTCACATAGGAAGCAACAAACTTTAGTATACCCAGTTTGCATGCCCTTGAGAATTGCAATGACCTTTAGGTCTCCACAAATCCGCCATTGGTAGTCATTGTACTTTATTTTTGCCAAAAGTATAGCCATATTGTCATAAGTTTCTTTCATATGAACAGAGTAGGCGACTGGAATTGATGAAAATAAATTTCCATTATGCAATAACACGGCTTTTAGACTTCTTGGAAGAGTCGATGAAAAGTCGCCATTCGTTGACTATGTGCTCATGACCGAGGTGCACCATTAGACCTTTTACATCTTTGCAATAGCAAATGTCATCATCCATCTCAAAGTATTGAACAAGTTCTCTGTGTCTATGACGAAATTTAGATATCGGAGTATTGGGCGCTAAAAGATTCCATTCTTTGAGTCGCGAACCGAGTAATTCTGCTTGTCCTTTGGGGAGAGCGAGATCACGTATTAGATCTGAAAGTTCTGAATGGTTAATTAAGTGAACACCATCATTCACCGGTATATAATCCGAGTCAGAATTAGTTTCTAAAGCAGGTAAACTATCACTTTCTGATGGTTCATTCACGTCCAATGGATATTGTTCTGGTGGAACTGGGATCGGACACGTGATTGGATCATGAGGCACTGGTTTCGAAACCGATTCAATATTTGGATAAACCACAGACTTTCTAGTTTTAAAAGTGAAACCATAGATATTTGTCAAGCAGAAGTAACAATCAGTAGCGTGATTTGTCGGTTCACGCCATATTACTGGCACTCCAAAAGGCATCGACTTATGCTTCGGCGATTTTCGTTGGTTACTGCCAATGTATTTGCACAAGTCGAACAAACTGCATTTGGCTTCCAAGATTTATTTGCATCATCAACTTTCGAATCGAAATAAAGTTCATATGCTTTCTTTAGCAATGGTGTAAAGTTTTTCTGGTGAACACGATCGGTAAAATATCCGCACACGTAACAGAACAGATCAGCCGAATTTCTACAATTTCTAGAAGCCATATTTCACTCAGAATTATTTCAAAATACAGTAACTATTTGAAATATAACGTAACATATGTCATGCATCTTTTAGCAGTATAAAAAGTAGAATTATTTTGCATTTTATTAATTTTTAAAAAGTTATATAGTAAAAATGAAACGGAGCAAATAACGGTTTCCCAAAAATATATTTATTCACAAATATCTTAAGAACCCGACGTGATAGAGATAAACGGATTTCAAATTTGAAATCAGCGCAAGAAACTGACCTAAGAACACTTATTCTTATATAAGAAAGAAAAATGTTGTTTGTCAGTGTTATCATATGTGTCACGAAGTGGTTTTACGTTTATAGAGTTTGCCTGAATGAAAGCAAGACCCTAGTATGAGAAAGTCTGAGAAGATAGAATTTAGATGGAAAAATGACATGCCTGTGGACAGGTGAGACTATTGGCTCAAGAGATAGACCCAGGATTTGAATCTCCCCCTGCCGCTTCGTGACTAAAAAAAAATGGCTATAGTCTCCCCGCCTCTGACTGCCTTGAAACACAAGGAGATAAGGTGTATAAATACGACCACAGACACCACTATACAGACGACGTAAAGTAAGTATAGTAAAGAGTAGAATCTGATCCAGTAAATATATGTATATATATTTATTTACAACAATAAAGCATTAAAATGTCATCATCACGCAATCACATAAATAGCGTGCGCTGTTGCACGGCCTGAAAAAATAAACCAAGTAACAATGAAATTAGGTAGACACTGAAAAAAACCCAAACCCCAAATCACATTCACTCTTTCTGTCACCCTGCTGAGGAACAATAAAATGATTAGTGATTTAATCTACTCTGATATTGTGGGGCTGTCAACTTTAGCCTCCACTCTCTAACACAACTAAGATTTTACTGTCTTAGTCCTGCTGACTCTTCCTCAATGACCGTCTACACAGCTTTCCACTTGTTAGGCGATATGCGCCGCTATCTAACACCACTGAAAAATGCTAAAATAATAGACTGGGAGTAACACAATGGCTCAGTGTCTATCCTTCAACTGGATACTGAACAGACCCTACTGGTCCTGTCTATTTTCTCCCTCCTTCTCTCTCTCTCTATCTCTCTCTCTATTGCTCTTGGTCTCAGTGTCTCTCCCACACTCGCCGACTGATGATGCTGCGTCTCCGTTACGCTCTCCTCTTGTTCCTTTCAAGACCAGGCATGGTAACCCTGTCACCTGTTCCTGAATTCTGCGATGATGATGATGAAGTTCTGGCGTCAAGCATGAGGTACTTGATGAACTGTCGACAAAACTTCTCTGCTGCTGAATAGCTTCCCTCTTTTAACCCGCTCCGGAGTTAGAGGAAAAAAACCACAGCCTTGATTTCCGGCTGTACGCAATTGAAACCAGTCTCACGGCCACCTGCCGTTGCTAGAGACTATAATAGCAATGCTCTCGGCTGTATGATAAATAAACCACGGTCCAGCTGAAGCATAGGGACTTCACTGCCAGAGACCATAGGTCTGACCCTTAAGCTAGGTCCTGTTGCCGTGGGTAATTTTGCACATGGGCAAATTTACGCTCCCCCACTATTCTTGCCGCGACTCGCTGAAATTAAAAGAAGATGCGTCTATTTTTATAACCATTCCAACCTAACGCATCTCTAACCTAACTCCCCTTCACTCTCCTTTTACAACAATACATAAAATAATATTGCCCACGTGGCTCACTCGTCATGTACAACAATACAAAAATTAATATTACCCACGTGGCACTTAAATCTCTCTCCTCCTCTCTCCCCTTCTCTCGTTCTGAAAACGATACATAAAATATTTCTATTCCACGTGGCACTTAAATCTCCCTCCTCCTCTCTCTCTCTCAACTAAAATCCGCCAGCCAAATAAACAAAACCTGTCTGACGGGCCACTTGGCCATCACACATGGCTACCCACGTGTCAACATTTTCAACTCGGGAACTTCTTTTGTCCGAAATTCCGGGGTCTCCCTTTTTTAACATTACCCATTGAGGTTTCCCGGCTTGCTCCAAAATTAAATTAAATCTCGCTATAGGAATAGTTTCCTCCCCTAAGCAGTATAATTCACTGAAACATACATCTTTACTCTCCGACTGCATTTCTTACATTTAAGGCATAATAAAATTAACGTACACACAATCGATTCCCCCTAAAATTACAGTTGTAAATACACAGGAATAAATGGTGGTTTTACCCAACATTCTACAACTATGAACACCCGTGTAGCTTATAACACGTTCCCATCTACTGCCAAAATCACAGAAAGAATAAGCACACTGTTACATTTACATCGTTCTTCAAAAAAAAATGATAATGGATGGCACTATCGTTTATTTTAAAACTGAAAAGTTAATCTTTACCTACGGGCGAATTTCTGAAAAACCCACTAATAAGTAAAACGATGAATAAAATAGTTACATACCGATTATCGCTGGTTTTTCCCACAGTGGAGAACGATAATTACGACGTCCTACGGCCAGGCAATTATTTCTTCAGAGACAATTGCCCGCGGTTTCCTCCCTCATTATATACAAGAGAAAACACCCACGCGAATTCTCTCCTGAGCATACCCTAGCTTTCCCTCGACCAATGGAAACGCTCAGAAAAATAAACATAACTATGAGCTACGCCAATCAGATTTGAAAACAACCCGACCGCGTGTCCAAAATGACATCACGTCCACGTGTGTTTCTGACGCGTCATACCGGCGTGCCCGAAAATAGCGATTTCCGTAAACAACGGAAAATCGCGTGATCAGAAGAAAAATAAAACTGGTCGAGTGTAAAATAAATCTACCGTCATAAAACGAACCCATTTAATTTATCTACTCAAAAAAAATACCAAACACGATATATATTCAAATGAGAAGAAATAAAATGGTGAAAAAGCGTGCCCGAAAATAGCGATTTCCGTAAACAACGGAAAATCGCGTGATCAGAAGAAAATAAAACTGGTGAAAATTCAAAATAGAACCACAGAATCGGGCCTGTTAAAAATCAGAATTACAGTGTAGCATCACAATATGGAACACTATGAATATTAAATGAACAAGAATTAATAATATTTGAAATGCCGTCTGGATATTATAATAATGGATGTCTGCTCATGGATGTTGTTAATGTTTTTTAAATGGATTGATGCTCGACACGATGAAATTATGAATGATATTATTATGTCAAGGAGAATTGTTCTACAGTGAATAAAGTGTCTGTCGATAAATGTTACCCACATGCCTGAGGATTATACTATTCGTTCATTATTCGAGTTGGCCATTTATCTGTTGACATTTATGATTTACACCCCTAGCTCAGGGCGTGGTAAATCTCAATAATCGAAGAGATCGTCCATAACAATCAGTTAACATATATCAGCAATACAATATAATTCTATGTCATATTTCAATTACAGAATATGTTTCTAACACACATTTGTTTCATTAAAACTGAACATACCTCCTTTAAAGTTGCAAGTAAGGCCATACATCTTGCGTTAGCTCCAACAATATTGTGATGAAAGTATTGAAAACCCAGGTTGAGAATGCTGTTATCTATCTTTAGAGATTTCCCGCTGAAATAAAGGTTTGATTTTTTTCACTCTTCTGCCTTGGCAGACATGATAATAAACAAATATCACTACAGGTTGGTAACCCAGAATCTGAAATGCTCAGGGACGGCAGTGTTTTGGTTTTAGAATTTCACCCAAAGTAGCCTAAAATCTGCCCAATCGCCCATAAAGTAGCCCAAGTCATCCAAAAAAACTTTTGATTTTCTGAATATTTCAGTTTTCGGATTTTGGGTTACCGACCTGTAGACAATCTTTTACAATGAACCCACATAGAAAGAAAAAATGGGAAAGCCACACTAAGGTACAACCTGTACATCAGCAAAGAAAATGTTAAATAACCTGAATAAAGATATAAAATTTGTGTCCAAGGCAATACACGCTTTAGAAAGTGTATACTTTAAAAGAAGTTAAACAGTGAAAAGAAATAAAATGAAGCAAGAGACAGAACAATACCTCTTATGTCTAATGTGGAACTCACGTTGTCTTAAACTCATGGAGTTAAACATTACTCACTACTTTACGTGCTGTTTTTAATGATTGTCAAAAGACCAGGAAATCCATCATGTGTTATTTATAAGACTGTCAACTAGAAGATAAGATGAGCAACACAGAAAGATGTAAAGAAAAAAAGAAAGAAAAAAACAGGTGACACAGGGGAAAAATAACATTAAATAAGCAAATGAAAATATAAAATCAGAAAGGAAAAAAAATATCAAAGCAAACAGATATGTGAAAAATAATGTGAAATGGCAAACCAATTAAAGAATGTAAACGATAAGCCTGTGGTGAGGTACAGATGTCCAGAACTGCTAATGTGGGTGTTGGAAGTTAATCAACAACTATTAATCTTCTATTTTTCCTATACCTGTCTACATGTCTTGTCTTTGTCTCCTGTTTATGACTGTGCTTTGATGAAGGGTAAACCCTGAAACATCCTGTGTTTTCATTGTATTGTTCTACTGTGAAACTGACTCAATATCAATTTTTTTTGGTCTGCTTTTTCTCCAGTTTTACAGTAGTCCCCTTTTTATTTATACAATCTGAGAAGCAATACTGACAAAAGTAAATACATAAATAACATATGAAAACACAAAATAACTAATTATGCTCACGGTCCTAATATACAACAACAAAAATAACTTTATTATTTTTGTTGTTGAAAGTTGGGTCTGAGAGCATAGTTATTTTAGGTTTTTAAGCTGTATTTATTAATTATTTATACAGGTGCATAACCCAGAATCCGAACACCGAAATATTCAGAAAACCGAAAGTTTTTCGGCAACTTTTTAAGCAATTTCCGAACCGACTTTTGGTCGACTTAGGCTATTTTTGGGGGCTACTTTTTGACGAAATCTGATAAAATCAGATTTCCGAAACACGGCCGTCCTCAAGCGTTTTGGATTCTGATTTACACACCTGTAATATATTATTTATTAAAAATGTTACTGCTGTATTATTCTTCTATACTCTTCTCCAACACAACTCATCTATTCTCCCGATCTTTGTCATTTTCATTATGCACAAAACTGTGCTCTGAGAATCAGCATAAATCAACAAACAAACTATGGGAACCAAACTTACAGCATTTCCTTTTCCTTCCTAGCCCACATCTGCTCCTCAGTTTCATTTTGGATTACTGCATTCACCACAGGTTTCTTCTTGGAATTTTTCTCACCACCACCCACTTCTCCAGCAGGTTTTGACTTGTCGCCCACAGGTTCCTTTTTAACTGTATCAACAAAGATGACATATTAACATTTTGGGGTACAATTTACATTTAGACTAGTAAATTATAGGGTGACCTTCCATTGGATGTGCTAGGGTGTTACATATACAAAAACTATAAGGGGAGGTCACTCTATAATCCCCATTTTGGTTAGAAAAGTGTTCAAGGCATTTAATTAGAAACTGCTTCAACAACCCTTTTTAAAAAGGGATATGAGTATGGCTGGCTTATCTTCAACTTTCCTCGGATCAATTTTTTAATGAACAAAGTTGGTGGGTAGACAGTTTCCGATCTGTTTCTTCCATGGAATGAGTCAGTGCTTTGGCACATTCTACCTTGCTCCATTTTACTGCCTAAATACAGGTCTTACAGATAAAATGACACTGGAAGACAAGTTTTCTGTCAATACACTTTAATAATGATGACTGGTGTTGTTAAAACAAAACAAAACCCCACCACTCAGTGAATGATTAAACACTAAGACCAATATCTCTGACCACTGCACTGCATATAAAATTGTGACTAAATACATCATGATGTTATCCATCAATTCTGTTGTTCATCTTGTCTCGTGTATCAAGCTGTCCATCAGCTTGTCTTCTCTTTCTCCCCTGTTTTTCCTGTTGCCAGTTTTCCAAGTACTCATCATATGTCCATAAAAGATCAACTGTTCCATCTCTACTTTTTCTTCTTCTTTGCTCACTCTCAAATATCCACATCTATCTCTCTTGTAAAGTTGACCATCTCAGGCTTCTTCTGTTGCCAAACCGTTTCTCCCACAACTGAGCCATAGAAGGCCATGCTGCCACTCTAGTCCTCTCATGCAGTCAACAGTCTTATAGAACATGTTCTACTGTTAGTTTATCCTCCTTACATTACATGGGCACATATCTGTCAGTCCCATTTTCAATCTGTTGAAAAGATGGTATTTGTCTGCAATATCTGGTTCGTGGTCTAAAAATTATCACTTGATCTCTTCTAGGCAACGAGTAGTCTGGTTTTATGAAGTTGTGCATGGCAGGCTGGCAACCTCATCATGTCAAACAAATGGCCACAGAAACCACTTCTGTAAGAACATTGGCGCAGGCTTCCTACAAGCTGCAATGGTGGCTGCATGCTTTGTAAGGATTGCAAAGGAAAATAATGATGATCTTATGCTTTTGATTTGATCGTAATATACTTAGGATGTCAGCTTTCCTCTATTTTGTTCTGATCTAGGAAACATGCACACACATCATCATCATCATTCAGTGACTAAAAAAAACAACATGGTTCTTGTTTTCTCAAAGCATCATACACTCTGGTGCAGGGTTTCTTAACCTTTTAGAGGTCCCGCACCCCTTTACAGCATCTTGAGAAGCCTCTCACCCCTTTACATCATCTTAAGAAGCCTCACACCCCTTTACATCATCTTAAGAAGCCTCACACCCCTTTACATCATCTTAAGAAGCCTCACACACATTTACAACAACTTAAGAAGCCTCACACCCCTTTTATAGCATCTTGAGAAGCCTCACACCCCTTTACAGATCTTAAGAAGCCTCACACTCCTTTATCTTCTAGCCCGCAAAACATGCCAGAAATACTTAAAAAAAATAAAAGTTTGTTTGGAAGAAATGTTATTTACAGAATGTGACCAAGGTTTGGTATCTAATTCACGTTGTCAATGTTCTATTTTGTACAAATACATTTGAGTTCTGTACATTATATATTGTTTATAATGATTCATGCTCTAAAATATATGGCATGTCTCGCACCCCCAGAGGGGTATTTATGCTCCCCTGGTTAAGAAGCACTGCTCTAGTAGTATTAGGGAGACCAATTGCATAAATCTGCTTGGTAAATAAAGGCAGTCATTGTTATGGAATACACAGGGTAAGGGAGGTAGGGGAAGACACAAGGAGATGGGAATTGGAGACAGACATGAAAGGGATAAAGAAGACAATGAAAGACCTTGAATGGATGGCACAGGACAGGAAGGCTTGGCATGAATTTGGTGAAGGCCTATGCTCCTCATGGAGCTGAATGGTAATGATGATGATGCTTGTTAAATAAACCTGGTGCTGCACTGGTGGAGTTTGCTGCTCCTGTTGACGAACCACTAGCAACCACATTTTTCTTGGAATCCTTCGCAGCTCTCTGAGCTTCCTGTTGAGAAAAATGAAGACTATCATCATGTTCCAGTGCAGACTTACAGAATTAGCTAGCTATGGTATAAATGCAATTGTGTGAAATGAAAAACAAAATTATAAGAATGTTCAAACTTTTCTCCTTCTCAGCTGGCCGAGAACTGATATTTTAAAAATGGGAATGACCTTGACAGAGATTTAGAAATATGCCCAAAATGTTTGCTCAAGGACTATATACCTCTGGTCTTCTTACTTTTTTGTTGTTGTGTTTTTTTTTGCTCTGTGCACCCTTATATAGGCTTTGAGAAATGTATAGTCCCAAGAAATGTCTGCCTTGCACAGCACACTTAATTTACATTTTAATAAAAAATCTTAATGATAATTTGGGAGCAAATACTCTCAAATACAAGTTATATATTTACAACACAAAACTAATGATATATGTAAAGTAAATTAAACATATTGTCTTTGAACCATGCACCCCCATTGTTACTATGATTGTTGAAAAAATCCATAAATATAAGTAGAAAGTGGCTAATAAAGTGGGCATGAAGAGTGAAGGAGGTGAGAGAAGAGAGAAAAATGTGAGGAAGAGAAACAAATAAATGTCTACATGCCTGAATTGCTCTCCTCTCCGCTCTTTGTTGTGCCTTTGACTTTTGCTCCCCATCCACAACCTCTGGTTTTTTCCCAGGTTCTGCTTTGGTCTTTGGTTTGTTTTCACCATCTACAACCTCTATTTTTTTCACAACCTCAACTTTTGCCTTGACCTTTGACTTCTGTTGCACATCTGCAGAGTCTGGCACTTTCTCACTTTCTGCTTTATCTTTCTGATGAGTTTCTGGTTTTTCGTGGGCACTGCCTTAAAATAAAAAAATTAAAACATTGGTTTAACAAGTGACGAATAAATAAGATGGACATAACCTGGAAATCTGCAAAACATATCAATTTCATAAAATTATAATTCTATCATTACACTGTATTTCAAAGGAGGAAGCAAAATTCTAACTGAAGTGAGGTAACATGAAAAGATAAAAGCAATAATAAAAAAATAACTTCAAAGAAAAATGGTATAGAGCACCTAGAGCCAGATATAACAGAAACACTGAGGAGGTTTGGGCAGCCCTAGTGTAACTGGTAGTCCTTTTCACTCCTTGCCATGGCTTTATGTTAATGTTAATCAGAATCGACGTCCTTGCACTCCGGGCAAACCATAGATGCTCAGTCTCCCTCAGCAAATGTCGAAGGGTATGAATGCCTTACCAAGAAGAGATCAAGCAACGATGATTTTCAGACTCAGAATTGGCCACAGCTGACTCAAATACTACCAGTTCAGCAAATAAAAAATCAGACAGACAGACATGTATCCATGTCGGGATGGCAAGCAAACAGCGGAACATGTCCTCTAAGACTGAAGAGGTGCAGATAAATAGCATAACCAGTGTTCGCTGAACACTGAGGAGGTTTGGGCAGCACTAGTGTAACTGGTAGTCCTTTTCACTATTTGCCATGGCTTCATCATCCTAGTAGATAGGTATACTATTAGTCCTTGTCAGTACTTAGGATCTATTAAACACTGTATGATCTAGGAGTCCTTTTCAGGACTTTTTTTTTTTTTTTTAATGAACGCCCGCTATTACTCGAGCGAAATCTCCGGTTAGTATATCTAACCTGAGACTGATTTTACGTGAGTATCCTATTTTCCCTGAAAGCTAACAGGCGTCCTCTCGCCATTCAGGCAGATACTCGACGTCTTCGGAGGGTACCCATTAGAGCTGGGTCGGCTCAGGAGCCGTTCAGGTTATTCCAGTCCCTGGTTGACGACACTCTTCAAATGTCTTCACCAGGGGCTCGAATTATCCAAGTCCCGGTCGACGACACTTCTTCAAATGTTCTTGCCCTGGCTTGAACCTGGATCACCCAATCACCAGTGCAGTGTGGTAACCATTACACCAGCGCGGCTCCCTCAGGACTTAGTATCTATCAACACTGTATGAGCTAGGAGTCCTTTTCAGGACTTAGTATTTACCAACACTGTATGAGCTAGGAGTCCTTTTCAGGACTTAGTATTTACCAACACTGTATGAGCTAGAAGTCCTTTTCATGACTTCTTCATGCTTGCTGATGGGAGCTAGTAGCACTTTTCAGCACTTATATTTCATCAACACTAAGCTTCATTTGACAGAGTTCACTTATTTTTACTAATGACTAATTATGATATGATATAAGCTTAAGAGTAAGGTGAAAGATACGTGCCTCACCAAATGAAGGCATAACCCTCAAGGAGAAAAAAATAGCTGTAACTTCCTAGATGTATTTTTTTTGGTTATCTCCATGTTGCAGAGCCATATTAAAGTACTGCCTTGACACTTGAGTTGAATACTGTTTCCTTGATTTCCATTATTTCTCAATGTACTGAGAACTCCTCTAGCCTTTTGTATTCTTGTTTGCTACTGCTGTCCATTTCTTAAACTCAATGTTGCTGCAAAGATGCGAGTTCACATTTTGTAAGTGTACTCTCTAAGAGCATTTTAGTAATCAGGTACTGCTGAGTTTGTTTGTTTTCTTTCCCACACAGTGCACCAAAGTCCATTTCCAGTCCCTGATGACATGGTTTCAAAATTAACATATACATATATTTTAACACAAAAGATGTCAAAGACAGATTTCACATTATTTAATAGTAGTAGTCACACAGCAGATGCTGCCATAGGGATCTAAAGTGTTAAAGACTTCAATATACTAGGTCTTAGCTTTATGTTAATGTTAATCAGAATCGACGTCATTGCACTCCGGGCAAACCATAGGTGCTCAGTCTCCCTCAGCAAATGTCGAAGGGTATGAATGCTAATTGTTCCTGTTGCGCACTGGTTGTATACATGGCGGATGCGTCTTCTCATACGTCCATCCCTGCTGGTCTTATGTTTGATGCCAAATTCCAGCAGTCTTAGCTTTGATGATTCATCGATTGCAGTGTCATTCTCTAATAGGCGAACATGAATTGCCCTCAGTATTTCTTCCTTATCCATGGCCAATGCACCATTTATGGGTGCTCTTGAAGCTAGTCTGTCAGCTCTTTCATTGCCACGTACCCCGGCATGACCAGGACATTAGATCCACATCAGTTCTTGAAGATTCAATACTTCTATGGAGGTTTTCCATTCATGTCGAAGCCAGCCATTTTGGACCTTTCGAAGCATGGATTGTGAGTCTGATACAATAACTGCCTTTGTTAATAAAGTCTCAGACAGCCATCTTAAGGCAGCAGTAATTGCCTCTACCTCCATTCTCATGCTGGAGGTTGTTATCATGTAAGCCCCGGTATGTTTAGTGACGGTTCTGCCCTTTACTCTAGCAGAGAAGCTTTATGAGATGGGGTTACCAATTCCCCTCTTCACTGCCTTTACCTCCCCTAACTCAAGAGCAGAGTCAGGTACCCATTTACAGCTGGGTAGACTGAAGTGTGATGCTATCTCACTTCAAACACAGTAACTCCGCCTCCAAAAAAACAAACACTCTAACCACTCTGCTGCCTCACTCTTATTAGCTAAACATTACAATTTGAGGTGATACAAAAAGCAGAAAACAAGTTTCACATTAATATTGTCTAAGTGCAACATTTTTTTTTTACAGATAAACTACCATACTTTTCTGTTGCGCTCCTCCTCTTCCAGGTGTCTCACTGCCTTTCTTCTCCTTGGCAGACTGCATCTGTATCCCTGTAGCAGCCGGTTGACCATCTGTTTTATCCTTCCCTGTTTGTTTTGGTGTACCTTTTCTTGACACATCACCATCTTTTTTCTCTTTGCCTTCTTGTTGTGGTGTATTCTGTTGAGCTGATTCGTTTAATTTGGATACATCTTCTTTTGGTGTACCTTTTTCAAGTGGTACACTATCTTTTTTATCTCTGCTTCCAGTAACTGGTGTACTTTTTCCTTGTGTATCATTGGTGTTTCTGACTTTTTCTGCATTATTCGGTGAAAATTTTCCAATAGGTTCACTAGCTTTTATTTCATTGTCGTCATGATTAACTATGTCTTTTCCTAGCGGTTCACTATCCTTTTTTTCTTTGCCTCCCTTTAAAACTGCTGTTGCTCCTTCTGGCTTTATCTGTGATGAGCTTGCAGATGCTTGACTAAGATTCGATGGTACAGAGGCTGGTGAAGGTGATGGTGCACCATCTCCTGCTGCCTCTGTTGATTTTTTGTGTTTACGTCTTTTTTTACCACCACCTTCTTGAGCTTTCTTTGCTACTGATCCTGGTGTTTTGGCTTTTCCGCTATCTGCCATAGTAACTAATGCACAGGATAAGCTGTGAAGAGAGAAAAGATAACCCACTGTGACTTTCTTTAAATAAATAAAATAGATTCCTCATTAGAGGTAAATTTCAGATATAACACTGGAAGTTTAATTAAAATGAACTTTATAATTAAAATACAGACTGCTTAGATAAATCTGCTTGACAACAAGCTCTAAGAGAATAGGATGATACAAATATGTTTTAGTTAGAAGAAATGAATATTAAATTGTAAAAATTCTAGTTTACAATTATACCTGGATTACAGTAAATCAATACAAATCAAATGGACCAACAAATATTTATTTACTTTTTTATCTGAATCTATCACAGTCCAATTTACTTGGTCTAGCTGCAAGGAAATTTGCAACTATTAGTGAACAGTACAAGTAATAATATATAAGTCAGTTTGTGTTATTGTTGTTACTGATATTGTTGTTAATTAGGATCGATATCATTGCACTCCGGGCAAACCTATAGTCTCCCTCAGCAAAGGGAATTTAGTGCTCAAATTTTTTTTAAATTTCACATTAAAAATGAAAAGCCCAAGAAACAGTTCTTCAGTGTGTCTGCATGTGGGCACTCTTTGTAACAAGTACAATGTTTAGCCGATACTCCAGTTCTTGCCATGTGTTTTGCAGCAGCATATGTGCAATAAATTTTAATGAATATGACCAATAAAATTCCTTGTGGTAAGGCTGCAAATGCGGTATCATTTATCCGCAACATTCAAATCTGCTCAAGGTTACTGAACTTCACAATCCGGTGAATAATTCTCGGACGCCTGTATATTATTCATCATGCCTTAGAATTAGCACCAGACAGTCTGTCCAGTGGGAAGGTCTTAATAGAATCAGAAAATAGGCTCTATGACAACTTATGCTATTAGGTGTACCCAGAGAATCGATGTTGCTATTATTTCCTATATTGGCCTCATGTATAACACTTGATTACTTTGTGAATTTTAGCAGTAAAGAGTGTCTCACATGAGGTATCATGTCTCTTTATGCTCACATGAGGTATCAAAGGAATAGGCAATGGCTAAGGATGACAGCTGTCCTTATGCTTTTAAAATTGGTGGAGAATTACTGACACTGCATTCATCTGAACAAAAGAAGTATACTGGCATCAGCATATCATCTTTCATTAAAAATGAACACGATGAAGATATTTGAATGCAGCATCCATTTAGTCATAAATAAGCAAAAGTTGAATGTCTTAATATGAATCATTAAAAAAAAAACTTAACTCACTGTACCGACATGCCATCCATCATATTTATTCCACTCTAACAGTATGTCACTAGGCTAGAGATAATATTTGTAATATCTAAAAAATAATAAATAGATTAAAATATAAAAATTAAAAAAATAAAGATAACTGAAAATAATGACATTTTTAATAAAAAATAAAATAAAATTTAAAAAAAAAGCATTTGTACACAAATACATAAAAGATTTAAAAAATTGATAAATAAAATATAATATTTTCAAGATTATTATTTTTTTTTAAATTTGGAGGCTGTCTGTAACAAAAGGATGTTTGGTGTTTAAACCATGGGGCATGAAGAATCCCATAAGGAAGTTTAAAAAGTTATCATCCCAGGAACAGGATCTGATCTCAGTCACCTGAATCTCAAGAGCACCCTAGTGATATGGACCACTGAAATATGTGGCTACAGGTGTTGGGGGCCATGCGAGAGATGTCATAAGGATGTTGGCAGAAACAGTCATCAAGTCATTCACCAGTTTTACCAATGTGAGTCTTGCTGCAATGTTTGAGAAAATAGTATATATATATAAAACCACCCCCCCCCACCCCCCCCTCCCCCCCCCCCCCCCCCCCCCCACCTTCCCAAAAAAAAAAAAAGTAAAATGTGAACGAGTTGCCACGGCGCCCATTATCGTCTGCTGAAATGCATATTATTTAAATATTTGTTCACGTAAGGAAACAGTGTTGAGAATTGCGGATTTGTGTTTCAATATGGATTTATTTCACTTTAAAGAGTAGTGGAAAGCTGTGTATAGTAGATTTTTTTTTCATGAAGGTAGGTTTGATTTCTAATAGTTATGAATGTCCCAAATGTAACAATAGTAGAAATTTGAATAACTGGAAGGAAGTGAATTGATGGGACCATATGGATATTTGCAGATGCAGTGGATCAAATGTGCATACTATTAAATGATCTGTGACAAAAAGGATCTTGGTTTGAGGAAATTCGATATCTGTGAAATTATGGTGATAACATGTTGGGGGGGGGGGGGGGGGGGGAGACTACTGCTCAATTTATCGAATTAGTCCCAGTAAATGGTGATAGTTTTAAAATTTTTATTTTTATGATTTTTGCCAAGGCCCAAATGGTATTGATAACGGAACACGTCTGCTATCATTTTCCTGCGCTTCGCGCACTAACCTGACTCAAAGTCTGGCCTATTTTCGAGCTTGCACGGTAGGGGGAAAAAGCCTCTAAACCAAGGAATGTGCACGCACTGTCAAGCAGAAATAGGGTGGAGGGTGTTCGGGTTAGCGTTAATAGTGGGTATTTTACATTGTGTCTAAGCGATACGGTTACGTGTTACATTTCAATAATGTTCAGGCACAATGGCGTACTTTGTTCCACTATCCTTCCCATTTACCAAAATGGCCAATGATAAACATTACCAAAAATTTAGCTGCCACCGTATCCCTATTTGCGACAATGGCGTAGGCCCTATGTACAGTAAACTGTGATTCAATCCTAAATGAATTCTCTTAAAAAATTCGTAACCTTGGCCGCTGTAACTTTTATTTATAGCCTATATGACGTATAGACATCGCTGAGATACCACTGAATTGTATATTTCAAGGGCGATATATCTAGCCTAGATGCTGTAGCCTATTTTAAATGCTAAGAAAGTTTTGGAAATGTTGCCAACCTCTTCAGCAGACTGGTACTTCACTAGCCTATAGCTATTGCATAAGTATGGGTAACAGATACCCTAAAAGTGAACGCACATTTCTTGTACAAAGCGGACACTTCTCTTTTATTATTTTAAAAACTTACTTCCTTAATAAAACGAAAGCAATATACACGAAATTTTCAATACATTTGCACTAGAGCGAGTTTTGCATCATTCCGGAAATGACCTATGGTATTCAGACAACATTTCTAGTTTTAAAAGTTAACATTAAAAAAAGGATGTATTAAAAATATATGTATGTACGAAACAAAACAAAACTCAACTGTGTCGTATATTGACAAACAATATTTAACACGAACACATGTTAATATATAGTGTCTGGGAATGTGAAGGTCTGATGCTTGCTTACAATGCATATGACTTTTAACAAATGAAAGTCAATTAAATATCTGTTAAAGTCAGTTATATAACTGGAACCACCAGGCCTTTACACCCCTCCACTTTAATATTATTCTTGTTCAGAGTTTCTTCTTGATTTTGTTTGTTTTGTTTTTTATTTTTATTTTTTTTATATTTTATTTATTTATTTAACATATAAGCACAATTGTGATTGTCCCTATTTACAATGATTTGACAAATGTGATGCCACTTTCTCTTATCGGCAGGTGTTTATATTATTTGGAATTGAAAACAATATACGTATATCCTAATTATAACCCATCAGAGGTTGAACGGGATATTTTTCTTCATTATATATATATAAAAGATGAACAAAAGTAAGGAGGAGGAGTGCGATGATGAGGAGGAGAAGGGGGATGAGGAGAAGAAGACAAATAAGGAGCGTAGGAATAGAATGAGAAAATGAAGAATGACAACAAGAGGAAGACGAAGAAGAAACAACAACAATAATTTAGTTGCATACGAGGATGTATTTAGTAATATGCATAGTGAGCTAGTCGCTTGTGTTTAGTGATACTCGTAACTGCCTTGTCCCCGTGTTGTTCTCAGCGGTCTGTGAAGAAGACAAAAACGAAGGGATTCCTGCTTCCTCTGGCGACTAGTGTGAGGCTGTGCGTTGTTCTCGCAACACCATCGTGTGAAGTAAATTGCTACAGAGACCACAGCATAAGCAGTGCATGAATGCTTTGGTGTAAGCGTTCTTCAAGTTGACCAGCTGTAGTGGTGAAGCCATGATCCATAAGGAGCCAAAAGGGAATCACTGTATAATAGGGGAACAACAGAAGTGATTGCGTCATTAATAGGCTGAACTGCCCATGGTAAAAACTTCCGGTGTTATGTATTGCGGTTCGCACTAATGACCTGTCATCGGGGCATCATTTTTTGGTGATGCGTAGATGGCAGTGAGGATGGTGTGATTCGCTTGCATAGCTGGGCGTGGTTGTCGCACGTAAGGTCCAGGGTTCGAGTCCTGGGTGGGCCACTCGTGTCTGTTGTTTTTCTGTTGTCTGGTGTTCTACTTCTTTTGTTTCCTGCGAGTGCCTGATGACATACCTTTGTGTTTGTCTCATATTAATTTACTGTTTACAGGCCTCGGGTTTCCCTTCCTTGTGTGCGAACTTAAACTATTTGACACCCGGGGTAGGTCTACCCTTTTGCTCAATCCCCAATAAAGAAACACACTGTATATTTTTTAACAGTAAGTACTGTCATAATAGTGTCCGATGACACCCCGTCCTGGCTGTCTCCTGGGGCGCACCACCCCCTGACAACTCCCTTAGTACGTCACTGATTATAGCTGTCTGATTTTTATTTTGTAGTATGCGTAGCTTTTGGGGTTTTTTTTTTCCCTTGCGGTACACGTTTGTCTTGCGTTGTTGTCATAGATAGTTCAGCTGTTTGTATTTAACTATACTGTTTGTATATTTGGTGGACATAGAAAGACATTGAGCGCGTGGCATGGGGCAGGACAAGAGGATTAGGCTTATGCTCGTTTGGGAGCTGAAAGGTAATAACGGAATAATTTAAATGAAAAATAGACCTGATTTTTTTCTTCTTTATTTATTATTAATTTTTTAAAGGCGATAATAGTACAATGGATGGCTAAGAAGTATGCACCGGTACAGGAAGTCCCGAGGTTAACTTGGAAAAGGGGAACATCATTACAAATATAGTGAGAAATCATTACAAAACTAGTGAGAGATCATTACAAAGATAGTGAGAAATTATTACAAACATAGTGAAATATTTAAAAAAAAAAACAGGGAAAAAAAAAAAAAACAGGTACACAGCGCGCCTCGTTTCGTCCTTTCTTGTCTGGACTGATACTTTTAAGAAGGCCCGCTGTTTGTTGTTGTTGTTGTTTTCTTCTACTATGTTGCTGTGATACCCTGTTCAACCTGAAATTTGGTTATAATTGGGGTATATAGGGTGTTATCGTCTTCACTGGTATCTCGTTCGTAGTCCTGGAGGTGACTGGTCCTGAAAAGTACCACTTGCTGGCTGTCTGGATTCCTCTTTGTCCGTTTGTGGTGCCGTGTCGCTCTCATGGTGTTTTTTATGTCCTGCCTCAACTATCTGGCTCGTTTAGTTTTGTGTGTTTCTACGCTACTAGTTTCTGTTGCTTTTGTCTTCTTGCTCTCCTGTATCTGTGACAGTGCTTTTTCAATTATCGTTGGTAGTAGCTGTTCTAGCGTTTCTGGCTGCTAATGCTCTTTCTTGATTGAGTAACATTTGCTGTACGATGTCGATTTTCATTTTGTCTTTCGTTTCTTTGTTTTGTTCTCTAGTTTTTGTAAGGATATCCTCAACGATCCTTCTCTCTGATTCAATTCTTTTGAGTATTTGTTCGTTCTCTGCCTTTAGCTCTGTGATTTTGGCGATGTCAACTTCTATCTCGTGTTTGATGGTTGTTTCAATTCTTTTGAGTATTTGTTCGTTCTCTGCCTTTAGCTCTGTGAGTTTGGCGATGTCAACTTCTATCTCGTGTTTGATGGATTTTGTTTCCTGTAGCATTGCCTGGGCGCTCTGTAACATTTCTCTGGCGCTCTGCATATCTATTATGTCTTCACCGCTGTCCTTGTCGTCTACGGGATCCTGCTTGTTTCTGCTTTCGTTCTGCTGTTTCCTTTTCATTTCGTTGATTTCAGCGGTCAGCTTGTGTAGCTGTCTTCTGTCAATCGTGCGCTGTTTTTCTGTAGCATCCGCATTCACTCTGTGTTTGGCCTCTTTGAAGGGTATGTTTTTAGACACGGCCTCCTTCAAGATGCTCTTAGTTTCCTGGAACACAGGGCATCCTCTGTACCTTGCCCCGTGGTTTCCGTGGCAGTTTGCACAGATACGGTTTTCGTTAGTTTCTTTGTAGTTGCGGTCCTCCTTTGCCCTGGGGCAGTCGCCATATTGGTGACTACCCGCACAATACCGGCAAACTGCATCTCTCCTGCACGTCTTTTTTGTGTGCGAGAACTGCTGGCAGTTGGAGCACTGCATCACCGGAGGGATATAGGCTTCTGTCTTTTTGGTTGTGGTTTCGAGCGTCAGTCTCTCGGGTCTTGTCGATCCTTCTACCGTGACTATCATCAGATTGGTATCTTTCTTGGCCCAGGTTTTTAGCCTTTCGACCTGCGTGATTTTAAGATTTGTGTTTTCAGCTTGAAGGCGTCTGTGGACCTCGCCTTCGGAACATCTGGTATCCACCCCTCTGATGACCAACTTCTTTGTTGTCTTGTACTTTTCCACCACCACTTTTATTTGGTGGGGCAACTGGATTTCCTTTGGACCGGATTCCAGTTCGATCATCACGATAGCGAGGTTGTTTTGTCTGTGTTGTTGAGAGAAAGCACTACTCCCTTTTCGTGCCTCCCTACTTTGGCGATACCTCTCCGTCCAGTTATCACCTCGAGGATGTTGATCACTTTGTTGTCGGGTAGGGCCCTGAGTGAGACCTCACTTCCTGACGTCTGGGTGATCTTAACAATCCTCTCCTGTATCGTTTCTGAGTTGCTTGTATTTTTAGTGTTTGGTCTTTGTTTCCTTCTACAGGCTTGGTTCGAATCTTGTTCTTGGTTATTCGGTGTGATATCTTGCGTCTGAGCCTTTGAGTTGTCAGCTGTTTTTTCCTCAGGATCAGGAATGGTAGCTTGCTTCTCAGTGGTTTCGATGTCCAGCACGTCTGGAGCTACTTCTACTGTTGCTTCTTGAAGAGCGAGCCTAAGGGACTCGTCTCCGTCTTCAAGTCTTCGAAGTGCATCTAAAATGGTCTCTGCGACATCTTCCTCTTGTACCTGTCTGTGTTGAGGATCTGCCTCTATCACTTCCTTCATAGTGCTTGCAGGTGGGTCGGCTGTCATCTCGGCATCGTGCGGCTTCTCTGTCATAGACCGGGTTACTGCTGACGAGTCGGGTGGGTGCAGCCTGGATAGAAGCGCTTGTTTTCTTTTCTCCAGCTGTCGTAACGCTCTACATATTTCTTTATGTTCTGGGTCTTCTTTATCTAGGCAAGGGGTCGGGCCACTATGACTCTCAGTCGGGTCGACGCATGTCACAGCTAACTCAGTCGTGTCCGGAGTTATAGAAGGGCCGGTCCCGGCACGAGTACTTGGGGCAGTCTTGCTCTCTGGCTGTCTGTCATTGTTGATTGTGATATTGCGATTACCCTGGCTGTTCTGCGCTGGTGGGCTGGTGTAGACCTTCCTCTTTTTAGCGTGTGGCCTATGTCTGGGCATTTTGACGATAACGCGATCTTATCTCGAGTAGTGGCGTCCTGAAAAGGACGTTGGTGTCTTGTCACGCTTGTTCGATGGTTGTTGATGTTGGAATGTCCGAACAAACGATGAAGAAACAAAAAAAAAAAAAAAAAAAAACGAAGGCCCGCTGCTGGTTCGCTATCTCTTTTTATAGGCACTAGGCTAATCACTCAACTACTGCGCGCTGGGCGTATTAATCTTGGCTACTTAAATATCACACGCGATTATCGCTTTAGGAATAGCGAAAACACAAATAAAACCTACAGCTATTTAATATAACACACGAGTATCAAATATGATTCACAACTATACACCACAATTAATTTCAAGGGATTATTACGGCCTTTTCATCAATCTTCCTTATCTCGTCAGAATTTTTACATACTAGGCGCACTTCTAAAATATGGGCGATAAATCTGCCTAGAAACAGGTAGGGGGCGGGCGTCTCCTTTTCGGCCCCATCACAATAAGAAGAAATCATTATAGGAAGAAATAATTACAAAGAAAGGTATACATTATTTCATAGGTAGGGAGAAGAAAATTCACATTTATACGACATGCTCCGAGAATATGAAAATTTGAACATATAACGGGATAGATCGAAGTAAGACGGGACTGAGGGAAAACAGAACATTTTAACTGGAAACGACACCATTCGGGTAATGGGGAAGACATCATCTACAAAACTCATAGGCAACGCCAGAAACATTCATTCATTTTCCATTTCGGTCTTCATGAAGCATAGAACCACCAGTGCAACTGACCACCGTGCAAGAAACATGCATTAAACATGTATGTGCTCGTGCGGTGAGGGTTTCTGTCGCAATTTGCTTTGCATGATGAGGTTGCCAGCCTCATGCCCAACCTCATTTTAGTCGCCTCTTACGACATGTCCAAAGAAGCATTAGTCCTACTAACAGATAATTTTCTCTGAATTACATACACCAGCGACCCCTGGGAACTGCGCTGGACAAAGCCAGAGATAAGGCGTTGAGAAAATAAATGATTTGCCTAAACCAGCTTTGCACGACATTTAGTGATTTATTTCACGTATCAGTGGCTGTTATTAGAAAGAATACGTAGTTTATAAGCCACTATTGTAATTTATATTTGGACTACATAGCTTGCATTCGCAGTCCAGTCATTCAGATCAGCTGTCGTCTTTGCATCAACGGTCGAATGCAAAGGATCTCCAACGTCTTCTGTCTCGTGCCCTGATGGTACACTTTGATAAGTTATTCTATCTTGATCTTCCACCGTATGACGCTTTCTCCCACGTGCACGCCAGCCTTCAGCTGTTTCTTCCATTATGGGTTTCAGCAAGGCGTTACGTCTTTTTATATGACCAAAATATTGTATCTGACTTTGGTTTCATTCGTGAATACTCTGTCATTCCTGGCTTTTCTTCGACGTCTTTGTTTGTTTTTAAGGAAATGCTCTCATTATCCTTTAAATTGACGTTTCAACAGCCTCAGTTCTTTCTTCTTCTTCTTCTTTTTAATTACGAAGAAAAATATTCCCTTCAACCTTTGATGGGTTATGATTAGGATATATAGTTTCTCTAATTCCAGATAACATGTCCCATTGCCGTTAGCTGATCGGGACATTGTTCTCGTCCAATTATTGTAAATAGAGTGGATGTGCTTGTGTAAGTTTTATTCTTTAATCTAAAATTGTTCTATAATTGTCCTAAATTGCCATCTCAAACACACCAAGAGTTCACATCCTATTACCCCCCCCCCCCCCTTTTTAAACGTCATGACAGGTATGAGGAGACCACCATTATTTCTTGTCTTTGCTTGTTCATTGGCCACATTTCTTCTTCATACGGCAACGAAGAGTATAAATAACACTTGATGACTCATTTATAATTTGTGAGTTATTAGTTTGAATGATCGTGAATGTTTCACTTTTTTAAATGTAGCTTTGGACATGTATACTCTCTTTTAGAAGAACCTTTCTGCGCAGTGTCTAGAAACAAAAATAAATTACAGCATTTGCTACTAAAATGTAGGAAGAATGAACAAAAGAGAAAACCAATATTAGATTATTTACAGGCATGTATCCATAACTGTGGAACAGGTGTTGAGAATAGACAGATCTAGAGAATTGCACAATATAGTAAAACAGTATATAACAAGAACTAAAATGAACATATAAGGATCAATGATTGGTGTGAGGGTAATGGGTAGTTTGATGGGGTGCTCGTGTGGATGATGGCAGATAATTGGTGGATTGGGTGTCATCCCGGACACCCCCCGGATTTCTCACTCATTTTCACCTTGTTAACAACAGGGCAGTTATGAAAGCTATTTACAATGATTTGACAAATGTAATGCCACTTTCTCATTTTTTTTTTAAATTAATGAAGATAAACAGAAATCCCGTTCAACCTCTGATGGGTTATAATTAGGATATATATTGTTTTCAATTCCAAATAATATGAACAACTGCCGACATGAGAAAGTGGCATCACATTTGAAAATAGGGATACTCACAATTGTGCTTAGGCCTATACGTTAAATAATAAAATAAAAAATAAACAAACAAACAAACAAAATCAAGAAGAAACTTGTTGTTCATATTATTTGGAATTGAAAACAATATATATCCTAATTATAACCCATCAGAGGTTGAACGGATATTTTTCTTCATTAATTTAAAAAAAAAAAAAGTTGTGAAAGACTTTACATTTATTCATTCATTTTTTTGTATTTGTTTGTTTGTTTTTTTTAATCTTTATTGTTTGTTTGTTTGTTGTTGGGGGTTTTTTTTTTTTTTTTGAAAGGTAAGGGCACACACATGCATAAATTCACGCAATTTTACAGTTTTCATGTACTGTATTGGGACTGAGTGGAAAGGGGGAGGGGGAGAAGAAACTATATTTTGATATTGGAAATCAGATTTTATTGCCTTGAATATACTACACTATATACTGTATTCTAATTATAACCCGTCAAGGGGTGAACGAGATACGTTGTCATATGTTTTGTGTTTGCTTGATTTATTTTAGTAATGATTGCTTGATTCATTCCTTCATTTATTTTAAGTAGGCTAAGTGAAGAATAATTTACAATTTTTGCACAGGTGGAATGATGCCACGATCGATTATCGGCATTTGAACATATTATCTGGAACTACAGACATTATATATCCTAACTGTAACACATCAGAGTTTGAACGGGATATTTTAGTTCATAAATTATTAGGCTAATAGGGCCTGATGATAATAATTCTTCTGCGTCGCTCGATCTCATAAAAAGGTAAAGGTAAAGGATCCCGTTACACGCCCATTGAGGCATATTGGGAATATGGTGTTAGGCCCATATTTTCTTGACCATCGGCACACTAGGGGTGACGTGGTCAACATCACGCCGGCCGCCTTAACCTTCCCAGAATTGCTCTGGTACCCAGTTGGGGCTGGGTCGACCCAGGAGCCGTTTGCGGCCTAAAAAAATTCCACCTCATCTGGGGATCGAACCATAGACTGTAATATGAATACATTAAGTACGAACCACACATTGTAATATAATGCGAATCTTGACATGTACGATATTCTGTAAATAAACATGGCTACGAATTGAACATGCTTTTACTGAGTCCCTTCTGAAACGTGTGTGCTTGTGTAGATGACGAGGTAATGATTATATACATACATCATAACATTACATGGTGGCAGCGGTCGATACCGGACTGACGCAAAACAGCTACACGATAACACGTGAGTACAGTTTATTCGGCTAATTTTCGTCATCGAGGTCAGCCATGGCGGCGGAACAATATCGCAACGCACCGCAAATGAGATTCGCCGGTCAAGACGATAAGAGTGAAGCTTTCTTGTTATGGCGCCAACGCATAGATCTATATTCCAAGACCACTGGTCTGGAAGGACAAACCTTAACTCCATATATCCTAGAAGCATTGGACGATGAAGGTTTGAAAATTTACAACAGTTTTGCTACCGCCATGCCTGTTGAGTCAGCGACCGACCCCGTAGCCATATTGGACGAATTTGAAAAACGTCTGATAATAAAGCACACGAACTTTAGAGCGGCAAGATTAGAACTTCACCACCTGCGACAGAAATAAATGTTGTGGCCTAAACCACATACAAAACCACTGTCCAGCTAAAGATCAAACACACAACATCATCACCTAGATACCCTAAATCTAATGGTTTCATTGAGAGACAGATACAAACTATCAAGTCAATCATGAAGAAAACAAGAACAGAGGATGTACACCTAGCACTCTTGAGATGGAGAACAACACCGGTAGACAGTAAGATCGACAGTCCAGCAGAACTTATGTTTGATAGAAGAATTAAAGACCTCCTACCATCTAAGGTCCACTTCCGTCCACAACATAGAGACAGCACATATGATCAATTTCAGCATCGTCAGCAAGTTCAGAAATCCAACTATGACAAATGTGCTAAAGACTTACCACCATTATATCCTGGTCAGCATGTGACTACCTACAACCACAACAATGACACATGGTCAAAAGCAACAATCATTTCCAGAAACCCTGAACCCAGGAGCTATACTTTAAGACCAGACAGCAGCAGCAACCTCCTGAGGCGAAACAGAGTGGACATAAGAGAAATCCCACAGAATACAACAGAACAGAGAATTCCCATGTTTTCAACAGACAATGCAGTAACTCCAGACCTTGGTGCCCCACAAAACCAACAAGCGCCAAGGCCGAAATCACAACCAACTCAAGCTAAACCAGGGACTTCCGCAGAACCACCAGCACTTTACACCACTCGTTCTGGCCGTACAGTGACACCTCCCAGCCGATACAGACAGTGACATATATACTCACACTGAGCATTACACATACTTATCCTTTCTCACATGAAACATTTCGTTGGAAATGTTTGCACACATTTTTTTTTCAAAAAAGGGGGGATGTAATATGAATACATTAAGTACGAACCACACATTGTAATATAATGCGAATCTTGACATGTACGATATTCTGTAAATAAACATGGCTACGAATTGAACATGCTTTTACTGAGTCCCTTCTGAAACGTGTGTGCTTGTGTAGATGACGAGGTAATGATTATATACATACATCATAACATTACAGACCACTGAGCTAGGAAGCCAGTGCACTAACCACTATGCTACCACGGCTCCCTGATCTCATAAAGCCACATCTATTTAGCCTATCTTGTAAAGTTGGCATTCTGTCTCCTCGACAACTTTTTCTGTTACTCTGAGAACTTCCTCACGTGATGATGTGGTTATACATCGATTCCACTGAATCCTTCGTAAGAACCACAATCTCTGCTGCTTCGAATTATCTTTTTGTCCAGATCTCGTGAAAACATTGTTATACTCTCTTCCTCGATGAAAATGTTAGCTTTGTAGAATAAGGCAACAGTAGACTGCATCCGCCATGTTACCCTAGTGGAAATAGGCCTATAAGGTTTTTAAAAAGTAGCCTAATAAAATTCTAGCTTGAAGCAAAATGCAAAATTTCCGGCCTACATGTGGCCTCCTATCCCCTACATCAACATATAGCGTTTTACTATTAAGAGTGATTTTTTGCTGCAGAAAGCTTATTTTGCTTTTGCAATTCTTGCCTTGATTTCAGTTGCTATCTGATATTATGTTAGCTCTCCGATAATAAAAGCTTTTTCACTAACTTTCCCTTCTAAAGACACTTCTCATTCTGAGATTATTTTGTTCCTTGTTGTAACCCTTATTTTTGCCTTTTTGCTGTTTAACTCAAAGCCTTTGGTGGTGTTATTGGTAGTAACTGTGTCTAGTTGTATAAAACTACATTGTCTGCATATATGATATTAATAATGTTATTTCCTCCTACTATTATTCCACTTACATTAATATCTGTCGGAAGGTTTACACCGCCCAAATAGAAATGGTTAAGATATAACACACACCACACTTGTATTACTTCACATTTTATGTCTCGATACTATCAGATTTTGTTATCTAATCTCATTGTTGGACTCTCATATTCCTGACTCTTGTCAGATCTTTTCTGTCTCTATAGAAGCATTTTTATCATAACTATGTTTTGCTTGTCAAATGTAATGTGTAGTCAATGAAGCACAAATATAGATCTTTATCCACTGTCAGTAATTGTTCTATCTTTGTTCTCAGTATGTCTGAAAACAGCATTTGTAATTCAGTTCCTTCAACAAATCTGCACTCTTCCTATGAAATTTCTATATTGATTCTCTTTCACATCTTTAACTCAATAATACTTAATAATGTTAATGATAATGTGACTCATGATGCTTAATGCTGAAAATTGTTAACATTCAGTGGCTCCAGGCTTTTTAGCCAAAATGAGAATACTTGATGAGAGATCACAGCAAATGGGTCTGAAAATACACAAGGAGAAAACAAAGACAATGTGAATAAATGCAGGAAATGATAATAAGATTGTACTTGAAGAAACACTACTACAAGATATAGAATCATGCAAATACCTTGGCAGCAATATAGGCACAGTTGAAGGTGTGGACAATAATATAAAAATAAGAATACCAAAGGCTAGAGGAGCTTTCATTGCATTGGGAAACATAGAGATCAAAAGAAATCAGGTCCAGCACAGAAATCAGAATGTTCAGTTCAAATTTCAAGTCAGTCTTATTGTGTGGCTCTGAAGCATGGAGAACAACAAAAAACTACATTTTCATAAATGGATGCTTACGTATGATAGAAGGATTGAAGTGGTATGACTTACTTACTTGGTCGTTCCCCTTCTACCGTGAGATGTAGAGATTTGGAAGAGAGCCAGACTATCCTATCGGCTGTCTTCCTCCTGGCCTGGTTCCATTCTAGAATGGAAGAAGATTGGCTACCACGACAAGCATGGGAAACTAAGAGCCAGGGATCCAGACCTCCAGGATGACCCAGAGTCTGCTGGGAGGACAACATAGACAATCTTTGAAGGTATGACAAGATCACTAATGTATAACTGGTGACAAGAACCAGACAAGTGCCAGTGGAAAAAGAGATGAGAAGAAGACGCTGGTGATGGATAGGACATCTTGAAGAAACTTGTTGATGACATTACCAGGTACTCCTTATTCTGGAATCCCCAGGGTAAGAGAGGTAGAAGAAAACCAAAGAACACATGGAGAAGAGAACTGGAGACAGACTTGAAGGGGATGAAGGAGACATGGAAAGACCTTGAGCCGATGGCACGAGACAGGAAGACACGGCTTCAGTTTGTTGGTGGCCTATTCTCCTTGGAAATGATTATAGCAGTTAATGACAACAACCTCTTGAGAATTTTAGATATTATAAATGAAGTATGGAGAGAAGAACTACCACCACAACAATGGAAAGACAGTATTATTGTAAAGTTACCGAAGAAAGGTGATCTATCAGACTGTAATAACTGGCGTGGTATATCTCTATTATCAGTACCTGGAAAATTATTATGTTGCATGATGTTAGAAAGACTTAAATTGCATGCTGACGAAAAAGATCAGAGAAGAACAAGCGGGTTTCAGGCCGAAACGATCATGTATTGATCAAATATTCACGCTAAGAACAATTATAGAAGAATCAGTGGAAATGCAATCGCCACTTATTATCACCTTCGTCGATTTTCAAAAAGCCTTTGATAGTCTACACCGCCCATCATTGTGGAAGATACTTACAATCTATGGTTTTCCAACAAAATATGTGAATATAATCAAAGCGCTAGCAGATGGCAAGAGAACAGTTGGGCGACCACAGCTGAGGTTCAGAGATGTGTGCAAGAGAGATATGAGGGCACTGGACATGGATCCAGCAACATGGGAGGATGAAGCTGCCGATCGCACTAAGTGGCGATGCTATTTACGGCGCCACCTCAGACTGGGCGAAGAGAGGCTCACACAAGAAACAGAGGTGAGGAGAAAACGTCGAAAGGAGCACCAGGAAAATAAGCAGCTGAGGGCTGTCACCTCAGGGGCGCATTCCCATAGTCAGTTATGACTGAAGGGGCTATTATTATTATAATCAAAGCGCTATATGACAATGCAAGATGTTGTGTTAGAACAAATAAAGGGAATACAGAATGGTTTACAGTAGAAACAGGGGTGAAACAAGGCTGTATTATGTCACCACTACTTTTTGGAATAGCTATTGATTGGGTTATGAGAAACTATACCCACAATGAACAATTAGGTATAAAATGGACAAATGGAAAATTCCTGGGGGACCTGGATTTCGCAGATGATTTAGCATTCTTAAGTTCAACACCCAGACAATCCCAAGAAGCAGTAAATAATTTGTGTCATCTCTCGGTTAAAATAGGTCTCCAAATAAATGCCTCTAAAACTAAAGCTATGAACTTTTCTAATGAGACCTTTGATATCATCTTGAACGGGGAAAAACTACAGAAAGTTGAAAGTTTCAATTATTTAGGCAGTAAAATGACTCAGGATGGTGACACAACAAGAGAAATTCATACTAGAATTGCTTTGGCAGCTAGCGCCTTCAATAGATTATCTAACATTTGGAAATTACGATCATTGAATATACATACCAAGCTTCGTCTGTTTAATTCAAATGTTATCTCAGTGTTAACATACGGCTGTGAGAGTTGGAAATAACAAAATCATTGGAGAACAAGCTGAATACATTCGAGAACAAATGTCTTAGAAAACTCATGAACATCAGTTGGAAAGAATTCAAGACTAATCGACAAATAAGAGAAGACTCTAGGCAGAAATATGTCTCTGACTATATAAGGAAAAGATGATGGTCATATATCGGTCATGTCCTACGAATGCAAAACAACAGAATACCACTACAGGCGCTCACTTGGGTTCCTGAGGGTAAGAGGAAAAAAGGAAGACCAAAAGAAACACTCAGAAGAACAATAATAAGAGAAGGAAGAACGTTGGGCCTAAATAATGTGCAAGAGCTAAGAGGAGTGGCGTCACAACGAACAACCTGGAGAGCACTGGTTTCTGCCTTATGCGCCGTGTTTGGTGCTTAAAGAATTTATTATTATTTATTATTATTCTCCTTGGGGAGTTGGAAGGTGAAAGAAAGAAGTGAATACTAACTGAAATATTCTAGATGAAATCTTGCTGGTGCCAGTAGACAGCATTAAGAAGACAAGTAACTTTATTCACTCCAACTCATCTAAAGCTATAATCATTTTACTTAAGTGATTTAGGAGCCTTTTCAGCTTTCACTTGTATCACAGCCAGATTTTAGCCTTGAATATCATCATCATCATCAAGTACCATGCCTAATGGCATAGGATATAAAAATGTCTCATCACAACTTCCTGTCTACAGTACAATTTATCAATTCTGTTGTTGACATCTTTCCATGCCACGATGCCAAACGATCTAGTATTTTCTCTCAGTGTCTTCCCCTAACTCTTTTTCCTTCAATCTTACCTGTTGTTACGATATATTCCAGCTTTCCTCTTTTCATAACATTCCCAAAAAAGTGGATTGCTTCTTACTAACTTGTGAAATAAGTTTCCTTTGCACATTGACCTCTTTCAGGACATCCTCATTACTCTTTTTGGCTGTCCATCTCTCCACATGTAAGCCTACCTTGCCGTGGTTGGAGAGCTTGAGCGCCTCAATGATCCCGGGAGCTATGCCGGCGGGAGTTTTACTCTTGCCTCATTCTTCACTGTTTGTCGTCTATCACGCCCATGGCGACCGTTGCCTCAATTGGCTGTGTGTGGTGTACCCGGAAACGGGGCCTCCCAATACTGAGGCAAAGTTAAGTCCCCGATGTCACTTATCGGTGCAGAATTGAGAGAGATGGCTGAGCATCACAATCCCTCCTGTGTTGCAGCATGATGAGAACCCAGCATTGCACACTGAGCTTGGGGGGATCACTTGGGCACCAGACTTAATACTGGCTCTTGACTGGATGGCCGCATGCAGGAGATTTCTACAATGGAGGGTTGGCAGGTGGTGGGTATCGGGAAGTGGCTCTGTGCAGGACGTGAGGATTCCTTGGGAGAGCCCAGAACCAGAGCACAGCATTGTGCAAGCTCTGCATAGTTGGAGAGCCCCCTGGATGACGGGGAATGCACAGTGTGCTACCCCACCTATCCCCAACTGCTAACTTAGAACCAGAAGTGGGGTCCTCTGTATGCGTGCCAGGCCAGGATAAAATGCCTGGGAAAGAGACTGGAGCTCAGAACTCCCTAACTCAAAGTTGCAGGATGGCAGAAAAGCCACGGGAAAGACAGGGCTATTTTGAAGATAACGCAACCATATTTTCACCATACGAGCTCGGACGCCGCCTCGGTAAACAAGGTCCGCGCAGAGCAGTGACACCCCCAGGCTGCTTGCGAATAGTCTACTACTGGGAACATAAACAGATTAGGGATGAGCCCACTCTCCCGTTGAACAGGTGCTAAAGTCGTAGATACTGGGCCAGAAGGCGCACCGGAAACCACAGTATCATGCAACTCGCTTTTTTTTTTTTCTATGGAGAGTACACTGTCAAATAAATCTCGTTCTGGTGCTCGCCCTGTGGAGCTCCACCAGGCAGGTGCAGTGCCGGGCTCTGAGCCTCGACAGAGCCCACCCTCAGCTACTGGAGGACCCTCTAGACCGTCTTGTGGAGTCAACAGACGGCGGAGGAGAACTACTGACCAAAACAAAACAGAAAAAGAGAAACCCAGAGTGCCACTTGTCATGATGCACTGGAATGCAGAGGGAGTGAACAGCAAGCAGGCTGGATACAGCAAAAAGACAGAGCTGGAAAACATCTTGTACGAGAAGCAAGTCAGTGTTTGCTGTATCCAAGAGACTCACTTGAAAGCAGATCAAACCTTTAAAATAAGGGGATATCAATGCTTCAGATCCGACAGACAAGATAGACGAAAAGGAGGAGTACTTACTCTTGTAAGGAATAACATTCCTGCACACGAAAGGAAAACCTTCATGGATGGAGCAGAATATCAGCTGCTGCAGATAAAGGTAGACAAGATGGAAATAGAACTCCTGAACTATTACTGTCCGAACAACAAACCCCTGAGTCTCAGCTCTATACAGGTACCAGCCACCAACTTTATAGCAGTTGGAGACTTTAATAGCCACTCCCAGAGCTGGGGCTATAACCATCTGGATCACAGAGGTGAAGAGGTTGAAAACTTGGCAAGATGATCACTCCCTAATCCTAGTCAATAATGCCACAGATACTCCTACCTTCTACTCCAGAGGATGGCACACAACCTCAACACCAGATCTTGCCTTCTCCACACCAGATATAGCTGGATCTATTAGTAGAGAAGTAGGAGACCAACTAGGGGGAAGCGACCATCGCCCAATCTTTCTTACTGTCCAGAGTGCAACTCTCAGTACAGGCCCAGCCATTACAAGATGGAACTACAAAAAAGCCAACTGGGGTTTATTCAGGCATCAGGTGAACACGCTGCTGTCTACCCTCAAGGTACAGAACAGAGACATTAATGAAGTGGTAAAAGACTTCAACAGATGCATACTACAAGCTGCAAAAGAAACCATTCCCAAAGGATGCCGGCGTAACTACATACCATACTGGTCCAGCACACTCCAAGAACGTCAGGAAGCTATGGACAAGGCTAGAAAGGACGCAGAGTCTCAGCCTTCACTTGAAACTCACAACAAATGGAAAAAGGCTGTAGCAGAGTTTCAGAGAACAAAGCTAGAAGAAAAGCGGAAAAGCTGGAGAACTAAAACGGCATCGCTGAACCTTGAGAAAGACGGCAGGAAACTTTGGAGATTAGTCAAGTCTCTAAATGAAGAGCATTCCTCACCAAGGCAGACTATCACATTGGATGAAGGTGGCAAACTTTTCAGAGGAAAACAAGCTGCAGACTTGTTTGCTAGAAGATACAGTTCAGAAAGCAACTTACCCATTAACATAGACCATCAGAGAGAGATAAGAAAAGAAATACTGGCAACCATGGGACAGACAGATACTCCTGCCCCAATGAGGGAACCCATCACACTAGGAGAACTACAGAAGGCTATTTCCAAGCTTAAGTTTCAAAAGTCACCCGGCCCAGACAAAATCAGCAACGAAATGCTAGTAAATCTGAGCTCAGCAGCAAAGACAAAACTGCTTGAGATATTCAACCACAGCTGGTTGAAAGGAACGGTACCCCAAGTATGGAGAGAAGCCATCACAATACCCATACTAAAGAAAGGGAAATGTAAGACCGAGGCTGCAAGTTACCGGCCAATCAGTCTCACAAGCTGTGTTGGGAAGACTATGGAGCGAATAGTCAACCACAGATTGAAATGGTATTTAGAGTCTGAGCAGATCCTGGTGCCGGAACAAGCTGGATTTAGAGAATGCTACAGTATAGAAGACCAAGTTACTTACTTGTCTCAAGCAATAGAAGATGCCTTCCAGGAGAAGAAAAAGGTCCTAACGATCTGGGTTGACTTCAAGCAGGCCTTTGACAAGGTGTGGAAAGATGGCCTCATTGCAAAACTTAGGAGAAGTGGAATCCAAGGCAACATGATGAAATGGATCCAGTCATACTTGCATAACAGGAGAACTAGAGTCACTCTTGACGGTCTGCAGAGCAGAAAAGTGTTGCTCCATCAGGGGGTACCTCAAGGAGGAGTAATTTCCCCAACACTCTTCCTTGTTTACATCAATGACCTGGTGAAAGATCTCCCTGCAGGAGTTAAAGCTGCCTTATATGCAGATGACCTAGTACTCTGGTGCGCTGATGAAAATGTCACCACAGCAAATTATAGAATGCAGCGGGCAGCAGACATGCTAGTGTCATGGGCAGAGAAATGGCTTATCACAATAAACACAGACAAAACCTCCACAACACTGTTCTCCCTCGCCCCCAAGGACAAATCAGCTAACATACACCTAGGGACAACCGTGATCAAGGAAGAAAGCTACCCCACCTATCTTGGGGTGACATTTGACCAAAGGCTTACATGGAATAAGCATATTGAAAATGCAGAAGGAAAGGCCCGAAGACGACTAGGCATACTCAGAAAATTAGCAGGTACCAACTGGGAGCAAATGAACGAAATCTAAAGAAGATTTATAATGGAGTAATAAGACCACACTTAGAGTTTAGCTCAGCAGCATGGTCATCAGCTGCTAACTCACATCTGCAGTCTTTGGACAAGGTGCAAAATCAAGCTCTCAGGCTCATTACAGGAGCCATGAAAACTACACCAATAACAGAGATGCAGAAGGTTGCTGGATTACAGACATTGTCCCATAGAAGAGACACAAAAACCATGATCCAGATGGAAAAGTATAACAGTATGCCAATGCACCCAATGAAGGCAAGACTAGATGATCTGGCATTGGGACGTCTAAAGCGTAGCAGCTTTGTGCATCGGGGGAAAAGACTTATAAGACAGCATCAAGAAGACCTATCCATGAAGACAACACCACTGAAGCCCCCCCTATACCCTGTACCATGGGAGCAGGCCAGCAGTGCCCTCCAAATTAATACAACAGTCAGTGGTCTCACAAGTGGATGTGAGTATAATGATCTGCAAAAACGAACTGCTACATTGAGTATGATCCAAGAAAGCTATCCCGATCAATCATGGATACATGCCTATACAGATGGATCAGCAACTAATGCTGTTAGGAATGGAGGTGCCGGTATCTTTATCTCATATCCTGACAACCACTATGAGACTAGGCACATTCCCACTGGTAAATTCTGTTCCAACTATACAGCTGAGGTTCAAGCTCTAGAGCAAGCTGCAAATATGATTTATAACACCAACTCTGACTGCCACCAGGTAGTCATCCTCACAGATGCACTGTCTGTCCTGCAAGCTCTCAAGGGTGGTAAACTCCCGCATCTGAGAAATGAACTAAACAAGGTAGCTGCCAAAAAGAGAACCATACTTCAGTGGGTACCATCTCATTGTGGTGTACCCGGAAATGAAAAGGCAGATAAACTTGCAAAAAAGGGAGGAGAATGTGAACAAGAAGATAATGAAGTCACATACTTTGAGAAAAAGAGAGCTATCCAGACTATCAGAAGAGAACAGAACCAACCCAAAGACGACTATCACACTCTCGACCGGCAGGGACAGACAACTATTTTTCGACTCAGGACAGGGCATAACAAACTGAATAAACACATGCACAAGCTACGATTGTCTGCTTCACCACTGTGCACATGTGGATTAAACGAACAAACTGCTGAGCATGTTCTACAGGACTGTCCTCTGTATGACCAGTTAAGAAAGATATACTGGCCCAATGACTCAACACTACACTCAAAGCTATATGGAGTTAAAGAGGAACTTCAAACAACAGTCGAATTCATCATGAGAACTCGTCTGACGGTGTAATCATCAAAGATGCGATCGCAAGAAGAAGAAGAAGAAGGCTGTCCATAATATTTTTTAACATTCTTCTGTAAAACCACATCTCTGTGGCCTCTAGTGCCTTCCCTACTTGTTTACTAATTGTCCATGACCCACTCCCATATGTAAAGATTGGTTCTATATAACACTAAAGAAGGGAGCCGCGCTGGTGTAATGACTACGGCGTTGTACTGGCGACCAGGTTTTCATGGTTCAAACCCGGGCATCAGCGTTTGAAGGAATGTTTACGACCGGAAATTTGACTGAATAACCTGAACGGCTCCTGCACATAAATCCCGTGTGGATGAGAAGGAGCGAAGCTCCTGACCGGGTTGGAAGGAAAGTCCACTGACCCCCCAGCCTCGCAATGACATGTCATTGGGCCAAAAGAGCTGGAAAGCTCGAGTGCCGCTGGTGAGAGAAAAAAAAAACACTAAAGAACTCTCTTCCTTACTTCCATTGACAAAGAATTGTTGCATAAAGTACTCTTCATTTTATAGAACACTGTTTTTGCCCGAGCTATTCTGTTCTTCGGATATGCATGAAGAAATAAAGAAATTATTAAATAAGTCACAATTTGCCCAAGGAGGTTTGGTTTGGTTTTTAAGGACTATCTTCATTGCACACGGACAACGCCATCAGTGCTCTGATCTCCTCCCTTAGATCACACAAGGAGGATCTCAGCGCAGTGCACGAACTCCATAGCACTGGCGAGAATCCCAATGTATGTTTATAGGAATCACACATTCTATAAATATTTTTGAGGTGGGTAGGTTTCCTAATTTTTAAATTTTGCCAGGGCAGCAGCCTGATAAGCCGACTCTTTACGATTTCCAACTGCCGTGGGATTTTTAACGTACGCAACTTGCACACGGGACCTCCTATTTTTTCACCTTATCCGAGAAGGGTAGGCATCCGATCTCACTACCAATGAGACCAGGGAAGGGGGGGGGGGGGGAAGTATGACGGAATTAGGACCACTGGTTCTGAAAAAAATATTTCAATAAATTATAATCCCTCAACTGGGATTCAAACCTGGTACCTCTTGAATACGAGATGGATGCTATACCTCTGAGCCACTCCTACCCCCAAGGAGGAGGCTGTGTTAAGAATAAGAACCGTGTAATCTTACTTGATGAGAAACACATATAAAACAGATGGGCAGAATATGTAAAAGAACTATTCGAGGACAACACAGGTAAAAAACCATCACCAGATTCCAATGAAAGCCCAAACATTCTCAGATCAGAAGTAGAGAATGCAATACATATGATACAAAAAGGAAAATCAGCAGCCATAGACAATATACAAATTGAAATGATAAAAGCCCTGGAGAGCTTTGGTATAGATACCACAGTTCTGTGCAACGATATATACAGTATAGGATATATACCACATGACATGAAGACATCAGTCTTTATAACATTGCCCAAAGAAACCTAACATAACAAAATGTTCAGACTTCAGAACAATCAGCCTGATGAGTCTTGCAATAAAAATACTGCTCAAAATCATACAGGAGAGAATAAAAGGTAAGGTAGACAGCAAAATCCAAGAATAGCAGTTTGGTTTTAGACGGAACAGCGGAACAAGAAACGCAATATTTTGCCTAAGAATATTAGCAGAAAAATATATAAAGGTCCAAAAAAGTATGTACATGTGCTTCATGGACTGTAAAAAAGCTTTTGACAGAGTCCATCTTGAGAAACTAATTGAATGCCTCGAAGACATAGGTATTGGTGGAAACGACATAAGAATACTCAGTAACTTTTATTGGGAGTAAACTGCTACAGTAAGATCTGGCAGGAATTACTCACCATATGTAGACATAAAAAGTGTCAGACAAGGTTGCGTGCTGTCCCCCTGCCTATTTAATCTATACACAGAAAAAATTTTCAAACAGATTCAGGAAATGCCAGGACTGAACATCAGTGGAAGGTCAATAAACAACCTTAGATATGTAGATGATACCGTGTTGTTAGCTGAAAGAACTGGATTTACAAGAACTAGTGAAGCAAGTAAACAGCGTAAGTCACGAATATGGACTGGATATGATAATTAGCCAAACAGATGATTAAGCCTAATCATAAAGATATGCAATAAATGGAAAAAAGGCCTGGAAACACGAACAAGCAAGAGCATTGGGGGGGGGGGGGGGGGGGGGGGGGGGGGGGGGGGGTGGGGGGGGGTGGGGGGTGGGGGTGGGGGGGGGGGGGGGGGCGGGGGGGGGGGGGGGGGGGGGTGGGCAGTGGGGGGGGGGGGGGGGGGGGTGTGCGGGGCGGGGCAGGGGGGGGGGGGGGGGGGGGGGGGGTGGGGGGGGGGGGGGGGGGCGTGGGGGGGGGGGGGGGGGGGGTCGGGGGGGGGGGGGGAGGGGGGGGGGGGGGGGGGGTCGGCGGTGGTGGGGGCGGGGGGGGGGGGGGGGCGGGGGGGGGGGGGGGGGGGGGGGGGGGGGGGGGGGGGGGGGGGGGGGGGGGGGGGGGGGGGGGGGGGGGGGGAGGGGGGGGGGGGGGGGGGGGTGGGGGGGGGGGGGGGGGGGGGGGGGGGGGGGGGGGGGGGGGGGAGGGGGGGGGGGGGGGGGATGTGGCCCTTTTAATGGGTCAGGCGGCCAGAAATCAAAAAGGGACATCGTTTTACCTTACATGGTCGATATGCTACATCAAACAAAAACATGGCACCGTATGGCCAGGAGGCTATTCCTCTTAAGAGCTATCTTACTACAGATATCGCAGTTGCAAAACTTGAGGTTGATATATTTTCTCGCTTGGGGTATGGGGAGAATGTAAACTATGGTCTGGACCACTTGGCACTCATTGAGGGGGGTCAAGACAGGTAATGGGGCGCTTGGACATATGAAGAAAAAACAAATAAGAGGTCTCAGTAGTATCTACCAATCCTATAGTCTAATGGGTTTAGTTGAGCGTCTGTAATAGAAGGAGCTCAGACTTCTGCTTGGTAAGATAACTGAAGGATCCATCCTCAAGATTGGGACATTGGGTTTTACCGGCGGAACTCTCTGCCTAGAGGGAGAGGATGAAGGCTAACGTGCAAGGGGACACACAGGCGGGGGGGGGGGGGGGGTTCTCATAGGGGGGGGGGTGGGGGGGTGGGGGGGGGGGGGGGGGGGGGGGGTGGGGCGGGGGGGGGGGGGGGGGTGGGGGGGGGGGGGGGGGGTGGGGGGCGGGGGGGGGGGGGGGGCGGGGGGGCGGGGGGGGGGGGGGGGCGGGGGGGGGGGGGGGCTGGGGGGGGGGGGGGGGGGGGGGGGGGGGGTGGGGGGGGGTGGGGGTAGGGGGGGGGGGGGGGGGGGGGGGGGGGGGGTGTGTGATAAGGAGACACAAGAAAGATCCTCATATGCCACGGGGGGGGGGGGGGGGTTGCTGGAGACCTCAGACATGTTGTAAAGGATAGGCCAAAGATGACAAATATATTGAGGTGGTCGGGTGGGGGGGGTAGGTCCTAAAGCAAGGGAAAGTAGATACTGTCTTCATCATGTAAAAGTCTCTCGACAAAAATTGCTATGGTGGTAATATTACTGGCCACATAAAACTTTCAAAAATTACTTTTCAAAGAATTAACTTTTAGAGCACAAAAATCGTTTTTGCAGACTTCCTGTAATGTACCTGCTGCGGTGGGTGGGTCAATGCTCCATAGTGAGCAAAAAGTAAAATACTTACTTAGTCATTCCCCTTCGACCGTGAGGTGTAGAGGTAAAAAGTAAATTACGAAAAAAAATGCATATAGTAATGCCGTTTTTTTAATTTATATTTTTAAATGTTTGTTTTGTTTCATAATAATTATGAAGATAACATCAGATGATATCAATTATTAAAATTCTCAGCTCAGACAGCCTGGTCACATTTTTGTATTTTGATCTTACTGGTCATCCAGTATGTCTTTTCTGTACGTCCTTCAGCTTGTTGTGAAGCATAAACCAGATCCTTGAAAGTTTATTTTTTAACTATGTGTGTGCTACTTTTCTTTGTACTGTTTGTTATATCAGAACGTGTTTTATTTAGTGTGATTCTTTTCTTGATTGCGTATATTCTGTGCTCTGTACTTTATTATTTCTCATGATGGTGTTTTTTTACTTTTTATAGTTCTATCTGGTGTGTTGTTGAGACACTTGGTTGTGTCTATACTGGCATGCAGTTAATATTGGTTGGAGGTTTATTTATGTACTGTTTGTACTGTGTTGTATTAATTCTTTATGATGACATTGTTTTGTTACTACTGTTGATGTTCAGAAAGCTTTTCTTAGGTAGTTTAATTCAGGTTCTTTCCCTTACCTCAGGTCACTCTGTTGTCAGTCTCACGTTCTCATCTCCACATATTTTAGGGTAGTTCTCACTTTTTTTAAATAGCTCAGGACTTCTAGAAGATCGGACTACATTGTAATGGCATCAATGACTTCCCAGTGTATGTTTGATTTCTTTCTCCCTGTCTCATCTTTGTTTGTTTTAAGGCCAGTCTCTTTCTTTTACTCCAGAAATTCCAGAAAAAAAAGGACAGTGTTGTCATGGCACTGATGGCTTCAAGTGATGTAGATAACTAGTATGTGGCCTGTCCTGGAACGATAGGTGGGTACTTATGTAACCAATATACAAGTTACATCTTGGACCACCCCTCACCACAGGGTCTGCAGATACCTTGTCTTCACCACTGATGGTTTCCTGAGCGTCCAACATCTCTCCTGCATCTTCACTTCCACTAATAATTTGTTGTTTTTTTTTTTTCCTCCTAGTTTCACATTGGTGATCCTGTTGTACAACTTGAACCCAACCAGTCTGTGTGGTAAACACAGTATTTACTGAATATTTTTTGTTATCAGTTTGCTGTTCCAGCTGCTTGCTGCTGTGGCAGTGCTGCTTGCAGTTTATGCTGTGTTGCTTGTCCGTCATGCAAGAACTCAACAGCATCCAGGATTGGGTATGCTCTCATGCTGCTTATGGGTTCCATCGTGGCTGTATTCATGTTGATTCCTGACATCCGAGCAAAACTTGATGAGGTGATTATTGACCATTTAGATAAAATGCTGTGTACATGTCTTACATATTTGTAAATCGCATCATAATTGTAAAAAATTTTGTCATTATTCATCGATGTAAAATTCTTTTACTTCTTTAGTCTTAGAAGTTGCTGTAAAATCAGCAGCTTGACCAGGGAATGCTCCATAATGGAACAGGCAAATTTGAATCATCTTCACCGCCTTTACATTTCAGCACCCTACGGAATATAGGCCTGCATGTCAAGTTCTCCTGCCCAGTGGCGTCTGCTCAAGGTCTTTCCATGTCGTCTACATCCCTTTCAGTTCTGTCTCCAGTTCTCTTCTCCATGTGTTTTTCTGTCTCCCTGTACCTCTCATACCCTGAGGCTTTCAGAGCAAGGACTGCCTTATAATGCCATCACCTAGATTCCTCAAGGAGTGTCATATCCATCACCAGCATCTTCTTCTCATCTCCTGTACCACTGGCACCTGTATGGTTCTTGTCATCAGCTCCACATTGGGGATCATATCATAACATTTCACAAATTGGAGTCATAACAAAACAGTATCAGGGACACCCCCCCCTTTCCCATTATGTTATATGTTTTTGACATTACTTATTTGCTAAATCATAATTTTTGCATCAGGGGAGAAATAAGGGCAGAAGGCATCACTCATGTTGTTGCGGTGAGGACAGGTGGTGATGTTTTAATTGTTTAATATTATATATATATATATATACTTACTTACTTATTTGTTCCTCTTCTACCATAAGGTGTAGAGGTTTGTAAGAGAGAGCGCCATACTATTCTATCGGCTGTCTTCCTCCTGGCTTGGTTCCACTCTAGTCCTTGGCCCTTCAAAGACTGTCTAATGTTGTCCTCCCAGCGGACTTTGGGTCATCCTGGAGGTCTGGATCCCTGGCTCTTAGTTTCCCATGCTTGTCGTGGTAGCCGATCGTCTCCCATTCTGCAGACATGGCCAAACCATATATATATTTATTTATTGCCGGCCCTGGGGATTTTTCAAGGTGGTATGAGATCTCATAATGGTGCTTCGCCCCCAACCCATGTAGTACTGAATGTACTCTTACGAGACTCAATTTCATGCTATTAAGTTGGATCACACTGTAATTTAGCAAATGCTGTTTACTGTTCCATTTTACAAAAAATATAATTCCTTTATGTTCTTACAGTTTTATTGTAGGTAATTTTTTTTATTATTCGTGTAGAATGACATATGGTAGCTGAAGGTGCTGTTTTTTTGTGTTGTTTTTTTTAAGACATAATACAGACATGTAGGAAGATGATCTGCTTCATATAAGCATATAGTTGTTTACTTTGAAATTTAAAAAAAATTATTCTTGTCCTTTTAAAATGTTAAAAAATTATATTTTTTTTTTACTTTTAATAAATGTCAGCATCCGATGTTGCTGCACTGCATGAACCACCCAAGAGTCAGCCCTATATACATACATATATATATATATATACGCACGCATGCATGCACTCACACACACATACATGTAAAACGGGCTCATCATTACCAGTATTTTCAGCATCGTCCAAGAAGCATTGCTCTTTTCTTTCAAATATTGTTCTTAGATTCAAGCTTTCTGTAATGATGTCATTGGAAAAACATTTGTTCCTAGGTTCCAGCTCTCTGTCATGATTTCATGGGAAAACGCATTGTGCCAGAAGGAAGCTGTGACCAGGTCGTTGGATTTTTGGCAGTGTACAGAGTTTGTTTTGCCATGGCCATGTTTTTTCTACTCTTTTGTATCATCATGATACAAGTCAAATCATCAAAAGATCCTAGAGCCAAAATTCAAAATGGGTAAGGATTTAATCATGTCATCAAAAGATCCAAGTGCCAAAATTCAAAATGCACAAGGATTTTAATGGTGGGGAGTGTCCGGTTGTTCATAGAACAGTCATAAAATTAAGAAACGTTTTCTGTATGATGCCTCATGAAGTTCAGATGCTGCTTGCTGATAAACTTAGAATAAAATTCAGAGAACATTATCAAGAACAAGGGCACTTAAGAAGCTTAGCGAAACTTCGGAAATGGCATCGAGCTGGCTGTGGAACAACTGCAACAGGCTATGGAACTCAGGACAGTAATTTGTTTTCAACATAGGGGTACTTTCACAATTGCCTCCAACTGGCAGAAAACAGGAGTGAAGTTGAAAGCTGCAACCAAGGTGGAGTGGGTTCAATTCTCTGCACAAGACAACAGGAGGCGAACACATAGCATGACCTAAGTGGGCACGCCGCCGCCCACTTGATCGCTGGGGGGACTCTTCTGATGATCAGATTTTCTCCTGTTGGATCGCTCTGTATAGAGTTTCCTGTCTTGATGTTTGTCATAAAACCCGGAGTAGATCCCAAAGGTCCGTGAGGAGACAAAGAAAGAATAGGACTAGTCCCCCCCCCCCAGGTTTGTTGTACGAGGCAGCTAGTGTCAGGTTATGCATGGAACTGGCAGACGCATCATTTCAAATCCATCCCTACAAGAGCACATAAACGATTTGGTGCAAGCGTCCTATAACAGGACCAGTTGCTGTTATAATTCTAGTGTGTGAAAAGGGAAATTGTGATGATGTATCATAAACTTAAGCGTCCGATTGACAAAGTGGTTAGAACACTGGTCTCTTGCTGCAGAGGTGCCCTGGTTCGATTTACAGTATCGACACGCTTCTGTCTACCCGGCTGTAAATGAGTACCTGACTTTGTACTTGAGTTAGGGAAGGAAAAGGCAGTGAGGAAGGGAACTGGTTACCCCACCTCGATGTGGACCTAGTATAGTAAAGTCTCTAACACTTCATTCCCTAAAAAAAAAAAAAAAAAAAAAAAGATACTGAGTCATTCAGTTGAACACCGTATGAACATTTTACAAGTTCTCATAACATACCTCTGAATATATCTCAAATCACTAATTTACAGTACGAAGAATTCGATTCTTATGTCTTGTTGTTATTGTTTTTTTTTATTTTTTATTTATTTATTTATTTTTTTTCAAATTCATTATTATTATTTTTTTTTTTTGGTTTTTTATTATTTTTATTTTATTTTAAAAACACTTTAATTATGATGATTATTGCAAATGTAATATTACTTTTATAATGATAAATGCCTTAATAATGCTTAAAGTAAATGTGAGGATGAAAGGATATTAGTATACATGATGTGAGAGAGAGGAAGGGCAGAATGTCAGACGGGCCTGCGTGCCCAATTCTTAACCCTTTGAAAATAAAGTTTGTTCGTTCGTTGGTTCGTTCGTTCATTCCCTTATGGCAGTATCTGCTGTGGGACTACCTGTATCATAAACTTTGCAGATGTACCATTTAGTTATTGCCGTATTTGTTGATGTTATGTTTCGTAATGTGTTGATGTTATGTTTCGTAATGTGTTGAGGGCAAATTTGCAGGTGAGATATTCATCATCATGTGACATACTCTTTCCAGAACGTTGTCTCCATTACAGCTGCTCTGAACGCATCACGATTCTGGGCAAGTCGACCTGCATCAGCCAAAGACAAGTTCAGACTCTCTGTGATGTCCTGGGTCCACCGTCGTCTAGGTCGACCCCTTCCCCTTTTTCCAGGGACCATGCCTTCCATCACTGTTTTTTCCAGACTATTATGTCTTTTTATATGACCGAAAAATTTCAGCTTCCTTATTGCGATGGTATTTAGGAGCCAATGTTCCTGTACGTTTAGTGAGTGCAGTACTTCTCTGTTGGTCTTTTTTTCTGTCCAGGGTATTCTCAACATCCTTCTGTAGCATTTCATTTCGAATGATGTAATAGGTGAGATATTACAAGAGTAATATTTAAGTAATATTTGCTGGTTAGATGTGTCAGTTGTGCAGGTAATATTTACTTGTGATTTGTGCCGTGAAGTGCACATTCACTAGTATGGTATATCAGAAGCCCAAGGAGCATTTGCTAGTGTAATGTTTCATCAGGATAATAGATAATTTACTAGCAAGATTATTATCAAGTCAAAAGAGCATTTGTGGTGAGCAGTATAATAAACTTTGTATTTGCTCCCCAAATTGTACTGCTAAGATCCATACAGTGGGGGATATTTTAATAAACTATTCCAGGCTATTGTACATTATGAGCACATGTCTCCCAATCCTTTATAGAATTTAATCTATTTCCCAAGCACGTTTCTGTATTTGGACTTTTATCAAGACCATTTCAAGACTGCTATACATAGGTTAAAAACTTATTGTAGAGTTTGGTAATATGTGTATAGAAGTTAACTGATCTTTAAAAAATAGATCTATATTGTTATATTTTGTGATATTTTAACAAAATGTTTCCAACCCTTTCCAGATTTTGGTTCTTCAAGGTCCTTATCATGGTGGGCATCTGTGTTGGTGCATTCTTCATTCCAGAAGGATCATTTGGTCATGGTAAAATGCATAATCTTCTTAGTCTTTTTAGCAAATGATCTATTCATTGTCCATATAGTTGTCTATATGTACCACACCTCCAGTATTTACATTTTTTTTTTTAAATTATTGCTTGGCTGTCCATTTATCTCTGAATGTCTTTCTTACTTGTCTTCACCTGCCAGTTTTGTTGTTTCTTACTCCACATTGTCCCTTTCCCAGACATATTTGTATGCATCCTTTAACTCTTACAGGACGACGAGCCAGTTATATTGGTCGATATTTCTAGCTTCTAAAGACGGGAAGCCAGTAATCTTGGCTCATGGGTTTGAACTAAGTTTTTGTTTCGTTTCATCCCAGTTAGAAGTTTTCGATGACTGGGAAGCGGAAGTATAGCCATTTTTATTATTATTTTTTTTTTTTTTTTTTTTTTTTTTTTTAACCAGCGGCACTTGGGCTTTCAGCCCTTCGGCCCAATGACATGTCATTGCGAGGCTGGGGAACCTGAGGACTTTCCTTCCAACCTGGTCAGGAGCTTCGCCCTTCCCATCCACAGAGGGTTTATCACAGGAGCCGTTCAGGTTATTCAGTCAAATTTCCGGTCGTAAACATTCCTTCAAACGCTGACGCCCGGGTTTGAACCATGAACACCTGGTCGCCAGTACAACGCCGAAGCCATTACACCAGCGCGGCTCCCAATATTATTATTTCTAAAGCGGAAGAGTGATAGCGTCACTCTTTCTATTAAATTCAAAACGATTCCGTTTTCATCCTCGTGTTTTTTTTACGAAATTTGGGTTACCTATTTTCGATACATATTTTCGAAGGCATCTAATTCATCTTCTCGAAAGCGACCTGCTCGTTTAAGTGCTCAGCAGGCCCTTAGTTTGCTAGAACGGCTATAGCAGTAGTGATTTTAGTGCTAATTCGATGAATAATTCGTCTTTCAGTGATGTCGATTCAGAGAATGAAGGTAGGCCTATTATGTTAGAAAGAGTGGGCGTGGTTCTATCACCTAACTTTGATTCTTCAACATCAGACCCAGTAGGACCTAATTTAGTTTTACAAGAAGGGGAAAGACGAAAACAGGAGTGTGTCAGAAATATAGAACTAACAACGAATAGCTTTAGATTTCAACCTAAAGACAGAAGAGCAGTGGGTGTGTCCGCAAATTTAGGCCTAAATGAATCATCTACCCCGATCCAGTGTTTTGAAACCCTTGTATCATCAGCTGTAAGGGAGGAAATTTTAAAAAGCATAAACTGCTTTGCAGAAATTGAAGTACAGAAGCATACATGGAAAGTAGTTAGAGTATAAACTTGATGTGTGGTTTATTTCCAAAATGGATATAGTTTACAGTGATTTCTATATTGGATGGTGGATTAGCTTCAATTGGTAAGTCTGATATGTTTGTTTTGTTTTTTGTTTAGTAAAATATTTTTCTGTCTCGTCTTTAACTACTTTATATTCATAAAAATTTTCACAATCTTCATTCATTTTCCTTTTTAAATATCTATAACATGACTATATTCAGTTAAAAAACTTTGAAATAACTGACTCTTACATGGTAACACTATATGCAAAACCTGTGCCGCAGAAAATTTGTGACAAAAGAGTGTCTTTCCTTTTCTTGAAGCCAATTGAAAAGTAGTTAGAATATAAACTTGAGCCATATGTATTTTATTTCCAAAATGAATGTAGTTTACAAATATTTGTATCTTGGATAACATAAATGATGCATTAGCTATCTTGAGTGGGTAATTGTGATATGTTTTTTTTTATGTCAAATTTATTTTCCCAGTCTCCAACTACTTTATACTCATAAAAATTTTTTTTAAATTATAAACTGAACATATTCAGATTTCTCATCAATTTTCCTTTTAAAAATTATATAACTTGACTATATTTGTTAAAAACTTTGAAATAACTGACACTTATATGGTAATAGTATATGAAAAACCTGTGCCGCAGAAAATTTGTGACAAAAGAGTGTCTTTCCTTTTCTTGAAGCCAATTGAAAAGTAGTTAGAATATAAACTTGAGCCATATGTATTTTATTTCCAAAATGAATGTAGTTTACAAATATTTGTATCTTGGATAACATAAATGATGCATTAGCTATCTTGAGTGGGTAATTCTGATATGTTTTTTTTTTTTTTTTTTTTTTTTTTTAAATTTATTTTCCCAGTCTCCAACTACTTTATACTCATAAAAAAATTTTTAAAATTATAAACTGAACACATTCAGAATCCTCATCCATTTTCCTTTTTTAATATATATAACATGACTATATTTGTTAAAAACTTTGAAATAACTGACACTTATATGGTAATAGTATATGAAAAACCTGTGCCGCAGAAAATTTGTGACAAAAGAGTGTCTTTCCTTTTCTTGAAGCCAATTGAAAAGTAGTTAGAGTATAAACTTGAGCCATATGTATTTTATTTCCAAAATGAATGTAGTTTACAAATATTTGTATCTTGGATAACAATAAATGATGCATTAGCTATCTTGAGTGGGTAATTCTGATATGTTTTTGTTTTTTGTTTTTTTTTGGTCAAATTTATTTTCCCAGTCTCCAACTATTTTATACTCAAAATTTTTTTTTTTAAATTATAAACTGAACATATTCAGAATCCTCATCCATTTTCCTTTTTAAATATATATAACATGACTATATTTGTTAAAAACTTTGAAATAACTGACACTTACATGGTAACACTATATGAAAAATCTGAGTCGCAAAAAATTCCTTGCGTAAAACATGGGAAAACCCCTACGTCCTGAAAGAGTTAATCTTATAATTTTTGTCTTCTATTGTTTCTTATTCAGACTATTTTGAACTTAATATCTCTTTGTCTCCTTCATCTTTCTTCATTGTTATCTGTAGTTGTTTCTTACTGTAATTCTGTTCCCTAGTCTTACCTAAATGTCTCTGTTGTTTCTGTCCAGCACTGTCTATTCTTTTATGTTATATTCTAATATTCTGTCTCGGTTAAATCCTCATGCCTCAATTACTTCTTTCCTTATCTCAGCTATTTACTCTTTTAGCAACCTTTGTCTTACAGCTTTAATATGTTATTTTCACATTCTCCTCTATTTCTCACACTGTTATTTGCATCCTTCTGGATTTACCTGCTTTGCTGCTTTTTTTTGTTTTTGCAATTTATTTTTCTCCTATATGGTCTAAGCGAGTTATCTGTCTTCTAAGTGCTGAATATTTACTCTTCTTTATCTTTCCATTCTTGTCTTTAAGCTTTATGAGGTATTCTGGCATGTGGCTTGTATGGTCATATTTCTACTTATGACAGCTGAAAGTTTGCTGTATGACAGCTAAAAGTTTGCTGTATGACAGCTAAAAGTTAGCTGTCTTGTGTATCACATCTAAACCACAGTGCGGTTCCCAGGGGTTTCTAAGGAGAGAAAGAAAGAATAGAACTACATCTCCCTCAGAAATGTCATAAAAGTTGACTAATATAAGCTTGTACATGGGTCTGGCAGCCTCATGATGTCAAGCAAATTGCTACAGAGACCATAGCTAAGAGTTTGTATTTTATCATAAGCTTTCCATCTGCAGTGGTGGCTGCATGCTCCATAAGGAGCGAAAAAGGAGATGATAATGATGATGATAATGATATCATATCTAACTCTGGGTAAAAGATTTACATCATTAATATTTATTCCCGTGGCAGTGTGGATGATATTTGGCATGATTGGAGGGTTCCTCTTCATCCTTATCCAGCTGGTGTTGTTGGTGGACTTTGCCCATGGCTGGGCCGAGTCTTGGGTTGAGAAATATGAAGAGACGGAGTCAAAATGCTACTATATTGGTCAGTTTTGTTGTTAGTGCTTGTGTCATTCTCTTTGTTCCTTTATGTGCTGAAGCAGAGTTTTTGTCCATGTCATCTTCATAATCAATATCATCGTCAAACATTACCATCATAAGACATCACGTCTTCTCTTTTCTGGAAGTTAAAAAGCAGGTCTGCAACCCATTATATGAAATATGAACAGTTCTGAAAACTGAAAGTTGTTTTGTGAAGCATCAAATGTTGTCACGATATGATCCAAGAAGATGTGAGGCATCAGTTCCTGAGATAAGATACTTATATTCTGCTATAGATGGGCCACTGTAATACAGTAACTCAGACAATACTGTATAGATGCATTTTACATGATCCATGCCGCCAGAATTATTAAAGCGATGAATTTATGTAATTTTTACATATTTATTAAATACAGATTTTAGAGACTTGTGCATAATTTGTTTGTTCCATCAGCCTCTGCCTACTTGCCTTGCCAATAATGGTTTAGGTGAGTGCACCAGACTCATAAGGATCCTTCAATAGATTTACCTGTAGAAACCTTGTTATGGCTTGTATTTTCTTCGAGCATTTAATTTGAGCTTGTCCTCAGCCTGTGGTGCCTGCATTTGTGCACCAGACTGAGGCTAAATCGAGACTCTCGCTGAACCGTTTAATCGATAATAATGATGGACAGTTTATGCAAGTTAGTGTGAGCTTATGATTCATACTTGCTGTGAATTCCATGTTCATGTAGAAGAATTACAAACCTCAGTTCCTAGCATGAAGGAGATTTAATATGTTTCACAACCATTTTTTAATGTGCAAAGCGGATCCATGCAGCCCCTGAGATTTCTTTGTTCTAGACGAGGGACACTGGCTTCCTACGAAAAAGACATGTCGTTAATAGGAAAGGATGTGCCACTAGTGATACTAGCTTACTGACTGCTTACCCATGGCTCATTGCGAGAGCATGGCTGTCTTTGAGACCCTATGAAACCATTTTAGGGTGTTACCGTAATATAAAGTACATGTACTATACCACCATTCTGAAATCTGAAAAATTCTTAATTACGAAACACATCTGGTCCCAAGAGTTTCGGATAAGGGGTTGTTGACCTGTATTAAAAATCCCTGTTTCTGTCTTTTTTTTTTTTTTCATAGGATGTCCTATCCACTCTCTTGCTGTGGTATATTATTTAATGTAAATATTTATACAAATAATAATTTTCTTTTTTATTGTTTGTATTTTATTTAATTCTCTTGTGATTGTTAAACATTTTTTTCTCATTGTTTGTATGTTTTCTTTGATTTTCTGATACACTGCGTTTTATTATTTTCTGTCTTGCTTTTTGCATTCACTGTTTGTGTTTTATGGCATTTTTATGCATGAATGTACCATTGTTTCTCATTTATTTTATATTTTATGGTTTTCTTGTTCATTTCTGTGTGTTGTATGGTTTTTTCCTTTTTTTTTTTTTTTTTTTTTTTTTTTGGTTGGTAATCTCATTCATTGTGTTTTCTTGCTTTTGTTTGTTGTGTGTAATTGATGATTGGCCCATTCACTCTCAGTGGTGTTTCATGGTTGTTGCCATTCATGATATGATAAGCACTATTTTTATTATTTTCTTTTTCAGGGCTGTTCTTCTTCACCATATTCTTTTACCTCGTGAGCCTGGTTGCCATAATCCTCTTCTACATCTACTATGCCAATGAATTTGCAGAAAGCCATGGAAATTCCAATGCAATGTGCAAATTCGAAATCCACAAAAAACTCAATCAACTAAGTCTTGAAGTCTAGAGTTAGATTTAATAGTCGGATTGACCTTTACATGAGTACAGTCAGTCCTTACTATTTGTGGGGGTTAGGTTCCTTGAAAACCCCATGAATTCGGAAATGCGCGAATACGGAACCATTGATCCTATGGGGAAAAAGGGGGTTAGGTTCCTGCAGGAGCCTGTTCACCATACACTTTTGCTACCGATCACCACAAACTCATCATTTCGTGTACCCTTCTTGTAAAAAAACAGCTTATTTATTATACCATGCATTTTATATATGTATTTTTTACACTGTTTTCTTTGTAATCTTTCAGAGTAACAATTCTTTCTCACTCACTCACCCATTCACTCACACTACTCATTCACACATCCACATGCAAACATACACACACACACACATTATTACAAAATCCCTGGAAAACAAACATTGAAAACTTTTACACAGAATATTTAAAATTAAGAAATAAAGAAAATTTCATACAGGCATCCCAGAAAAAAGTTTATCTAATACATGTACTTTATTTATCACTGAGGCTCATCACAGCCTTCTTGCGCTTAGGCACACTCACCAACACACTTGCACTATGCTTGGATGCCATTATTAATTCCAAAATTAATCAAAAACAGCATAAAACTGCAAAAACGTGGATGAAAAGATGCTCAGCAAAGACATGTGTAAACCCACGAGAACAAGGAGCTAGCCTCTGCTTGCTGCGTGGTAGGCATCTCTAAATTTTTTGCCTGCTGCACATGGCCGTGAATACTCGCAAGGTGCCCGCGAATGGCAAAAAATGGGTTACACTTTATCTCGCGCAAATGAGCGAATCGGCGAATACGGAACACGTGAAAGCAAGGTTTGACTGTATATGCTGTATTTAATATAAATTTAAGGTTCCAGATGTCAATGTTTAGCATAGGAATAAACAAAGAAAAAAATAAACGTTTTCTGACAAACATGAATATGCCTCCACCAGTAGCATCAGCAATAGACTGTGAGTTGAAAAGGAAAATTTTGTATACTACAAAAATATGTGCAGAAAAAAGTATGGAGTCTGCTGTCAGAGAATTAAAATCAGATCTTAAGACAAATGAAGTTACTGTGTCATGTGATGGCACCTGGCAACACAGAAGCTTCTCAACTAAAAAAGGTATAGCAACAGTTCAGTCTGTGAACCCAGTGAGAGCACCGAAAGTTGTTGATGTAGAAATTGTGTCCAATTACTGTGATGCATGCAGTAAGGCTAGAAAGAAATACAAAACAGATGAAGAATTTGCATTGTGGATGACAGGTCACAAATCATGCCAACAAAATCATGAGGGTGTCTCTGGTCTGATGGAATCAAATGGAATGATTAATATTTTTAGAAGATCTGAGAGAAAAAAATGGTTTGAAGTATGTAAAATATCTTGGAGATGGTGATTCAAAAAGTTTTGAATCTGTTGCCGAGGCTACCAATGCATCCAGGAGTTCAAATCGAAAAATTAGAATGCGGCCATGTTCAGAAACGAATGGGATGGCATCTCCTTGATGAAGTTGCAGAATGTAAAGGTAAGCAGTATGAAGAAGATGGGAAAAAGTATAAGGGTATTGGAAATTTTGGAAGGTTAACAAAGAGTGCTATTATGAGAATGCAAGGTCATTACGGTGCCGCAATAAGAGGAAATATTGGTTCAATTTCCAATATGAAAAAAAAGCATAATGGCCATTCTCAGGCATCGTGCTGGAGATCATGAAGATTGTGGAGATTGGTGCCCATAGGATATAAACAATGATAACAAACACAGACTGCCTAAGTTTGTCATTAAAGAAATTCAGCCCATCTTTGATGAATTGTCGTCAGACTTCTTCTTGTCAAAATGTCTTCATGAAGGAAACAGAACTCTAATGAGTCTTTCCACAATCTGATCTGGAACAGATGTCCCAAAGCAGCATTTGTAGGAAGAGACAGATTAGAACTTTCAGTTTATGATGCTTTAATAGTTTTCAGTGATGGAGAACGTGGGAGAAGAGGAATTTATGAAAATCTTGGTCTGTCATTTGTAAAATACTGCATCGAAGGATTTTCTGGTTTTGACTCTGCAATTTTAAGGCATATTTTCCCTGTATTTTGCAGTTTTCTCCAATTTTGTTTTTCAGCAATTTTGATGGCCTTATGTCAGGATTACTCAAAATATTTTAAAGCTAAAGGCTTTAAACTTTGCGTACTTTGAGCTCATACTGTAGTGCTTATTCCCTGCTAATTTTAATAATATAAACCTGTAACTTTTTGATCTGTGAATTTTTAAAGTATCTGTACCTGATAAGGGTGGATTTAGACTGACTACTGGCCACTAAAGATGATAGACCACAAATCTGGCCACTATGGACATTACAGGTATCAGTCCGAAGTCGTGGATAATCAGCAGCCCAGTAGAGTACCACCCCTATAGACACCAGGGATATAATAGGTTGAAGTGTGAGGTGTCTTGTCTGGTCTGTTGTTGCTTGCTGTGAGTGTGGGTGATGTGGTTTCACAAGTTCACAACATATGTGGTATGACATGGAAAGTCATATAAAGGTGTAAACTTCTATTGACGTTTTCCATCGTTTATTTTTCTGACGCCACAAGACAGGTAACTGTACATCCATTTCACAATAAACCATAGTCATGACAGTTCACGAAATTCAGCATAAGTTATGTTCATCAATGCATCTGGCATATATTCAAAAAATGATATGGTGCCAAGGGGATTATACTGTTGGCTCCAATATTACAAAAGTGCATCAATACTCCTCTCACTGATGGTGTTCCAGGATGTCACGAAGTGGTTTTAAGTTTATAGAGTTTGCCTGAATGAAAGCAAGACCCTAGTATGAGAAAGTCTGAGAAGATAGAATTTAGATGGAAAATGACATGCCTGTGGAAAGGTGAGACTATTGGCTCAAGAGATAGACCCAGAATTTGATATATATTTATTTACATACAAGAAAAACATAAAATGGCATCATATGTCATCAAGTCAGTCGATAGCGTGCACTGTTGCACGGCCTGAAAAAAAACCCCCAAGTAACAATGAAATTAGGTAGACACTGAAAAAAACCCAAACCCCAAATCACATTCACTCTTTCTGTCACCCTGCTGAGGAACAATAAAATGATTAGTGATTTAATCTACTCTGATATTGTGGGGCTGTCAACTTTAGCCTCCACTCTCTAACACAACTAAGATTTTACTGTCTTAGTCCTGCTGACTCTTCCTCAACGACCATCTACACAGCTTTCCACTTGTTAGGCGATATGCGCCGCTATCTAACACCACTGGAAATGCTAAAATAATAGACTTGGAGTAACACAATGGCTCAGTGTCTATCCTTCAACTGGATACTGAACCGACCCTACTGGTCCTGTCTATTTTCTCCCTCCTTCCCTCTCTCTCTCTCTCTCTATTGCTCTTGGTCTCAGTGTCTCTCCAACACTCGCCGACTGATGATGCTGCGTCTCCGTTACGCTCTCCTCTCGTTACTTCAGGACCTAGGTATGGTAACCCTGTCACCTGTTCCTGAATTCTGCGATGATGATGATGAAGAAGTTCTGGCGTCAAGCATGAGGTACTTGATGAACTGTCGACAAAACTTCTCTGCTGCTGAATAGCTTCCCTCTTTTAACCCGCTCCGGAGTTAGAGGAAAAAAACCACAGCCTTGATTTCCGGCTGTACGCAATTGAAACCAGTCTCACGGCCACCTGCCGTTGCTAGAGACTATAATAGCGATGCTCTCGGCTGTATGATAATTAAACCACGTTCCAGCTGAAGCATAGGGGCTTCACTGCCAGAGACCGTAGAGTATTTTTCTTTTGCTCCTGACGATAACTAGAGTACTCTGACCCTGAGATATGTCTTTTGCCGTGGATAATTTTATTTGACAAAATTATGCTCCCCACTGTTTCGCCGCGACTTGCTGAAATTAAAAAAACAGCGTCTAATGTACACCCACTCTTAAAATCGCTTATCTCTAACATATACGATACATAAAATAATTCTATCCACGTGGCACTAAAATCACCCTCCTTCTCTCGTTCTTCACACAATACATAAAATATCACTATCCCACGTGGCCTCTTCATCCCCCCTCCTTCTACTAAAATCTGCCAGGTAAAATAAACAATAGCCCAGACACCTTCTGCCTCTTATCTATTTGTGACGCGTGGCTACCCACGTGTCAACATTTCCAACTCGGGAACTCCTTTTGTCCGAAATTCCGGGGTCTCCTTTTTAACATTCACACATGAGGTTTCCCGGCTTGCTCCAAAATTAAATTACATCTCGCTATAGGAATAGTTTCCTCCCCTAAGCAGTATAATTCACTGAAACATACATCTTTACTCTCCGACTGCATTTCTTACATTTAAGGCATACTAAAATTAACGTACACACAATCGATTCCCACTAAAATTACATTTGAAAATACACAGGAATAAATGGTGGTTTTACCCAACATTCTACAACTATGAACACACGTGTAGCTTATAACTTCACACGTTCCTATCTACTGCCAAAATCATAGAAAGAATAAGCACACTGTTACATTTACATCGTTCTTCAAAAATTGATAATGGATGGCACTATCGTTTAAAACTTTAAGTTTTAATGTCCCCGAAGAAATTAACTACGGGCGAAATTCTCAAAAACCCACTAAGAAGAAAAAACGATTAATAAAATAGTTACATACCGATTATCGTTTTTTTTCCCACAGTGGAGAACGATAAATCACGTAGTCTGACGGCAGGCAATTATTTCTTCAGAGACAATTGCCCGCAGTTTCCTCTCTCATTATATACAAGAGAAACCGCCCACGCGGATTCCCTTCCTACGCAAATCGCGGACCAATGGCAGCGCCAGAAAAAAATCAATACTGGCCACCTACGCAAATCTCGCGTGGCTTAAAATTGCGTCACGTTACCTGACGGCCGCGTGCTTCCGGACACGTCATATCGCGTGCCCGAAAATGGCGATTATTTCGTAAACAATGAAATCTACGGGAATCGCGAAAAATCATAAGAAAGTAAAACTGGCAGAGTGAAAAATAAATCTACCGTTGTAAAACGAACCCGTTTAATTTTCCTACTCAAAATACCAACCACGATATATATTAAAATGAGAAGAAATAAAATGGTGAAAAAGCGTGCCCGAAAATAGCGATTTCCGTAAACAACGGAAAATCGCGTGATCAGAAGAAAATAAAACTGGTGAAAATTCAAAATAGAACCACAGAATCGGGCCTGTTAAAAGTCAGAATTACAGTGTAGCATCACACAGGAGTATAGGTCAAGCTGACCTTTACAGGCATTCCTAAGTCTAACCTCAACGTAGGTGCAATCGCTGACATAGCGACGTTCATAGAACATAGAACTGTCCTTCGGGCTAAGTATGACCCGTGTACATATTAATCTCAGGAAATGAGGTATCTGAGGAAAGTGGTTGAAGTAACAAGAAGAGACATGGTCCGCAACCAGACGATCCGTCAAGGCCTAAAATCCCATCCGCTGCAGACCCAAATAGAACAGTCCCAACTAAGATGGTTTGGCCATGTCTGCAGAATGGGAGAAGATCGGCTACCACGACAAGCATGGGAAACAAAGAGCCAGGGATCCAGACCTCCAGGACGACCCAGAGTCCGCTGGGAGGACAACATTAGACAATCTTTGAAGGACCGAGGACTAGAATGGAACCAGGCCAGGAAGAAGACAGCTGATAGAATGGTCTGGCGCTCTCTCTTCCAAACCTCTACACCTCACGGTAGAAGGGGAACGACTAAGTAAGTAAGTAAGTATGAAGATACCTGGGGCGTGACTTCTAGTAGAAGAACCTCTCTTTCTGTAATTCGTAGGTGAGCAGAGATCGACCATTGTCAACATAAAGTTAGATTACAGATTTGAAACATAAATGAGGTATTACCTTGCTTCGAAATCAACACCACAAAACACACGCCTCCAGGTGTTTTGAATCATCAAGGGAAGGACCTTGTAAGCTAAACTAACTCACAATAGGACTCCTAATTCCCTATCAAAGAATCACAGACGCAAGAAGCGTCCTCTCTGCTTCACAACTTTCATAGACTCCCCGACAGGAAAGCTTCTCAAGCACACCTAACGTCCGGACATGCGCAGAACGCATACACCTGAGTAAGAATCAATATGAGACGATGTAGGAGACATTCCAGATAAAGATTTGTAATAAATCGCGCCTTATATGGACAGGAATAAAAACCTCAACACTGGTTTCAATCATTCCAAGAAACAGTTGACCGATACTACCATATAAGGAGAATGACCACACATCGTTCAAAATAATGGACCGACGCATCCCGCCACAAGAGAAGGTAACCATCATTGAAAATGGTAATCACAGTCAAACAAGAGTTATCTAGCTTTGACCGAAAAAAATTAAAGTGTACAATTCAGACAAGTTAATTATACGATGTCTTCGGAAAAAATTCTGTGCGTAACAGTACCCCAGTATTTTTATCAAGAAAAGTGGGTCTAAATTTTAAAAATTCATACAAAATTATTCTAACAATTTATAAAGGTGAAACTAGTAGGGCGTCTTGGGAATGCTGTGATCTATGTGCTTGTCAAACTCCAATGTCCTATCTTTGCAAATAAAGTGTGTATCTTGACACAAAAAAAGTTTCTATTTTTAGGAACAATATGCAAATTAGGACCCAATATAATTATTTTCCAATGATTCAGCATTTTGTTAATTAGATGCTTTGATGTCCTAAACATAACAAAAAAAAATTGAACGTTGTAAAGTCAAAATTAAGACAAATATAATTTTAGGTGAAACCTTCCCTTAATGTAGTATTTGAATAGCATACATCTTGCTGAAATGGCCTGTGAAACCCTATGACAATATCTTTACTTTTGTTAGTATGTAAAAGGTAAAATTGTTTGTTGTCCCATAGCAGATACTGCCGTAGGCAAGAGAGGTGTTAAAGACTTCATTATATATACCAGGTGTCAGCTTAATGAGGTGGGGTGACCAGCTCCTCGCTGCCTTTTGGCCTTCCCTAACACAAGAACACGGTCAGGTACCCATTACTCTATAATGTCTACTCTGTAGACTGGTGCGTGATGCTACCCAGTTTCAAACCCTGTAACTTTACCTTGCAAAACTAGCACTCTAACCACTCTACCAGTTGATTCTCCGTTAAGATATAAAAGAGAAAGAACAGTGTCATATTCCTGAGCTACTCAGCTGCACTTAAGAGTTAATGCTTTGATTTTATTTCAAAACAAACTCGGCCCTTTTAAAACCAAGACAAATGGTGAAGTTAATAAAAATAGATGTCCAATAAGGGAATGGTTTGGTAGATCTCTAGTTGACAGAGGATGAAAAAAAAGGAAGAATTTTAAACTTGGGAAATTTTGTACTAGTCCTCTCTCATCAGCAATTAAATGTATAAAAAACTATAGACTGCAAATTTACTAATAAAATCTTACAAGGAAAAAATATGGAATGTTGATGTGATCATGAAGTCCTACAGAAAAACTATGGAATATTAATGTCCAAGGTCACGTATTTTGTGCTGGAGCAGAAATGACCTTCATTAGTTGGAGATAAACTTCAGAGAAAAAGAATACCTTAATGGAAGATGTGAATTAGTAATAAAATCCTGTAAGTAATGTGGAATTACACTAGCAAAAGCCATATCCTTTGTACAAAATTTTTACCATGATGCTTGATGAACTGATGTGAGAAAAGAACTACATTAGACTTAATAAATGTATTACTAACTTGACCATGTCTGCCGCATGGAAGATGGTCGTATCCCGAAAGATATCTTCTACGGACAAATGGCAAAAGAGCAGTTGGGCGACCGCAGCTGAGGTTCAAACGAATGAACGAACAAAATCTTTATTTCATCAGGGTAAAGAAATAGGCATAATTGCCTTTTTACATTTCTGCCCTGCAATACAATTTTCAGCGTTTTACAAATTAAAATATTAACAACTTCTGACAGGATTAATTAATATTATCATCTAATCAGAAACTGAGCATACACAAGTACATTTACTCATAGTCATTCACGCACATAGAGAGAGGGATAGAGAGAGAGGTCAAACAATAAAGCTACTTAATATTAAAAATTCAATTTAAAACTGAAAATATTACAATGACAGTTAAATGCTCATGGAAACGTTGAAATAACTGAAACAGAATTGTCGTTAAATGTGTGTACAAGATTTCATGACGTGAATGCAGATGTCTTTTGAATGAGATGTAATTATCAGTTTTGACAGACTTGGGTAGGGAATTCCATGCTAAAGCACCTGCATAACTAAAACAACTTCAGAAGAGGTCAGTTCGAGGTTTTGCAAGGTCCAAAAGTAGGTCGCCACGTATAAAATATGAGCAGTATTTATAGCGAAAGAACATTTGCAAGTATGAAGGCATTCTGCCGTGTAAAATTTGATGCACAAACAGGAGATCTTGGAAGAAGAAGAATTTTTTAAGAGGAAGAACATTCAGCTGTGAAAATAGCTGAGCACTGGGAATGTTATCATTCAGGCAAACAAGTCGTAGCGCCCTTTTACGTAGGGATTCTAGGTGTTTCAAAAACGACAAGCCACAGCGACTCCAGATATTTAAGCAATAAGAAAGGTGACTTTGAATATGTGCATAATAGAATATAAAGAGTGCGGACATAAAAAATGTTTGATTTTTGAGAGTTGAAACAATGTTTTGAGATCTTGTTTGCGATGAAATAGACATGTGACTTCCAGCTTAGAGACTGGTCGATGACAACACCCAACAGGCTGTGGTCCGTAACTTGCTTAATACGTTCTCCGTCTAGAGATAAAGATAACGTATTTGGTTGACAGTGCAGAATCTTTTGGCGGGTTGAGATAATCAGAGATTGAGTTTTGTTTTTATTAATGGACATTAATAGTGCACCAAGCTTGTACAATGTCCAGGTGATGCTGTAAAAGAGACTGAACAGTGTTAATGTCTGTGCCAGCTACTGTTACTGTGGTATCATCAGCAAACATAAGACAATCGTCATGTGGCAATGACAAGGGCAGGTCATTTATGAAGATGCTGAAGAGTAAGGGTCCTAGTATCGAGCCCTGCGGGACACCCATTGTAGTGGTGTATGATTTAGAGAGCACATTATTGAATAAGACTCGTGTTCTGTTTTCATGGAATGATTTTATTAATGTGATCACTTTTGGATGAAATTTGTACACCGCAAGCTTTTGTATCAGCAACGAGTGGTCAATTGTGTCAAATGCTTTGTAAAGGTCGATTAATAATACTCCATTTATTTTTTCGCAGTTGATATTAGAATGCCAGATTTCGGTAACCTTAGTCAACAAGGATTGACAAGAGTGTTTGGGTCGAAATCCAGATTGGTTTTCATGTATAAGATTGTAGCAGTTCAGTGAAGAAAGAATATGTTTATACATGTGTCGTTCAAGAGGTTTAGTTATGACTGATAGTAGGGAAATCGGCCGGTAGTTTGTGACAACATTAATATCACCTTTTTTTAGGTACTGGTACCACTAATCCTGTTTTCAGTCGTTGAGGAAACACTTTCTTTGTGAGGCACAGATTGTAAATGTAAGTGAGTGAGTCGCATAAAACAGGCTCTGCAAGCTGAAGTATCCTCGAAGATATTCCATCTTCACCGCACGATTTATTCTTAGGTAATGATTTAATTAAAATTGAAACCTCAGAGATTGACAGTAAAGGTAATTCAGGAAGGTGGGTGCCACGAAGTGGCTTTAAGTTTAGAGTTTGTCTGAGTATAGAGACAAGACACTAGTTATGAGAAAGTCTGAGAAGATAGATTTAGACGAGAATGACAGTGAATGTGGAAAGATGAGACTTATAGCTTCGAGGGTGAGAACCGAGATTGACTCTCCCTCGCCACTTGTGACTTATGTAAGAGCTACTGTCGCACCACCTCTGACTACCAGAAAGGAGATAAGGTTTCACTTAAGTCCACAGACACAACTATACAGACAAGCATATAAGTACAGTATAGTTATAGAGAAACTGATCCAGTGTACATTTTATAGTTTATTAAACAACAAAATCAATAACACAGCAAAATAAATAACGTGCAAGGTCACACAAACCTGGGGAAAAGAAAACCAAATTAAGTGAAAAGACACAAATATAAAATTACTTAACCCGCTCTCGGTCACCCCTGCCCAAACCAATCTAAGACTAAAGAATTATACTTGGTGGGGGTCTCAACTTAAGAGCCGCCTCTCCTAACTATCCTATTATTATTAAATCTAACACACTGTCCCGCTGCAGACATATAACTAAATGTCTACACAGGCTTAAATGCAATCTAGGATGTCCTACACAGCTAACAACAGTCCCACAAGCACTGATCCACTAACGGACCTTCTGGCTATTACTCAGAGGCTGTCCTCTAATCTTTCTATCTGACTCTCGAACTTCTCTCTCTCCTCTGCTTCGGTTCAGTGTCTCTCTGACACTACCGTCTTCTGCTGAGTGGCGTCTCCGACACTCCCCTCCTCTCGTTAGCCTTCGGAAAGGAATGTTTTCCCCTTTCCTGACTACTGATGCTGATGACTTTGTTATTAATAACGATGTACTTGACTCGGGATGTAGATGCTTCACTGCTGATGACAATTCTTTCCACTGCCCAGTTAACCCTCTTCGGGTTTAGGACATACGGCTTTATTGTGGCCGTATTCTAAACACCAGGCAACGTAACCTGTTTGGTGTTTCTTAACGAGCTAAGAGCTCCTGAATTTTGGGACCGGTTCCCGCTGAGGTATGGGTCCTCACTGCAAGAGACCGTCTTCTTTCTTTCACTGGTGCAGACGTACTGGGCACCGGTACTACCGCGTCCCCAGTTCTCTTCACCTATGGCGATGTCTCGAGCCTTTTACTCCTGAGAAGGCAAAATACCGTGGTAAGTTTTAGGGCAGTCTACAGCCTCCACTATGTGCCGTGAAAGTGCTGTAAAACGAAAAAATAACAACATCTATACAACAATTCAAAATTCCTAAGACAATAACACAGTACCATCCCAAACTTCCTCTACACCCTGGGGTCCCCCTAAATTAATAGATCTCCCCTACACAAGCTACGCACAAGCGATAAACAAATATTCCTGCCCAAAGGTCAAACTTACTTACAGTCCCCTCCTATCTCTCTCCAGCACTAACTTAACTATCTGTCTGTTATGTGAACCCCAGACACGGGCTGACCTGAATCTTTTTTTGCTAGTCTGGCCCTCCGGCGTCACAACATTTCATTCACCGCAAGCTGAAATCCCCCGGTATAAGTTCCCAGCCTTACTTCTTAAGGACTGACCCGGGAAGGTATCAATTAACACAATTTTTAAACACACTGTTACTACACCATCTATAAAATATAAAATCCACTTCACCCCTGTCTCCTGACTACAAGACCAATTAACACAACAAATTAATACACAACCATACCCGTATATATACACTACAAATTATCAATAATCAAAATGCGGTTTTCACAGACCTCATATTACATCTTACAGAGCACCCGTTTATCTTAGCGCTCACCCTCACACAGTTAATATCTCGAAAGCCGCTACACAAATCATAGATACTGCTACTTATTCATAGAAAATTTATAGACACAACTTACACTACACTCTATAGTTTAGTATAAGTAAGTAATTGATGTGTACTTCCTACTAATAAAACTTAAATTAATCCCAGAAGAAAGCTAACTCTAACGTGCTAAGATCTTGCAGAAAAACTTTCTACTCGCTAATAAGTTATAAACATACCCAATACAGAATTTCTCTCTCGGAGCAGACGATGCGGCGTTATTCACGGCAGAAAATTTCTTGGGACACACGCTAAAAGATTTAGATGCTAAATATATTGTATTAATTCTGATGCAATAATAGACGCGCGGTGAAATAATAGATGCGCGGTGATTCATCGCGTTCGCGTCTCTCTATCGGGAACCGCTTTAGACCGACCTGTGACCTATTTTGATGCCTGTACATAAATTAAATCTGACCCCATCCAATGATATCATAAACAACCCGATGACTCAGTGTTTACCACGCCAATCCTGAAGTAATTTTTGCTCACGCGCAAAAGAATACATAATATTAGGTAATGCCCTGACCATTCTAGTTACCCGAATAAATTTGATTGGTTACAGCGCTGAACCTGGGTCGTACCCCCCCCCCCCCCCCATCCATACAATTAAACAGGGTAGGTGCTGGGGGTCAGATTTATCCTAGTCATCCAACAAAATTTTAACCCAGAAATAATAACTACGCGCTCTAACCCTAATAAAAATAAAAGAACACGAATAATTACGTGGAACCGAAAAAAATGGGGCGAGTTGAAAATAAAAAATACAGTACCCAATCACAGTGGGCTTCTTTTAACCTCGATTGAACGAAATCAGAAAGAGCAGTACAATTCAGTTGCTGATGATTTATTCCTGATGTTTGTGTGATCAAAGATGTGTGCAAGATAGATATGAGGGCACTGGGCATAAATTCATCAACCTTTGAGGATGAAGCTGCCGATCACACCAAGTGGCGATGCTTACAACGGCACCACCTCAGATTGTGCGAATAGAAGTGTCACGGCACGTTTTACTGCCGTTTTGACTTGTATGCTTGGTTGCAAGCCAAGCTATGTTTTTCTGGACCGTAAACGAAACTTGAGATGTTTGAGTTCCAGTGCAAACAACCCGTCATGTGATGTCACGTGACGAGGTAGAATTTTGGTGCAAAAGAAGCCATAGATTCATTAGAGTCTTGGTGGCCATCTCGTAGAGACGTGTGTTTTGGAAAGCCGGTTGTGATATCGTATTTTCGGCCTATGGCGGGACCTTGAGTAGTTGCCATTGGGAATTTAGTACCAGTGTGTTTGTTCTGGTTCAGAACTATTTTGCTCTACAGAGTTGTCAGCTATATTTGCTGTTTATTGTCATTCTCACAGTGTTTTTGATATTTATAAGATAATGGTATACTGTAGTTCGCCTCGTCGCTCATTATGCTGAGTGATGGTCAGACTTGACTACAAGGCTGATCAGATACCGTACTATTTGCTTTAGTAGCACATTATTTTGTATCTCATTATGGCAACATTAGGCCAAGTTATTGTTCAGTAAATAAAGGGGATTATTGCTATTTGAGCATGCCTTTATTAGTGTCACCACTGTTCGTAAAGCCCTTAGTGCAGAGGTTTTTAAACTGTGCGTCGCGGCCCTCGGCTAAGGGCGTCGCGGTGGTTTGGGTAAAGTGTTGGGCTCGATATTATGAGCCAAGGTCCATCAATAAATATAGATCTTCGTAGTATAGAGAGGAGCCGCGGTGATTTATGCACTAACATGATTGTTCCTTCTAGAAGTTGTCACGCACTTATAATCACTACTTTACTTTATTAGGGCGACTGTGCACTCCACAAGTTCTTTGTTTCATTCAATATGATCCTGTGCGTAATCATGAGTGTTGTAGCCATCTTACCCAAGATTCAAGAGCGTAAGTTTATTATTATTATTTCTTATTCAACTTTTGAAGCTGTTACGGTTTGTTTACCTCAGGTTTCTCTATACCCCTTACAGTCCCCAGAACGGCAATCTTCAGAAGTCAGCAGTAATATAAAAGGAGATAATATTTGTAATTTTCTTCTTCTTTGTACACTCTCAGACGTCCACTTGAACGTTCTCATAGAAAGCAGTAGTCAGTTTGAGGCTATTTGAATCCCCGTAAAGCTTTTCCACGAAAGGAGCTGGCGTCGGCCATATGCGCTTCCTCTGTACCGCATATAAGTGGCAACTTTGAAGCAGATGTTCAGCAGTCATTTTATCAGTGCCACAGTTACACTGATCGGTAGTTCCTATCTTTAGCTTGTTGAATAGATGGTATCTCAATCTGTTGTGGCCAGTGCGGAGTCTGAAGATTATAATATTTCTAATGATAACTTTGTTACCAACAGCACTCATTTTTTTTTATTGTTATGATAATGTTATAGTCAGTAGTGTTCCGTTTTCCTACTTTGATGATTGTAGTGAGATGTGTTTGGTATGTGGAACGAGTGATTTTACTTTTACTTGAGTTCCATCTGATGAACGGCAAATTGAATGAATGAAACGCAGGTCAGTAGTGATGCCTGAATGTTTTATTTAGTTACGTGAAGATTTCGATTTGAGCAGTGACCAAGTGAAGATGCATTTCTGTGGACAGAGTGTATGGACCAATGTGGACGTAAAGATTTTATATTAAACAAGTGACATGATGTGGATGGACGTTTGTGTCACATGACTGAAGATTTGTTGGTTATTTCAAGAGGTGTGCAAGACATATTGATTTTGTCCATAACGTACTGGTATGTTCAACAGAGATTGATAATGTTTGGTTCACTGTTGATATTGTTCAGATGTCTACGAATTATTCAGAGACCTGATGGAATGAAACAATAGTTGGATGTCAGAGATACTATGGGTAATGTGTGACTTGCAGTCACTATATTTAATTGCTTATGGAATTGGCTGAATTGTCATTATATAAGATGGTCGACTACTGCATCTTGTTTCTTCATTACATTTGCCATGTTCTGTTGTGTTTGTTGGCATTGTTTCATAGTTATACCCCACACAACAGAGTTGCTACAGTCATAATGTTTTAAGCAATAACGTTACTGTTTTCTGGATTCATATTCTGTTGTAAATATTTCTCATTATTATTTCTGTTACACAGACCAACCTCGTTCTGGCTTGTTACAGTCATCAGTGATCTCAGCTTATGTCATGTACCTGACCTGGTCTGCAATGTCCAATAATCCAGGTAAGATAAGACCTTGTAATGTCAGCGTGGACAAATGTCATGGCCTGACATTCTCAAGCAGGTTTTTTATGGATATGGCATTTGTTCAACTCCTTCCTTTCTTTTACTGTTCTTGCTGCAAAGTGGGTTTATTGTCAGTGTTGAATCAATAAATCCTTGCCATTGAAAACAAGATGAAGGCTTCAGAAGTGTTAGATCGAGCTAGTATTATTGTATGGAAGTGAGTCATGAACATCGATCACAAAAAGTGCAAACAAATTTTTCACGCAGTTAAGATGTGGTTTCTCAACAGAATATTAAGAAACCCATGGACAACTAAGATAACTAATGAAGCATGTTTGAGAAGAAGGAATGAATAAGCAAAATATATTTACAGATATGAGGAGAAGAAAGTAACCTTCATTAGGCATGTGATGAGAAGTGGAGTACTTGAAAACATCAAAACCATGGGAAAGATGAAGGAGAAGAGAGGTAGAGGAAGTCAGGAAAGGTATTGAATAGCTTAACACTTTGGCGAAGAAAGAGACCAATGTCAGAACTGATGGAGAGCATTAACCAAAAATTGATTGCCTACACCTGAGTCCATGACACCTGACTTGACTTAATCAAGCATTAATACTTTTTAAATTATAGACCAGTCTGTATTTCAGAATAGGTGTTTGCCGATGACGTGTGTATTTTTTAAAATAATGTATGCTAAGAGTGATCTTGTTTCCTGCCAGATAAATCTTGCAACCCTAGTCTGAAGGATATCTTCTTACCAGCCCATAACATCACACAAGTGAATGGGGATGCCGCAGTAACCCCTGATGGAGTTTTTGACTGGCAGGGCATCATTGCCTTAGCTATCTGGCTGTTTGCTGTCCTTTACTCCAGGCAAGTTTACTGGAAAGCATGATATCATAGGAATGAAATTTGAGCAGTTTTGTGGATAGCATTGGGAAATAGGACAATGTGGTACTGACTGTTAAAAAGAGACAAGGAATTGAACTGAAATAAAGTGAGTGACAGAGGAAGTAGGAAAGAGTGATAATGGGTGAAAGGCAAAAATGTCAATAACTGTGTGTATTTATGGCGAAAAAGGTGTATGGTTTTTAATTTTAATTCTTTTTTTCTGGCAGTTCTTGTTGGCACTAAACAAGAACTCAGAAAAATCTTTTCCTGCCATTTGTCTCTGAAAACTGACCCAAATAAAAAAAATTAAGTATTTGCGATCCTGTGTACTTGAAAACAGGGCACGCATTTTTAAAACCAATTGTCCTTTTTTCTAATTTTCCACTTCACAAAAACATAAATAAATCAGCTATATTATGTGGTATTTAAATACCAAATTCTGTCAAGATCGTTTGCAAAATGCTCTGAAAAGTACTTTTTTTTCTTCATTATTTAATATTTGTGTCAAGTGGCTTTCAGACCTGCTTTTGATAGCAAAACTGGCTACCAGTATCACTTCTAGTTCTATATTTTCACGATGGCTTCAGAGATGTTCGATTTGATGTTAGTAATGTTCAGAATTTGTTTAAAAGCAAGGGATTCAGATTTATTTGTGATTACTGTAGTGAAGATATAGTTAAGAAAGCTATCACTGATATGGAGCATGAAAGAGTTGATAAGAATTCAGGTGGTATGGACAAGGAGACAGAACTAAGGTGGTAATAGTTGTCGTTGTTGGCAAGCTGTTTCACTATACACAACTGCACGTATGGCAGAAGTTACACCACTACACTGATTACTTTGGAAAATATGACTTACTTAGTTGTTCCCCTTCTACCTTGAGGTGTAGAGGTTTGGAAGAGAGCGCCAGACTATCCTATTGGCTGTCTTCCTCCTGGCCTGGTTCCATTCTAGTCCTCGGTCCTTCAAAGATTGTCTAATGTTGTCCTCCCAGCGGACTCTGGGTCATCCTGGGGGTCTGGATCCCTGGCTCTTTGTTTCCCATGCTTGTCGTGGTATCCGATCTTCTCCCATTCTGCAGACATGGCCAAACTATCTTAGTTGGGACTGTTCGATTTGGGTCTGCAGGGGGTGGGATTTTAGGCCTTGACGTATCGTCTGGTTGCGGACCATGTCTCTTGTTACTTCAACCACCTTCCTCAGATACCTCATTTCTGAGGTTTGGATCTGGCTTTTGTGGGTTAACCTCTACACCTCACGGTAGAAGGGGAACGACTAAGTAAGTTTTGTAGGTTGTAGTCATTGCCCATGACTCGCATCCATATATCAAGACTGGGACATAGGTGGAGCGGTATTCGGCCATCTTTGTTTTCTTACCAATCTCTCTCTTGCTGAGGAATCCTCGATTTATGGCCTGAAAAAGTCTCCCAGCTGCTGCTTTTCGAGTGGCCAACTCTTCTTTGATGCCTCCCTTTCGGACTATAATAGCTCCACGGTATTTAAAGTGGTCGACCTGCTCCAGGACCTGTTCTCCCAGCTTAATCTGATGTCTTCTTTCTTCTCGTGATATCACCATGAATTTTGTTTTAGAGCTGCTTATGACCATCCCTCTCTTCTCCAGCTCTTCCTTCCAGACTTGCAGGTTGGATTGGAGATGTGCCTCTGATTTAGCAATCAGGGCAACATCATCAGCAAATGCCAGCTCTGAAATACAGACCTGTCTCATCTTCCAGTACCCCACTGAATACTTTCTTGTTATCTCCTTACATGCCTTGATGACATCGTCCATGAGGAGTATGAAAAGATAAGGTGACAGGATATCACCTTGTCTTACACCAGTGGTGGTCCTGACCTCTTCTGACTTATGGTTTGCTGTCCTTACATAATTTCTGCAAGACTTGTAGAAGCTCTGTATAGCATGAATCAGAGGTGCTGGAATGTTCTTCCTTGCCAAACAGTCCTAAAGTTTGCTCCAGGGGACCCTGTCAAACGCCTTTTCCAGATCTATAAAACAAAGATGGATCTCACTCTTATACTCAAGGGCCTTTTCACTCAGCTGTCTGTGCGAAGATTAGGTCTTGAGTACTTCGGTTTGCTCGGAATCCGCACTGGACCTCATCCAATTGTGGCTCAGCTAGGCATCAGAGTCTCTGCTCTTTTTTCTTTGCTTCTGTTCTGAGTATCACATATTCTCTATATTTCTCTAGTTGTCCTGCTGTGTTTTTAGCTTCTAAGTATTGTTTCCATGCCATTTTTTTCTCTCTTATTTTCTCTTTGACTTCCTCTGTCCACCAAGTTGTCTTCTTTCTCTTGTTCCCAAGTCGGACTTCACCACATGCTTCTGCGGCAGCTGTCTTTATGATGTCCTTGAATTTAAGCCAGAGGGTTTCCAAGTCATCAGGTTGTTCTTCTGTGTTTCTCACTGCTGTAGCAATAAGCCCCTGATATCTGGTCTTAATTTCTGGCTCTCTCAGCTTGTAGGTCTTAATGCTCATTTCTCCTATTCGTTTACTTGGTTTCTTGCGTGACATTGGGCAGTTCCAAGGCTGAGCAACTCTTTCAGTTGTTCTTTTGATTGTAAGCAGGTAGTGATCACTTCCAATCTCTGGCCCCCTCCAGACTCTAGCATCCCAGACATATTTGAATGAGCTCCTCCTAACAATGGCATAGTTGATCACTGACTTCTGATTCTTTGTTGGTTCACATCTAGTGTATGCATGTATGCGCTTATGGGGGAACTTTATGTTTGTAATGATCAGATTCTGTTCACTGCAGAATCTAAGGAGTCGCTTTCCATTGTCATTGAGAGTATCTTCTCCATATCTTCCGATAACTCCACCCCATCTAGCATGGTCATTTCCAACTCTGGCATTGAAATCTCCGAGCATGATAATTTCATCTAGGCAGTCATCCACTGTCCTTTAAAGCAGCTCGAAGATTTCCTCCTTGACCTCTGCTCTCTCATCCTTATTTGGCCCATACACTATGACCAGGTTGACTATGGTTTCTCCTTCTTTTAGTTTTACAACCATAATGCGCTCCGAGACAAAGTTCCATCCCTTGATACCATCTGTTTGGTTTTTGGCCACAATGCAACCCACGCCCCCTTTAGCTCTTTCAGATGTGGGTACACCACTGTAGAGCAGCGTGTTGCCATCGAGATCCATGACTCCTTGTCCCTTTTTCTTTGTTTTCGTTATAGCCAGGATTTCTAGTTTTGCTTTCCTCATCTCTTCCACCAGCTCCTCTTCTTTCCCATTTATACTTCTTGTGTTCCAAGTTCCATAAGTCGTAGTCCGTTCCAGTTCATCGCCTTTAGAATCAGTCCGGTTTTCTCTCTTGTAGTTCGCGTTATCATGATTTTAAAGCAAACAGTTGATTGGCCTGTTGTGCCTTTGCATGGTGGAGGGGCTGCCTCCTTACGACCTCCATGCAGGCCGCCTCCTCCTTTTTCAGCCGGGCTTGGGACTGGCCTAGACGGAGTTTGGAAAATATGACACTGAGAAAAACAACAAGAGCAGAAATAATATTGACTACTAATTTTTAAAAACTTGTCTTCAGTAAAATGAAATCATACAAGCTCCAGAAACTTCACTAAGTGTAAAGGAGGTAAATGATCCCGTTACACGCCCATTGAGGCATATTGGGAATATGGTGCTAGGCCCATATTTTATGGTGCTAGGCCCATATTTTCTTGACCATCGGCACACTAGGGATGATGTGGTCGGCATCACGCCGGCCGCCTTAACCTTCCCAGAGTTGCTCTGGTACCCAATTCATGAGACTGGGTTGATCCTGGAGCCGTTTGCGGTCTAAAAAATCCCACCTCAACTGGGAATCGAACCATGGACCACCAAGCTAGGAAGCCAGTGCACTAACCACTGCACTACCACAGCTGTAATCTTCACTAAGTGTAGCCTACACTATTTTCTATAATAATCACAGACTGGTTTGAATTTTTTCTAATGTTCATTGACCTGTCTGCCTGTCTGAATACTGCTATATTATTTCTCATTTCTTATTAAATAAGCATAATATTTGTTAAAAATTAAAATTTGTTACTATTGTTATTACAAATTACATTTGTTAAAAAGATTTAGGTTGGTTGTCACTTAAGACAGGGGCATAGATGCTGTCATGAGAAAATCTAAACCCCGTTATTACCGTTAGGTGGCGTACGCGTCACGGGTCAGTCCCTGATAGAAAATGAAAATGGCGGACAACAGAGTTAGTGCATACAAGGAACAGCGTGTTATAATAAAGTTTCTTGTGAAAGAAGGCGTGAAACCCGCAGAAATTTACAGAAGACTGCAAGCACAGTACGGTGATGAGACACTCAGTCACAGTAAGACATTTGAATGGTGTAAACATTTTAAAGAAGGCCGTACATCCATGAACGACAATCCCGGCCATGGCAGCTCCCAGCCCACAGCAGTCATTCGTGTGAACATCCAGCGTGTGGAACGCCTGATCCTGGAAAATCGACTCATAACCTGTCGTGAAATTGCACAAGAGACAAATCTTTCTGTGGGGACGGTGCAGACTATCATTCACGAAAATTTGCATTTTCGGAAAGTTAGTGCACGTTGGGTGCCAAGACAGCTTTCCCCTTTTGACTGGCAGAGAAGAGTTCAAGTCTGCACTGAGTTGAAGGATCGTTTTGGCAGGGAAGGCCAGAATTTTCTGAATCGCTTCATTACGTGTGATGAAACCTGGGTGCATCATTTCACTCCGGAATCAAAACGAGCATCCATGCAGTGGAAGCATACGGACTCACCACCACCCAAAAAAACGGCCTGGTTTGATAAGAAAAGGCGTCCTGTTTCTACAGGATAACGCACGACCACATACTGCTCACCGCACCACGTGCAAATTACAGCAACTCGGGTGGGAGGTATTGCCACATCCCCCTTACAGCCCAGACCTCGTTCCGAGCGACTTCCACCTGTTTGGACCCCTGAAAGAGTTCCTGGGAGGTCAGCATTTTAGCACTGATGACGAAGTGAAGCAGGCTGTCCTACGATGGTTCAGGAGTACTGACATATCTTTGTACGCTAAAGCTTTTCAAGCATTAATTAAACGCTGGGATAAGTGTATAAATGTTGCAGGGGATTATATCGAAAAATAAATTGCAATTTCACTCCTACAAATTTGTTCTTTTAGTTTGTACAAACAAAAGTCCCAGTTTGACTTGAACGTCCCTCGTATATAAAGAAAAACGTTATATGGATTTACATAAAAAATTACATGCAGTAATAATAATAAAAATTGGAGTGCCAAAAAGAAAAAAATTATGCCAAACGATATCATACTCCCCCCTGGTCTCCGGGTAGTGAGATCGGATGCCTAGCCTTCTAGGATAAGGGCGGAAAAATAGGATGTCCCGTGTGCAAGTTGCGCACATTAAAAATCCCACGGCAGTTGGAAATCGTAAAGAATAGGCCATAAGGCTGCTGCCCTGACAAAGTTAAAAATTAGAAACCTACCCACTGCAAAAATATTTATAGAATGTGTGATTCCTATATACCTCTACACCTCACGGTAGAAGGGGAACGACTAAGTAAGTAAGTGATTCCTATATACACACATAAGGATTCTCGCCAGTGCTACGGAGTTTGCGTACTGTGCTGAGATCCTCCTTGTGTGATCTAATGGAGGAAATTGAAGCACTGATGGAGTTGTCCATGTGCAATGAAGATAGTCCTTAAAACCAAACCAAATGACAATTTTTTATTGAATATGAAATGGTTGGAAGGTTTATTTATTATCGAACACTGCCATGTTTATTGAAATTAAAATTGTGTGAACTGAAACGCTGTAATATTTATTGAAATTTATAAGTTGATAATTCTTGTTATTCAAATTCACAGCATCAGAACCAGTAGTAACAGCCAGGTTGGAAAACTCACATTGTCTGCAAATACTCTCCTTCAGACAGACACAGGTTAGTCGCATTAGCAGAAATAAGATCTATCTGATACAAATTGTATATTTCAGTACTCAAGGTTATTCTCAAGGATAAAAGTGTTGAATATACTTGTCCAATTTTTATTAGGTGTTTTTCATTTGTGGTATCTGAATCTTTCTTTTCTTCTATGCTTTGGTTGGTTTTTTTTTTTTTTTTTTGGTTTTATTTTAAGCATGGCTAGATCAGTCTATCCATGTGGAATATACCTAAATCAGTCTTTTGTTGACAGTGCTTAATCTCTTGTGTTGTATTCCTAAATCAATTTGTTGTTGGATATATATGGATCAGTCTGCTATTGAATATGCCCACATAATTTGTTGTTGGATGTGCCTAGATCAGTCAGTTTTTGTATATGCCTACATCAGTTTGTTTGTTGTTTGGTACATCCATATAGTCAGTTCCCATAGTCAGTTATGACTGGGGGCTATTATACATCCATATAAATCTGTTGTTGTTTTTGCCTGCGTTGGCCTGCTTGTACTGAGACAGTTAAAAAGTTTTACTTTTATGTAGTAGATATTTTCCCAGATTCTAATGGGGTAAACAAAAAATAGGAGATGTATCTTACTAGGACAATGAGAATTGCCAATTTTCAGCCACAAGGCCATTATCAGGGACAGACAAACAATGAGAATTGCCAATTTTCAGCCACAAGGCCATTATCAGGGACAGACAAACAATGAGAATTGCCAATTTTCAGCCAATGGATGGGTTTGAAAAAAAATCGAAAAAAGGTGATTCGTCTTACGAGGACAAAAGACAAAGAAAATAGTCTACGTTACGGCCACAAGGCCTTCGTCAGGAAAGGAAAGAAAGTGAAGGCTAGATAGGACACATAAAAACTAAATAAAATAAAAACTGGGTACTTCCCTGAAGGCAAGAACCGAAATTCTATCAAAATCGCTGTCTGTTGATGACCGCGATTTTGATAGAATTTCGGTTCTTGCCTTCAGGGAAGTACCCAGTTTTTATTTTATTTAGTTTTTATGTGTCCTATCTAGCCTTCACTTTCTTTCCTTTCCTGACGAAGGCCTTGTGGCCGTAACGTAGACTATTTTCTTTGTCTTTTGTCCTCGTAAGACGAATCACCTTTTTTCGATTTTTTTTCAAACCCATCCATTGTATTCCACGTCTTACCGCAGTTCCCCTCAACTTCCTCAATTTTCAGCCACAAGGCCATTATCAGGGACAGACAAATAAAAAATAGGAGAGGAAGAAAGTGAGAACTAAGCTAAATACATGAATACATATGAGCAACAGAGAAAGCATAAATGGGCATCAGCAGTACCATTCCTGCAAAAACTCTATGGAGATACAAGTAGCTTCAAGCTTAGCACTGCTTTCTTTGAACATGTTCAAGTAGACATCTGAAAGTATATGAAGAAGAAGAAGATATTCATGAAAAGTAAATAAAAATAATACAACCTGAAATAGAAGTCGCTGGTGATATTCCTGTTGGAATTTGAATAATGGCAGCTGGAATTGATCCAGGTAATGAGTGGAGCTAAGTAACTGTTAAAAACTAGAAATCTTCCTCATTTTCTTGTACACTTCCCTAATTCTGGTGGTTGAAATTCATGTAAAAAGAACATTTTGAGAGATGCAGGCAATATGACTTACCTAGCACCATTCCCCTACATGCTGTTTGTTGTGTCTTTTATATTTCTGCTTTGTGTTCCTTTTCATTAATTATTTCTGTTAAAATAATACACAAGAATTTACGTATGTATATCTTTTAATGTATGCATGTGTATACTTCGACTTTTATGTTCAGAAACTAAGCATGGATAAATTTCAAATACTGGAATTGTTTCCACCCCCTGAGCATGTTTATGTCTATAGATTACTATATGATATTGTTGCTGAAGAAACCAACATCTCCTTTATCATCTCCCTGGGCATGCAGTAACTTCAGATATATGTGCTTTTTGTTTATTGTCTTTTATTTCTTTCAAGTAGATGTCACAGTGATTTATTGGACAACTGCTTTAAGCTGCAGATGTATGGAATGATTTACTGTTTAATACCTTCATTTAGACGTTTAATGAATGATGCATGAAAAATGGAGAGGATAAAAGGGCAACACAAATCAGAATACAGGCATTCATCAGCAGATGTATATGATATGTGTATATTCTCTACTTGAAGAGTTACTGAACAATAAAGTAGAAATGAAAGGTAAAATAATACTGTAGTGACAGAGAAATAACATTAGTACACAAAAAAGAATCTTCAACTCAAATGTCAAGTCAATCCTACTGTATGGCTCTGAAACATGTCAAACAACAACCAAGAAATTAGACTTTCATAGATGCGAGCTTGCGTAGAATAGGATTGAAATGATATGTCAAGGTCACCAATTCCGAACTGATGACAAGAACCAGTGTGAAAGAGATGGGAAGAAGATGCTGGTAATGGAAACACACTGAAGAAACCTGTTGTTAGCATTACTAGGCAGTCCTGTTTCTAGAATCACCCAGGTAAGAGAGTTATAGGTAGACTAAAAACATGGAGAAGAGAACTGGAGGCAGAAATGAAAATGATAAGGAAGACGCTGAAAGACCTTGAGCTGATAGCATGTGACAGGAGGACTTGGCATGTGACAGGAGGACTCGGCATGTGACAGGAGGACTTGGCATGTGACAGGAGGACTTGGCATGTGACAGGAGGACTCGGCATGTGACAGGAGGACTCAGCATGTGACAGGAGGACTCGGCATGTGACAGGAGGACTTGGCATGTGACAGGAGGACTTGGCATGTGACAGGAGGACTTGGCATGTGACAGGAGGACTCAGCATGTGACAGGAGGACTCGGCATGTGACAGGAAGACTTGGCATGTGACAGGAAGACTTGGCATGTGACAGGAGGACTTGGCATGTGATTTTTGAAGGCCTATGTTCCTTGGGGAGCTGAAGGGTAATGATTGAATGATTGAACATTAACTTAGTACTGAACAGTACTTACTCCATTAAGTTCTATGTTTTTAGGAAAGTTTTTCTGTGCAGCTGAACATTTTGTTGCCAAAATCAATATGTGAACTTCTTGTGCAGTCACATAAACACGTTATCATTTTATATGTATTAATTTTAAGGCTATTATCATCCATCTCTGTGTGTTTCTGAATGTAAAAAGAGAATAAGTAATGTCATCATTTTCCTATGGAGCATGGAGCCACTGCTGTAGCTGGCCTCTTTGTAGGAAACTCTCACAAAACACTCACATGCTCTTGTAGGAGTTGTCTCTGTAGCAAATTGTTTGCCATGATGAGGTTACCTACCCATGCTCAGCCTTATATTAGTCACTTTGTACGACATACCTAAGGGAGCAGGAGTCCTATATTTTCTTTGTCTCTGTATTTAACCCCCACTCCCCCACACACACAGGGTGAGTAATCTGTTCATGAAGAACCATTGGGAGGGGAAGTCATCATATGTTAACTTCACAGTATAATTGTTATGTGAAATCACTTACAGGAAAGTTCAATGACAGTGATGAAAATTTGATAGGTGAGTAAAATTGTGAAACAGCTGCTTTTTTACTAACCCTGTATATTACTTCATTGAGAATAGCTGTTAGTGTTTATTGAAGATTGTTTGTTTGTTAAATTATGGTACACAAGTATTCTTTTTAACTGCAGACGGAAAATTTAATAGAGGCTTCTACTAAAAAAAAAGAGCAAATCAAATATGAGTAGAAAAACAAACTTCAATGTGAATATTCATTATATATTTATGAGGGTATTATAATTTTCAGTCATTTGCAGTGTTGAATCATTTTAAATGACTTCTGATGTATACAGTGCAGGCCTGAGAATTATTCATGACTCTGAAATACACATGTTCTTTTCCATCTTTGCTCTGAAATACACATGTTCTTTTCCATCTTTGCTCTGAAATACACATGTTCTTTTCCATCTTTGCTCTGAAATACACATGCTCTTTTCCATCTTTGCTCTGAAATACACATGTTCTTTTCCATCTTTGCTCCTTATGGAGCATGGAGCTACCACTATAGTTGGTGCCCCTAAAGGAAGCCTACACCACAACATTCATGTGCTCTTGTAGTGGTGGTTTCTGTAGTAATTTGTTTTACATCATAGCGTTGCCAGCCCAACCACATATTAGTCACCTTGTACTACATGCGTGAAGGAGTGGTAGTCGTATTCTGTGCTCATCTCCGCAGAGATCCCTGGGTAGGACACATTACTATGAAATACAAATTTCTTTACCATGAAAAGTCTTTCTCTGTTTCTTTCTATCATTATTGATGTATAAGTTCCCAGTTCTTTCTTATCCATCTCTCATTTGTGTATGAGTCTTAAATTGTGTCCTTTTTTTTTTTTATCTTTTATTTCTTCAATATATTTATGCCCTTTGTCTGTTAGTTTCCATAACATGACATCTGATCATCTTAACTTTTTAAATTGAAAATTTGAGAAAGTGAGTGTGAAGAAAGGGGTAACCATGAAGACAGCGATGGCAAGAGAAAATGGCTTATAGATGTGGTTTTGTAGAAGTATGTGAATAATACCATCATCATCTTATGGCAAGAGAAAGTGGCTTATAGATGTGGTTTTGTAGAAGTATGTGAATAATATGTGAATAATACCATCATGTTCTTTTTTGATCCCCCTATGGAGCATAAAGTCACCACTGCAGATTGCTCCATTGAGGAAGCCTATGACAAACTCTTGCAGAGATGGTTTTTGTAACAGTTTTTTTTAAACGTTGAGGTTGCCAGCCTCGTGGACACAACCTTATATTGGTTGCCTTTTATGACATGCCTGAGGCAGCAGTAGTCCTGTTCTTTCTTTAACTAGACCCCTGATAATTATACACAAGCGAAGAAATCATGGACATTTAAAAATAGTAATGAGAATGTCCTAAAAGCTGCCAGTGTGCAGAAGAAGCTTATTACACAAATTAGTAGAAAGCTGTCCTGTCTCTTTGGACACGTTATGAGAAGAGATGAGCTGGAACACATTTTAACAACATGAAAGATTAACAAAAAAAAAGAGACAGAGTATGACAGAGAGAGAAGGTGCTGGACAGTTGAAAACAATGGAATGGAAAAAAAAATTAACAACCGAACTGATAAATAGCACTTGAGACAGAAAGTTGTGGAGAGACATGATCACCAACACCTGCTAATATGTCATTTAAAGAAAGAGGAGGAAAATAAATGTGGTGGCATTGTAAATGTCCAGCATGACATATTCCATCCATATGGCATTGGCAAAGCTGCAGCTACCTTTGCTCGCCTCACAACGCGTGTTTGGTGAAACTCCAAACTCACAATGAAGACCAAAGCTGCGGTATATAACGCTTGTGTCACCAGCACACTTCTATATGGCAGCGAGACATGGACAACCTATGCTAAACAAGAAAGAAAGCTCAATATCTTCCATCTACTGTGTCTATGCCACATCCTCGGTATTTCGTGGAAAGACAAAGTGACTAATGTCGAGATGTTGTCACATGCTGGCCTTCAATGCATGTATACACTGCTTAGACAGTGCAGACTACGCTGGCTTGGCCATGTCCGCCGTATGGAAGATAGTTGCATCCCGAAAGAGATCTTCTACGGACAGCTTGCAGATGGCAAAAGAACAGTTGGGTGACCGCAGCTGAGGTTCAAAGATGTTTGCAAGAGAGACACGAGGGCACTGGACATAAATCCAGCAACCTGGGAGGATGAAACTGCCAATCACACCAAGTGGCGATGCTCTGTACGGCACCACCTTAAATTGGACGAAAAGAAGCTCTCAAGCAAGCAGAAGAGAGGAGAAAATGTGGAAAGGAACACCAAGAAAATAAGTAGCGGAGGGCTGACACCTTAGGGCCACATTCCCATAGTCAGTTATAAACTGAAAGGGATATTATTATTATTGTGGTTCTTCATTCATTATCCTTCAGCTCCCTAATGAGCATAGGCCTTCAGCAAAATCATATTACATCCTCCTGTCCTGTCCTGTCCTGTACCATCCATCAAGATCTTTCCATGTCTTCTTTATGCCATTCATTTTTGTCTCCAGTTCTCTTCTTCTTGTGTTTTTTTCTCTCTATCTATCTTACCCTGGGGATTCCAAAACAAGGACTGCCTTGTAATGCCTTCAGCGGGTTTCCTCAAAGTGTGTCCTATTCATTGCCAGAGTCTTCTTCTCATCTTATATGGCTTTTATGCATGCATAGTTTGTCATCTTTGTGACTATGCAAAGAATGAGGAACACTCTACATATGATAATTTAGGCTGTGGCTAACAGGTGGATTCAGCTGCCATGTCTATACTACACCAGACATCAGAACATGAATCAAACCTTTCCCACTGCACTTTAACAGTAAAAACCACAAACACACCTGCATTGTTGCCGGCTTTGTCATTGTTCCTTGCAGCCTTAACCTTTGAATAGTTTCATTCTGGAAAGTCATGTAGTCTTTGAGTTGGTAACTCTGGGCCCTTATGGTGTGAATAACCACATCCTTTCAGTTAACAATTATTTTGCTTCATTCTTTTCCTCTAAGTTTCATTTTCATATGCTTTCATGATCCACTGTCTCCATTATCTCTCCCCACCCCCATCTTATTTATGCTTTTTTACTCTACAGCAGTTATTCTTGCTTGATCTAGTCAAGCACATCCATTCACATGCTAGCAGTCCCTCAGCTTTCCACTTTGATATTGTCATTCATTCATTACCCTTCAAATCTCCAAAGAGCAGACATCGTAAACACACTCATGACAAGTCCTCATGTTCTGTGCCATCAGCTGTCCATGTCTTCCTCATCTTGTTAATCCCCACTTCTCTTCTTCGTGTGTTTTTGGTCTCCCTTATCTCTTTTATTATGGGGATTACAGAACAAGGATTGTCTTGTAATGTTATCATTTAGCTTGTCTGCTGATTCCTTTTGAACTCATTACAGACTCGCTCACATGTTCAGCCGTGTGATATTTGTTTATTACTGCTGTTAATGCTCTTTGTTTTATACTGTGATCTTGCTACCCACAGCAAAAGACATTTTCTCGCAATGTTGTTCTAAATTATATGTATCTTTAGCTTATAAGATTTGACCCAGTGGCTGGCAATTAAGTTTAACCAATACCCCATGTCCCAAGCTTGGTGCATGACCATTATTCCGGCCAACAGGAACAACTAATTATATAGGTGGGAAAAAAATAACGAAAGCCCAGGTTTTTTAAAAATATGCATGACACATTGGGTAATACAACAGAATGTAATCCGTTCAAATTCACCTAGAGGCACAACCCAAGTTTAAAAGAAAAAAAGCCAAGATCTTTGGGGGGGGGGGGGAGTTGTGGTGTGTGAGAAGGAGTGGTACTGCCCACCTATATTTGCTCTTTACCCCCAGAAAACTTGAAATTTCCACCACCGGGGTAATTCACCTCTCCTAGTTGCTGACCACTGGCTTAACCTTATCTGTTTTAGTCCATTTTATACCTTTGCTATATGCATTGTAAATACTGAGACCTTGCTAGGCTTCATTCATGTGCAAATGTGATAATATCAGTTTTAAATATTTCCTGCCAAGGTCAGTTTTGCTGCTAGTTAAAAATTAAATTAAAAGAAAACCCCAGGGATTTTCCTAATGATACATATTCTGTTTTTTTATCTGTTCCATTTACTTGCTAATTTTGTTTAATATGAGCTGTTGTGTTTAGAGTGCTTTTCTTTACTTTGCAATTTTATTTAGTGTCAGCATTACATCTCATTTGAATTCTTTTTTTTGTGTTCTGATTGGTTGTAAGATTGCTAATTGCATTAACAAGACATATTTAGCATATATCATTTTTTTAAAGTGTGTATTGCTATTAATATGAAATGTCGTGCTTTAATTAAATGTTGCAGTGCTTTTAACATTGAATCCTGTAGTGCTTTTAACATTGAATCATATTGTTAACATTTAATCATGTAATGCATCTAACATTGAATCACATTGCACTTTTAGCATTGAGTCATGTAGTGTTTTCAACTTTGAAAGTAGCATAATGTTGCTGAAATCATAAACAGCACTGCATCCTTAACAGTGCTTTTAACATTGAATGTAATGCTGTTAACATCTAAAATAACAAATCTTTTGTAATCAGAAAGAATATTGTGTCCTTACTGTCATTATGTAGATCATATATTTACCCTCAGGAACATTATAGGGCAGTGCTCAGAATGGCAAACAGCTGTACATTAATTTCGTTCATTTTGAAAAGGCTTTTGATAGTATACATAGGGACAGTTTATGGAAAATACTGAGGGCTTATGGAATTCCAAGCTGCATAGTGTCAATCATAAAAAGCCTCTATGCCAACTTTACGTGTAGCGTTGGGCAGAGCAACTTAACCTTTGAGGTGAAGACAGGAGTACGACAGGAATGCCCCTTATCAACCACTCTATTTTTAACAGTCATAGACTGGGTGATGCGCCAGACAACAGAGGGCAGTCCAAGAGGAATAAGATGGACTACATTTTCTACATTGGAAGATCTGGAATATGCAGATGACATTGCACTACTAGCACATTCACATCAACACATCCAGGAAAAAACGGATAGACTTAATAAGTATAGCCAACAGGTGGGCTTGAACATCAATCTAAAGAAGACAGGTCATGATGCTCAATGTGAGCAACCCTGAGCCCATATCAGTAAGGAATCAGCAACTGGAACAGACAGACACCTTCACATACCTAGGATGCATAGTAACACCAGATGGCGGAGCAAGCAAAGACATCAACAACAGAATGAACAAAGCAAGAACAGCCTTATTTAGTCTAAACAACATCTGGAAGTCCTCTCAGTGCAGCACAAGCACAAAATTAAGATTATATCAGAGCTGTGTGCTTTCTGTGCTTCTCTATGGTGTGGAATGCTGGAGAGTTACAGAGAAGGAAATGTCGAAATTGTCCTCTTTTCACACAACATGCCTAAGAAAAATTATCCGAATCTTTTGGCCGAATACCATCACCAACCAAGATCTGCTTACTCTGAGCAAGCAAGAGAACATGCACACCATCATAGCTGGCAGACGCTGGAGCTGGGAAGGCCATGTCCTCAGAAGAGACCCCAATGCCATCACAAGAACAGCTATGCTATGGACCCCTGAAGGAAAACGAAAGAGAGGCCGTCCAAAAACAACTTGGCGGAGGACTGTGGAGGCTGAGATGCAAAGAATGAACCAGAGTTGGGGCACTGTACGAAGGATGGCCACCGACCGAGCAAAGTGGAATCAGTTTGTTGTTGCCCTACAAGACGCCACCAGGTGTGATGGCCACTGACTGCTTTGACGGTCGGCGGCTAAGGATCAAAGAAGAAGAAGAAGACTGTCATTATGCATGAATGCTCTGTATAGTTCCCATGGGTCTGTGAGGAGACAAAGAAAGAATAAGGTTATTGCTGTCTCAGGAATGTCGTAAGAGGTGACTAAAATGAATTTGTGCTTGGAGCTGGCAACCTTGACCTGTAAAACAAATTTCTACAGAAACAACCACTGCAAGAGAACATGAATTCTCAGTGCAGGACTCCTGCAAGGAAACCAGCTGCCATACATGCCACACCTCAGAGATGAAAAACCTGTACACAAATTTCAAAGACCCGCAAAACCTGTACAAAAAAAAAGACTGAAAAAACGTATCAAAAGAGTTAATTCGTGTAAAAAAATTTACAGCTACATTATATTTGAGGCATGGGGACTTTGCCTTTTAAAGCAGGTCTTCACTTATTTTAAAACTCAAACAATAAATGTCTGAGTTTATTGTAAAAATGATGTGATCGTGTCATCATTTACTCTATTTCTGCGCTTAATTATCATTAACAGACCAGGAAATCTTGTGTTTGATAGGACCTTATAAAAGAATTCTGAGACACGGTAATAAGGGTTGTGGGTTAGAAAACCTAACCCTTAACCCAAACCTTAATCTTAACCCTAACAACGTTCAAGGATGACGTAGAAGAAGATGTTCCACTGTTCTCACAACTAATTTTACTACTTCGTTGTTATTATTATTATTATTGCAAAGAGAAAAATTGAACTAAACTATATTATCCTGTTATATGAAATGGAATGGGGAGGTTTCTTGGGTGGTTTAGAGTTAGCTCAATAAATATTTGATGTAATGTTAAAAATAATAAAATCACATTATCATATAAATAAATAAAAAAATAAAAAGCTCATAATTTGCTACGAAAATATAAACTGGCCCTAGCATAATTTATTCTCTACCGAACTTCAAAAATGAAAATAGCCGTTTTACCCTACTTGGCAGTTTTAAATACCCCCATATGACTAGTTTCAACCGTCAATACGACAACCAGTGATAGTAATTAATTATTTAATAAAATAACTCACTGGATGATCGAAATAATGATATATCCACCAAAGGAAAATCAGAATGATTTTAAAGACAGGAAATTAAAACTTAGAAGAGAAGTAACTCCAAAACAACTTTTCCAGGGGCTCTGATCGGGTTAAGATACAAATTTGCCTTGCTTTCGTGATATTTCTTTCCCAGTTTCATATTTCATTTTCTATTATTATTAAAATGTACATTTCTTATGCAGATTCTACACGTTTTAGTGAAATCAAGTAATATGTAGTGTTATCCATATTTTTGTTGTTGTTGCTTATAAGCAGCCGTAAATAATAAATAATGCTCAATGCGACGCAATCGTTAAAATAATCAATAACGTGCTGGCTGCCGTCAGCATTGGCAAAAAATGACACATAAACGACACACCGCGCGGACCGTTGCAAATCCCTCATCAATTTAAAAATAGGCAGTTTGATTTTATTGGTTGATTTTTTTATTCACGTGGCCTCATATCTCGTCGAATCTCACGACGCAAATATCGGCTATGATGTAGTGCAAGACGATTGATTTATATATATTTAATAATTAGGCAAAAAAACCTGTACAGAAATTATGTACGGGGCATACACATCTGAAAACACAAAAACCTTGTACAGATTATGGGTAAACCATAGTGTGTGGCATGTATGAGCTGCTATGGTGGCTCCATACATCATAAGGTGGGAAAAGGGGAAAGAGAGGAATAGTATTTTCACCAACCACTAGGATGATTTGCATGGCCTGTCTTGTGATGCTCGTTTGCCTCACTGCCTTGAAATATAGACTAATAACTCATGTTATAACTTATGTATTAGTTATACACTGCATTGTCGGAGGACTTTTGAATTTCATAATGATTAATGCTTTATTTACAGGTTTAAAATCATCTGTTGCACATTATACTTTTATTTATACACTTTAAATTGATAGTCTTATTGTATGCTATATAATTCTCTGAGAACGTCCATCCCGCTAAACACACACTTTTTGTTGCAGTCTGGAAATTATATAAAAGTCGAGCTCTTCTGACCTTTGCACTAAATAGAGATTTTCTGTACAACACAGTCCAGTCACTGCAGTTTGGCTGAGAGAGTAGGGATTGAAGAGGGAAGGCAAACCTGGTCCCAAAAAATGCTGTGCTGAAGTCGGTTGTGTTGGCCGAAAGGCGCAGATATCGCAACTCTGGTGTAAACAGACACAATGCAACCAACGTCCTTTTCAGGATGAACGAGGAAGAAAAAGATACAGTATTTTAATACTTTATTGCTTGCAGTCATTATATTGCACTACATTTTTTATGGTACGGTTAGCAAAATAGGTAATATACGTCTTACAAGGACAGCGGACAAAGACATGCCTACATTACGGCCACAGTGTTTTCTTGGGGACAAACAGATTAAAACAGTAGAAAAAATGAAGTGATTGGTTTGGTTTGGTTTTAGGACTATCTTCATTGCACATGGACTACTCCATCAGTGCTGTGATCTCCTCCCTTAGATCACACAAGGAAGATCTCAGTACAGTGCACAAACTCTGTAGCACCGTCGAGAATCCCATTGCATGTATATGTCACGAGTTGGATTTAAGTTAGAGTTATGCCCAAGTGTAGGACACGACCCTAGTGTGAGAAAAGACTAAGATAATAGATTAATTATGAGAAAATGACAGTGAATGTAGTAAGGTGAGTCTATTGGCCCGAGGAGGATAACCGAAATTAAATCTTCCTCGCCAAATCGTGACTAAAGAAATGCTATAAACTCACCACCTCTGGCTACCTTTAACAGACTAAAGGAGATAAGGTTAAACTAACACTACAGACACCACTGTACAGACAACAGTTAAGGACTATACAGTGACGAAGCTGATCCAGTGAACATTAAATAGGTTTATTATACAAATCCACATAATTTCATAACATAGTAACAACAATATATATATATCGTGCCAGGTTTGCACTGACCTGGAAAAATAAAAAAAGACTCAATTTAAATTTATAAGACACATCAAAATATGAACCCAACCACTCTCACTCATTCATTCACCTTGCTGGGGAAACAAAATCAGAATGATTAGATTCTTACTACCATCTAATTTAGTGGCCCTCAACTGTAACCACCACTCTCTATTCCACTACTATCTCTAAAGTCAATGGCTGCTGACCCTGCATGAAGACTATCTGCACAGCTGCTAACTCTGTCAGCGGTATACGCCACTAAGTCACACTCTGCACTGCTATGTAATAGACTTTTTCTAACTCTAAGGCTCAGAGGCTATCCTCTAAGAATAATATGAGACTCTGCAGGTCCCTGATCTAGTTTTCACCATCTCTCTCTCCACTTCTCCTGCCTTGCTACTCTCGTTTCATTTCAGCAACCGGGAAATGATATCCCTTTCTTCCTGGTTCTGACTCGTATTTCTGATGACTAGGCACTTGCCGTAGACTGTAGAGGCTTCTCTATTTGGCGAAAAGAAAGCTGATTTTCCCTTGCTATGTTACCCCTCATTTAGGTTTAGGCGCTTCGGTATTATTGTGACCGAGCTAAAAAAAAAAAGACACACCAACCCGCTTGCTTGGGTTCGATGGGTGTGTATGAGCTTAGAGCTCCGGGTCTTAAGAAAACCCTTTTCACTGAAGACTGCGTCGCTGTCTCGACCTGCTCTTCCTCGCTCCCTCTCTGGGCCCACAATACTCAGAGCCGATACCCCACCACGGTACAAGCTCTTACGCCTCTGGCGTTTTTCTCTCCTGCGAAGACTGGCTACCTTTGCCAGCTGTCAGGAACAAGATTTATTGGCAACCCCTGCTCTTCGGGCCGTGACCACTGCTGTGGACACAAAAGACATGCCACTCTGTACAACAATACCAAAATATTTTATATAATAAACTTACATATAAAACGTAAACAGTGGATGCTTCAGTCACGCTCATATCTTAGCACAAACATGTAAACACCCAAAACGCAGACTGCTTCACCATTTCCCCTTTCATCTTGTGCACGACAATACATAAATATTTCCTGACCCTGGGTCAGCTATTCCCATCAACTCCCTGCCTGTCTAGTAAACCCCAGACTCACTGATCAATACTAATTATACACAGCTTGCCTCAGGCCTTAAACATTAAAAACAGGTAGGGGAACCTCCCATACTTAGGCCTACTTTAACTCTGTAAGCGGTCTCAGGACCTTATCATCGTTTCCCCCTTATGATAAAATGCACAACAATTAACTGCACATCAATGCACATCAATGTTTAAAATTCACCATTACATTTATATATTACATCTCTATACACAGAAATATATCTATCTCTAAAGACTATATTTCCTAGAACTCATTAAATCTCATAACACAAAAATCAAATACTACTCCGCATAATATTTAATTACACAACCACTTAAGGTACCATAAATTTCCTTTCCCTCTCTACCTCACGTGGTTTCCCTGCAATTATTATACTTTCACAGATAGAAAAATATTTTAATTATCTTCTCTATCCATCTAGAATTTCTATCCAAATAAATTCCGGTAACCACGTGATTAAATTTCCCGAAAAATCCGTTCCCGTATTTTATTAGGAGACTTATCAGAATTAATCTCTCAATGAAATAAAATACATGCGCTTCAGAATATTCTGTAAATTAATATAAATCTAGGATGCGTGTATTTCTACAGACTTTCTATTAAATCTACGGAGCCCCCGTCCTTAATATCTCTTTATCACTCATAGACACTGCTATCACTGTAGAAATAAATGATGGCGTTACAAGTTATAAAGTTCAAAAATAAATTTAATTAGAATGGACTAAGGCTCTATTAGAGAACTAGATTTAATTACCACGCTACTTTAAATTACTGACATACCAATACTGCGTTCAGCGTTAGAAGCCGACAATATGCTTGGATACACGGCCCGGGCTTTCTGCCGACTAAGAGGCCCGAAATTGAAAACCGCGTACTTTATTTTAGATTTTCCAACGCTGACCCTCGACCTACTTGAGGCTAGGCGTCTCACTACAACCAATAGAATTAAAGATACTCTAAAATTTTCCATGCGCTCATCTCTAAATTTAGAACCAGTGTATTCTTGCTTCCTTTAAATGCGCGCGTATTTCCGGCTGCGTGACGTTACCTAACGTCGTCAGCTAGCGTGAGCAGAAACGAATGTGATTCGCTGGACGTTACCTGGGTAGGGGTCATCTCCCCTTCCCCACGATAAAATGACAGCGATAAATTTAACAATGCAAAAAATGGAATTTCAAGATCGCGATAATTAGAAAAAGGCCGACTGGTGCCATTCAGTACTAACCTACATTAATCCCTATAGAAAAAAACCCGCAATTAATTTACCTACAGAACAAATCTAAACACCCCTATTATTCAGAGAGAAAAAGAGTACTTCCCAATCTTTAATAGAGGGAAGACAAAAATGGCAAACTCAATAGTTACGACGAGAAAACGAAATGGGGCCTATTGAAGACTAAATCACAGTAACTCCATCACAGTATATAGGAATCACACATTCTATAAATATTTTTGTTATGGGTAGGTTTCTAATTTTTAAATTTTGCCTGGGCAGCGGCCTAATAGGCCTATTCTTTACGATTTCCAACTGCCTTGGGATTTTTAGCGTGCGCAACTTGCACACGGGACCTCCTAATTTTTCGCCCTTATCAGAGAAGACTAGGCATCCAATCTCACTACTCGTGAGATGGGGGGGGGGGGGGGGGGTATTACATCATTAGGACCACTGGTTCTGAAAAATTTTTCCATAAATTATTTTCCCTCAACTGGGAATCGAACCCGGTACCTCTTTGCCACTCCGACCCCCCTAAGTGAGATCTAAATTAGTGAGATCTATGGGCAAAGTTACCAGGTAGCATCAACTGCAGTCTCCCAGGCTGTAAATGGATACCTGGCTCTGCACTTGAGTTAGGGAAGGCAGCAGCAGCAAGGAAGGGAACCAGTCCACTACCCTCCTTATAAAAGCTTAGACCTAGTAAAGTTTCTAACACCTCACTCCTCTGTTGCAGTATCTGCAATGGGAGTAACTTTACGTTTATCTTGCTTCTTGCTACATTTTCATTACCATTTGTCATATATTCTCAGCACATTATTTCTTGTCACACTGTCTTACTTCTTTACTTCATAACAAGCTAAGCTCTGTTCCACTTGTGTCATCATACAGGTAGCTCAGATGGTGATGCGGAATCTCAGAAAGGTCAGAAGGTATGGGACAATGAAGAAGAAGGTGTGGCCTATTCCTACAGCTTCTACCATTTCATGCTGTGTCTGGCATCACTGTATGTCATGATGACCCTTACCAACTGGTTCAGGTATGGCTGCACATAATTTTGTGACACCTTTCCTATGATTCAATAACAGTGTAACAGTCTCTGAGAAGTTACAGACTTTGTAAATGTGCTTGCGTAGAATAAAGGATTGAAATTGTACGACAATATCACCAATGTGGAACTGACGACATGAACTAAAGTCCAAGCAGAAGAAGGGATTAGAAAAAAAATGCTGGTAATGGATAGGACACACATTGAGGAAACCTGTGGATAGCATTACAAGGCAGTCCTTATTCTGGAATCCACAGAGTAAGAGAGGGTAACTGAAAAACAGATGGAAAAGACAACTGGAGACAGTAATGACGGGGATGAGGAAGACATGGAAAGTTGATGGCACAGGTTAGGAGGAATATGAATGAGTTTGTTGAAGGCCTATGCTTCTTAGGGAGCTGAAGGGTAATTATAATGATAATAGTTTCTGTTTAATAGTTTTCAATAACCAGATACAAGTAACTCTTACTGGCCCTTCATGAGTTATCTCAGTATTTTAAAACGCAGACATAGGCCTGATTTTATGGTAATGTGTGCCTCTGTATAATTACAAGCAATTTCTAAATCTTAGTCTGTCTGGAGAGGGGCTGTTCGTTCACCTCTCAGTTGACCTCTTATGAAGATCAGCATTGTTCATAGTTTCCTGTTTGTTCATAGTTTGTCCTGTTTGTTCATAGTTAAGCCCTCTTTGTTCATAGTTTGTTCATACTTAAGTCCTGTTTGCTCATAATTAAGTCCTGTTTGTTTATAGTTAAGTCCTGTTTGTTCATAGTTAAGTCCTTTTTGTTCATAGTTTGTCCTGTTTGCTCATAGTTAAGTCCTGTTTGTTCATTGTTTAGTCATGTTTGTTCATAGTTTGTCCTGTTTATTTATAGTTTGTCCTGTTTGTTCATAGTTTGTCCTTCCCTGTTCGTAGTTTATTTCTGTCTGAATGTTCACAGTTTAAACACAGATTTTTTACAGTTTAGTCCAGTAACTCTCTTATTTGCCGAACTGTGTCTTTTTTGTGTCACTGAGTGCTCTCTTAAACATCCTTGCTGTTAAAGACATATTAAATTGTCCTTCTGAGATGATGGAGATGTGATTACACTTGTCTACATGGAGAAGATACTGTAAAAAGACAGTGGTAGATCTGACTCAGAACACTTGACAAAAGAGAAATCTTTCTTAATGAATTTAATTAGTTTCTTTCTGTTTATGTTTCTTCATTTGAGTGCATCCTGTCTGTTTTGTTTGACTGGTTTCAATAAATTATCTCTGCTATTTCTTGTTTTATGTGCACAATTAATAGCTGCTTTCTTTGTGTTTACTGTTTGTTTTGTTTGCCTGCGTTAGTCTTAGCTGCAATATGTTATCTTTACTCTGCTTCAGTCCTAACTCCATTGTGTTATAATCTGCCCTTCTTTTGTAGCGCATCTTTCTTTATTGTACTATCCCTGTCCTTCCTTTTGTTATATGTTTGTTCCAAGCTCTGTTGTTTTATTAATGTAAATTCTTGAGTTTAGTCTCAACACCCTGTTTTTGTAGGTTCATTTGAGGCACTTTTTTTTGGCACTATCAATGCTTGTATTGCATGTTTAGTTCAATCTCTATTGTGTCTCTCTATACCTGTGCGGTATGTTCAATCCAAGCTCTGTTGTGATATCTCTCTGTTCCTTAATTGTATGTTCAATCCTAGCTCTACTATATCATCTCTCCATTCCTGTGTTGTATGTTTAGTCCAAGCTGTATTGTGATATCTCTCCATTCCTATTTTTTATGTTCAGCTGGTCTTGTCTGTAATCGAGTATGGCCTGGGAATACTCATGCTGTCAATATCACAGTATGAATGACTGGAACGCATTCAAAATGAAGGGATGCGTATAGTCTTGGGCTGTACGTGAAATACCCCCATTGTGATGATGTGGCATATGCTTGGATTGCTGTCAATTAGATCCAGATATGCGATGGCCCAGGTAAAAGCGTATATGCGAGTAACCACAGACAAAAGGCATCCCCTGCATGGGAACATAGCTGACATCAAAGGAGCAAGAATAAAGAGGGGGATGTCATGGATGATGTAGGCAGAGGCGACTATTAGACAAGTGACCACAGTTAAAAATATATTCAAGGGAGAAGAGTGGAGTAAGTCAGATGAGAGCTGGATGAACTACCAGCAAGTCATCATCAGCCTTGGTAGAGAGTGCAGAACTTGGGCCAGAGCTGGAAATTGATCAGCTGATAAATGATAATACCGGAGATGATGATGCCATTGTGTACACTGATAGGTCTGTAATCCGTGGTAATAAATCAGGATGGGGCTTCTCTGCTAGAGTAAAGGGCAGAACCGTCGCTGAAAATAGTGGGGCTTACTTGATAACAACCTCCAGCATGAGAATGGAGGTAGAGGCAGCTACTGCTGCCTTAACTCTTAGTATACGAGCGGCCTTTTAGAAAGGCCGATGATCGATCCCCGTCAATAGCGAAAATGTATAGGTGAATGCATGTTTAAAACCACTGAACAATTTAGTTACGTGCATGATATAGGAGTTTCATTTCTTCACATTTTGATATATAACACTTTATGTTATCTTTATAAATAAATTATTTAGTGCAGATCGATCATCGGCCTTTCTATGATCGCCTATTAGAGAATGACACTGCAATCGATGAATCATCAAGGCTAAGACTTCTGGAATTTGGCATCAAACGTAAGACCAGCAGGGATGGACGTATGAGAGAACGCACCTGGTGTGAATACAACCAGTGCGCAACAGGAACAATTACCCTTCGACATTTGCTGAGGGAGACTGAGCACCTATGGGTTTGCCCGGAGTGCAGTGACGTCGATTCTGATCAACAATAACAATGTTCAGTCCCAGCTCTATTGCATTGTCTCTCCATTCCTGTCTTTTATGTTCAGACCAATCTTCATTACCTTATCTCTCCATGTCTGTGTTGATTGTTCAGTCCAAGATCTTCTTCTTCTTCTTCTCGTTCGCTGTTGTTTAGAAATGTCTACACAAGAAGTCCGGTTCTCTGGATGTATGTTGCTGTGGTTGAAAGTTCTTCAAGACTCCCAAACAGCTTTGTGTGGATGTGCGTCTCTGTGGGCCAATGTTCAGTTCGCAATTGACTAAGCGTGTGGCAGTCTTGCAGGATGTGTTCGGCTGTCTGCGCTGCCTGTCCACACGTACATAGGGGTGATGGGACCAATCTCAGTCTGTATAAGTGACTGTTCAGTCTGTTATGTCCTGTTCTAATACGGAACAAGATCACCTGTTTTGCTCGATCAAGATAGTGATAGTTGTCTCTTTGTTGGTCAATTTTCCTGATGGCCTTGATAAGGGTCTTCTTTTTTTGGAATGTGATTGTTTGTTCTTTTGCTAACGTATCTGCTCTCTCATTTCCTGGTATGCCACAGTGTGATGGTATCCACTGTAGCACTACCCTTCTTTTGATATTTACTTCGTATAGGACTTTGTTTAATTCTGGCAGTTTATCACTGTTGAGGGCTTGCAGAACTGACATTGCATCGGTAAGGAATACAACCTGCTGACATTGGCTTATTGTGTTATTTATTATTCCTGCAGCAATGCTTAAGGCCTGTACTTCAGCAGCGTAGTTTGAACAGAATATTCCAGTAGGTGAACAGGTGGATTCGTTTTCTTTGTCTGGATAGACCACATAAACTCCTGCGCCTCCGTTCTTCACTGCTCTGTTTGCAGATCCATCAGTATATACTTGGATCCATGCTTCTCTGGGGTATAGTTCTTCAATCATGTCACATGCTGCTATTTTCCTTTGGAGAGTATTTAGCTCTCCCATGGGGCAGGTGGTAGTTATGGAGGTCTTAATGCTGAAATTTTGATGTTGTTCCCATGGGGTTGGGAGGAGTGTGGGAGTTATTTCCTTAGTGATGTCTGGTAGTTCATCCTTGTATGTTCTAATTAGTTTTTTGGACCTATGCACAAAACTGCTTCTCTTCAACCTCCCACTGGCTAAATCTCCAAATCTAGTTTTCAGTGGATGTGCGGGCATGTTCTTGTACTTTTCTGCTTGGATCAGGGTCTTAGTGTCTCGTCTGTATAATAAAGGTGGAATGCCTGTGATTTTTTCCATTTCATTTATTGGTGTGGTCTTCATGGCACCCATGATCAACCGAAGCGCTTGATTTTGTACCTTATCTAAGGCTTGTAGGTGTGATTTGGCTGCTGTAGACCATGCTGCTGATCCGTACTCTAATATAGGTCTTATTGCACCTGTATACACTTTCTTTAGTGTTGTTTCATTAGCTCCCCAACTTGATCCAGCTATTTTCCTCAGTATGGAAAGTTTTCTTCTCGCTTTGGCCTCTGTTCTCTCGATGTGGTGCCTCCATGTCATTCTCTTATCTAATGTAATGCCCAAGTACACCGGTTCCTCGTCTGTTCGGACATGTATATTTCCAAGTCGTATCTCTCCTGCTTTGTCTTTGTTGGAGAGCGTGAAAAGTGTTGTTGAGGATTTTTCAGCGTTGATCTGCACCATCCATTCCTCTGCCCATGCTGCTATGTTGTCTGCTGCCCTTTGTATTCGCTTATTAGCGATAGTTAGATGTTCTTCTACACACCACACCACCAAGTCATCAGCATATAGGGCAGCTCTCACACCTTGTGGCAGATCGTGGATGAGGTCATTGATGAACACAAGGAACAGGGTGAGAGACAATACTGAGCCTTGAGGAACTCCATGTTTTAGGAGGATTTTCTTGCTGTTGTGGCCTTCCATAGTGACTCTTGCTTTCCGATTATGTAGGAACTACTGGATCCATTTTCTCATATTACCCTTGATTCCGTTCCTTTGCAGTTTTACTATTAACCCATCTTTCCATACTTTGTCAAAAGCTTTTTGGAGATCTATCCATATGGTAAAGACTTTTTTCTTTTCTTGGAAGGCATCTTCAACGATCTGTGACAGGTATGTGATTTGGTCTTCTGTGCTGCTGCACTCTCTAAACCCTGCTTGTTCTGGCACTAAAATTTTCTCGGATTCCAAGTACCATTTCAATCTTCTGTTGATCATCCTCTCCATTGTCTTACATACACCGCTAGTTAGGCTTATTGGTCTGTAGCTGGTGGCCTTCCTGTTGTCTTTTCCTTTCTTTATGATGGGACACATGAGCGCCTCTCTCCATATCTGTGGCACACTGCCTGTCATCCAACTGTAATTGTATATTTGCAACAGTTTGCTCATTGCTGTATATCCTAGGTGTTTTAGCATTTCGTTGGTTATACCATCCGGGCCTGGTGATTTCCTGTCTTTAAGTTTCCACAAGGCTGTTTTTAACTCTTCCATATTGAATGGTTTGGACATAATGTCCGGACTGTTTTCATTAGTTCTAGTGTGGATTATTTCTTGACGAATGTCTCGTTGTCTGCGTAAATTGACGGAGATGTTACTTTCATTTCTGTAGGATTCCGCAAATATGTCTGCTGCTTGTTTGCCGGTATATAGTTTCCCTGCATCGTCTAGTGTAATGGTTTGTCATTGAGAATTGTTATCGTCATTCAATTGTTTAGTGAGTTTCCACAACTTTCTCCCTTCCTTTTCAAGGTTTAGTTTATGTTTTTTCCCTCCAGCTTCTCCTCTGGGCTTCTAGTTTTCCTTTGATGAATTTTGCTTTTGCCTTTTGTAGCATGATATGGTTCTGTTGGGATGGTTGTACTTCTGCAGTGTGCCTTGCTTCATTCATTTCTTCTTGTAGGTTTTGTAGTGTGTTGGACCAATATGGTACATAGTTCTTCCTCGCTCCTCTCGGTATTGTCTCCTTTGCCGCTTTGAGTACTCCATTATTAAAATCCCAGATGACTCTGTTAATTTCTCTGTCTAGTACCCTAATATCTTTTGTAAGCAGATTTGCTCTGTGTTGATAAATGGACCAATTTGCTTTTTTATAATTCCATCTTGGCTGACTTGGACTTGTATTAATTGTTCTATTAATTTTTATGAATACAGGGCGATGATCACTTCCACCGAGTTGTTCTCCTATTTCCCTTTCCACTATCCCAGCCAAATCAGGTGTGCAGAATGCCAGGTCTGGGGTAGAGGTGCTATGCCATCTTCTGGAGTAAAAGGTTGGAGGATCATTAGGGTTGTTTAGAAGGGTTAGGTTATTGTCGTCTTGCCAGTTTTCTATCTCTTCGCCCCTTCTATCTAGCTGGTTGTATCCCCAGCTTTGGGAATGGCTGTTGAAGTCTCCCACCGCTAGGAAATTGCCAATGGGGACATCTATGCTAGCCATGTTCAGTGGTATGTCATTGGGGCAGTAGAAGTTTAGGAGATCCAGTTCCAGAGTGTTATGTTTAAGATGGATTACTTGGTATTCTGCACCTTCTTTATATGTCTTGGATTCTATAGCGTTGAAGTTATTCCTTATCAGTGTTAGTATGCCACCCTTCTTCCGATCTTTTCTGTCAGCTCTGAAGCATTGATAGCCCCGTATCTTAAAATGTTTTTCTTCCTGTAGGTGGGTTTCTTGTATGCAGCATATGCTAATTTCTTTCTGAAATAGGGTGTTCTCTAGTTCAGTCTTTTTGTTGTTGACTCCCTCTGCATTCCAATGCATGACATTCAGAGGGGTCGTCGTCTTATCTGGTTGGCCAGTTACTTTCTCCTTCCGCCTCCTGGCTCCATTTGGCGGACTAAGGAGACCTCCAGTAGCTGAGGGTGGATTCTGTCGAGGCTCAGAATCCGGCACTGCTCCTGCCTGGAGGGACTTCACAGGGCGAGCACCATAACGATAATTTTTTGACATCTGTTGTGTAGACATATTAAACCAAAGCGGGTTGCATGGTACCATGGTTGCTGGTGCGCCTCCTGGCCTGGTACATCTGACTTCAGCACCTGTTTCTTAAGGCAGAGTGTGCTCATGCCTCCCCCTCTGGCTGGGGGATTTGATTTTGCCTTTACCTCGTTTGCTGTCCCATCTTGCCTCCCGCTGGGGTTGATACCCAACCTTCGGCAAGATTACTGGGTATAACGGGGTCCACCACGAGTAGGTGAGGTAGACTTGGGCAGGAGAGGCTAAGAGACATGTTGAGTCTTGTATTGCGCATCACTGTCAGCCCTAGCTCTGTTGTATAGTCTCTGCTTTCCAGTGTTTTATGTTCCGTCCTAGCTCCATTGTGTTTTCATTATACATTCTGGTTCTGTACTCACAGCCCAAGCTCTGATGTGAAGTCCCTGAATGCCAACATGTCGTCTGTATGGGTCAAGATTGTATCCAGCTGGCTTAGTGTTGTCATCTATGTATGGACTTTGATTGCTCCAGCCGTACTCGTCAACCGAGACTTCAGTTGAGCCCTCAAAAAGCAACAAGAAATTTGTCGAGTATTTAATTTCCCACCTCCCACCCTATGGCAGGCAGGATGATTGACTTAAGTTTTTGATCTGTATAGGATTAAATATGTGTTGTGTATTACATATTAAATTTGATGCATTGGCTAGGTGTTTTAAAATATATTGTCTAGAATTAAGTTTGTGGTCTCTATACAGGGAGATTGAAAAGCCACTTTCTTTTTTACATTTGAAAAATCACTTTCTGTTTTTACATTTCAAAAGCCAATTTCTGTTTTTACATTTTAAAAGTTACTTTCTGTTTTTACATTTGAAAAGTCACTTTCTGTTTTTACATCCTCACTTGTATCCATTGGATATACATGAAACAAATGTTAAGACAAAGAGCAGTAACTGCCATTTGACAAATGGTTGTTTTTATCATTCCCAGAAATAACTTAGTCGTTCCTCTTCTACTTTGGGATATAGAGGTCCCAGAAATAAATTAGTCGTTCCTCTTCTACTGTGGGATATAGAGGTCCCAGAAACAAAATAAAACAAAATAACCTCTAAAATGTCCAATAAACTGATGTTACAAGGATAGCAGAAAATAGCTGCCTGACATGACATCATGTCTTGAACAAACCGGATCTGATGCTGAGTTGTGATGTTATTATGACATAGCACTTAATATTATAAAATGGCAGTTAATTCTCTTTATTTTCACTTTTGTTTCAAGTGAATTAGTGGACAGAGCTGAAGAAATGCGAATTTAAATATCTTCTTCTTCTTCTTCCGTCCTTAGCCACCGACCGTCAAAGCAGTCAGTGGCCATTATGCCTAGTGGCGTCGTAGGGCAACAGCAGATAGGTTTTCTTTGCCATTGTTTCCCATTACGCCTAATGGCGTCTTTAGGGCAACGGCAAATCAATCCATTTGCTGTTGTTTCCGTAATCGCAGTGACTGGCAAACGGGTGATCAGCCCGTTGTGAGAATTTAAATATAGGAAGTGACTTTTCAATCACCCTCAATCCATAATTAACAAAGGAGTTTAGAATTTACTAGAATGAAGTTTGTGGTTGCTATAAAACTATTAAGTTTTAACAGCTTGACATGTAAGATTAATTAAATTAGACCAGAGAGAATAGAATTTTCTAGAATATGCTGTCAAGTTAATGAAGCATAAGGGATTAAGTTACTGTAAGTGTGTTATTTCCTTTATTATACAGTTTGTTAGACTGGGCAATCATTTTTATGATTTGCAACACCACTGCGCATAGTGACACCAAGATGTACTCATAGCACATAATTATTTGTGTTTCATTCTTTCTGTTCTGTATATATACTGTTTTAATACTCATTGAACCTCATCCCACCTGCTTTGATCAAGAGTCTGATGCTTATTTCTTTCAGTGACTTTCATATACCCTCCCACTATGATCTGTTCTCTATCTGTACTTCTGTACAGTTCTGAAGGCTGGAGAACAATAGAAAAAGAAATGTCCAAACTGTCATCTTTCCATACAACCTGCCTAAGGAAAATTCTTTGATTTTTTTGTTTTTTTTTGGGCCAAACACCATGGCAAACCAAAAAATTGCATACACGGAGCAACCAAGAAGATATGTACACCTTTATGAAAGGTAGATACTGGAATTGGGTTGTGATTTCCTTAGAAGAGACCCATTCACCATTACCAAAACTACCATGCTACGGGCCCCAGAAGGATGGTGAAAGAGAGGCTAACCAAAAACATTGGCATAGTGATAATGTCTCTCCACAATGTCCTGTCCCCAATGCTGTAGTGTCAGCTGTGTTGTTGACTTCTTTCTATACCATGATGTCAGAATGTCTTATATCTTCTCTTTGTTTCATCCGCAATCCCTTTTTTCTTCAGTCTTTCTTGTTGTCAAAATATATTCTGTCTTTCTAGACGGGATTATTTTTCTTATTTTGTAGTTTTTTTATATGAACATGTTAAAAAATGTAATATTTGCGTGTTTCTCCGAACTTTTCAACTAATGTGTTGTGAAAATGTTTTCCCCCTTTGACAAATTCATATATTGTAAGAGAATAAAAAAAGTAACATTTATGCTGCACAAGTAATTTGTTGCACAAGAACCCCGCCCAAAAGCAGACTTACAAGGAGCCATTTTATGAAAAATTCCTCATCAGTATATCACTCCTATCCAAAGACAGTTTGAAACAAAAATAATGTCACAAACAGTAGAACACACGCACACACACCCTCCCTTTTCTTCTCTTCCCCCCCCCCCCCACACACACACACACACACACACCAACACATACACATTTTACAAAATTATTCCAGAGAATTGGACCCCTTATGCAAATATTTTCAGCACAATTTTTCTACAGAAGTAACCTTCCATGCAGATATTTCCAGAAAAATTATTTGCCAAAGTAAACCTTCAGACAGACATTTCATACAAGATTCCTCTGCAAAAGTAAAAACACCAAACAAATATTTGATTATAAAATTTTCAGCAAACGTAGCAATCTCAGAAGAAGAAAAAAATCCTCAATTGTCAGACATCTCTGTCCCACAAGATATAAATAATGTAACCAAGAAAAAACTTATAATAATCCAGATTGTGAAAGTGTTTGTTTTGTTTCAACACAAAGTTTTTATGTTTGCTTTCATGTTTTTTTTTGTTTTGTTTATCTAGAGTTTTGTGTTTGTTGGCATGATTTTCTGGTGATTTTGTATGTGTTTTATAACTTTCTGGTATTTCATGTTTATAAAGTGTGTCTTGTGATGTTTCATGTTTATAAAGTGTGACTTGTGATGTTTCATGTTTGTATATGCAGAGCTGGCCCTAAAGATTTGTCAGGGGCGGTGCACCGTGTTCGTTATATGTCCCGTGATGTTTCTTCATCATTTTTTCCATTATTTGCTCCTTATAGAGCATGGAGCCATCACTGCAGCTGGTCCCCTTGCAGGAAGCCTATACCAAGCATTACATATGCTCTTGCAGTTATAGTTCCTGTAGATGACTGTTTGAATTGATGAGGTTGTCAGCCCCGTCCACAACCTCATATTAGCCGCCTTGCACAACATGTCTGAGGAAATAGTAGTCCTATTCTTTCTTTGTTACTTCACAGAACTCCAGGAGCAGGGGATTCATCGGGAGCAACAAGTAGATTGATGATGGTGATTTGGGGTGTGTCCAATAAATGTTCAGTATGACTTTCTGGTGTTGTAATAATTGTTTCATGTTTTCCATTATGTTAATTCAATATGATAATAACTGAGTTTCATTTGATTTAATTATGCTTATGTAGTAAGCCTTTAATATATATTTGATTTATATGAATAATATAATTGTTGGTGTTTTAGATGTTAGCATAGAATACACATTTTAATATTTGTGTGTGTGTGCTTTTAATGTGCAGAAATGCTCGTAGAGTGTGCTACCTGAACCTTGTCTTATACCTATATTTATGATTTTTTTTCACTGTAAATAAACAGCTGTACAAAGATGATCGTTGTCTAAAGCTGTACATTATGGTTATTGGTATTTGTTTGTCATACGCTGAAAACATCTTGTATAGCTAACACTCTCCGCTCTTTAGACTTTGTGTCTTCCACTCCTGTCATTTGTCATATTTTCTTTATCTGTTGTCTGAAGCTTGTATTTCATGTCCTGCACTCTCCACTCTTGACATATACTCCTAACTTTGTCTTACACTCTCCACTCTCAGCATGTACTAATAACTCTCTTGTGTAATTCTGTCACTTGGCATATGTTCTTTATCTCATGTCTAATGTTTGTATCTCTTGTCTCACATTCTCCACTCTTGACATACATTCCTAACTTTGTCTTGTATCACTTGGCCCATTTTCTTAATCTCAAGTCTAATGCTTGTGTGTCTTGTCCTACATTCTCCTCTTGGCATAACTCCTTGCACTGCTATCACTTGCCACATTTATCACTGGCCACATTTTCTTTATCACAACTCTAAGGCTTGTATGTCTTGTCCTACATTCTCCACTCTTGGCATATACTCCAAACTTTGTGTCTTGTCCTACATTCTCCACTCGTGGCTTATTGTCGTATATTTTTCGATAGGAATTTAAGATCAAGTGTGGTCCCATCTGGATAGAACTAGAACAGGTGATAGCTCAGTGGGAGATAAGGTAAAGAAATAGATTTTTCACGAGTAAAAAGGTGAAAGGTAAAGACTGTCCCTGGATTTAGAGATAATCTATCCAGCCTATCGGTTACGACTGAGATTCTTAGATCGGACAGTTTCCCTATAAATATATATATATATATTCAACCACTCACCTCTACACACACACAAATACGTGACGACAATTAGACGCACAGACATGAAAACTATAGTTATGGAATAGGGATCCTTTGGGACAAGCTGACCAACACACGTAAATAAAGTTTATGTAAATTTTATTTATCATAAGAAAAACTCCACAACAGAAATAATTTTGAATATCAAATCAAATACAAATGAACATAAGTCAATGAATTAATTAAAGAGTTAGACTCATAGGTGTAATCCTCCCTCCCTCTGTTGAGACAAGATCCCATTAGAAGTTATTAACCCCCAAAGAGTCAAAGGTGTATATGCTATGGTCTAGGATTTCCCTCTACAATAAAGAAGGTAGAAGGGGAACGACTAAGTAAGTAAGTATATCTGAAATCAAAGGGAATGTACACTATAGACCGAAAACCAGACTCTCTGCCAGACTTAGCACCTACGTTTAAATCTTGGTTCAGATTTCGGCTTATGTGTAAATCAAAGCTGTTCTTCACGCTAGAGCCGAAAACCAGAATCGGGCATAACGTAATTTGCTTACTTACTTACTTAGTCGTTCCCCTTCTACCGTGAGGTGTAGAGGTTTGGAAGAGAGAGCGCCAGACTATCCTATCGGCTGTCTTCCTCCTGGCCTGGTTCCATTCTAGTCCTCGGTCCTTCAAAGATTGTCTAATGTTGTCCTCCCAGTGGACTCTGGGTCGTCCTGGGGGTCTGGATCCCTGGCTCTTTGTTTCCCATGCTTGTCATGGTAGCCGATCTTCTCCCATTCTGCAGACATGGCCAAACCATCTTAGTTGGGACTGTTCTACTTGGGTCTGCAGGGGGTGGGATTTTAGGCCTTGATGTATCATCTGGTTGCGGACCATGTCTCTTCTTGTTACTTCAACCACCTTCCTCAGATACCTCATTTCTGAGGTTTGGATCTGCCTTTTATGGGTTGTAGTCATTGCCCATGACTCGCATCCATATGTCAAGACTGGGACATAGGTGGAGCGGTATACAGCCATCTTCGTTTTCTTACCAACCTCTCTCTTGCTGAGGAATCCTCGATTTATGGCCTGAAAAAGTCTCCCAGCTGCTGCTTTTTGAGTGGCAAACTCTTCTTTGATGCCTCCCTTTCGGCCTATAATAGCTCCGAGATATTTAAAGTGGTCGACCTGCTCCAGGACCTGTTCTTCCAGCTTAATCTGATGTCTTCTTTCTTCTCGTGATATCACCATGGATTTTGTTTTAGAGCTACTTATGACCATCCCTCTCTTCTCCAGCTCTTCCTTCCAGACTTGCAGGTTGGATTGAAAATGTGCCTCTGATTTAGCAATCAGGGCAACATCATCAGCAAATGCCAGCTCTGAAATACATACCTGTCTCATCTTCCAGTACCCCACTGAATACTTTCTTGTTCTCTCCTTACATGACTTGATAACATCGTCCATGAGGAGTATGAAAAGATAAGGTGACAGGATATCACCTTGTCTTACACCAGTGGTGGTCCTGAACTCTTCTGACTTATGGTTTGCTGTCCTCACATAATTTCTGCAAGACTTGTAGAAGCTCTGTATTACATGAATCAGAGCAGAGGTGCTGGAATATTCTTCCTTGCCAAACAGTCCCAAAGTTTGCTCCAGGAGACCCTGTCAAATGCCTTTTCCAGATCTATGAAACAAAGATGGATCTCACTCTTATACTCAAGGGCCTTTTCACTCAGCTGTCTGAGTGTGAAGATTAGGTCTTGAGTACTTCGGTTTGCTCGAAATCTGCATGGGACCTCATCCAATTGTGGCTCAGCTAGGCGTCGGAGTTTCTGCTCCAGGATTCTAGAGTAGATTTTACCAGGGACACTGAGAAGGGATATGCCTCTATGGTTTCCACATTGTCGATTGTCACCCTTTTTGAAAATTGGTGTTATGATGGCAATCTCCCAGTCCTTTGGTATGGTCTTGTTGCACCACGCTGCCTGTAGGACCCTTAAGAGTAATAGGTCGCCTGATGCTCCCATGTACTTAACCATTTCTGGTGTTATACCATCATGTCCTGCTGCTTTGCCCATCTTGATTTTCTCCAGTGCTGCCTTCAGTTCTTCCATCTTTATGTCATCTTCATCACCATTTGTTTCCTCTTCTGTGCTAGTGGTTATCATTTCTGATGCTTGACCTTGCTCACCATCAAGGAGTTCTGAGAAATATTCTTTCCATCTTCCCATTATTTCCTTCGGGGCAGTAAGCAATTTGCTTTGCTTGTCCTTTTAAATTTGAGAGGGCATTGTTTTTCCTTCCTTATGTTCTTTAGGGTCTTATAGAACAATTTCTGGTTTTTCTAGCTTTTCTCCAAATTCTTCCCAGGACTTCTGTTTTGCTGCTAGCACCTTGTTCTTTGCTTCTGTTCTTAGTATCACATATTCTCTATATTTCTCTATTTGTCCTGTTGTGTTTTTAGCACCTAAGTATTGTTTCCATGCCATTTTCTTCTCTCTTATTTTCTCTTTGACTTCCTCTGTCCACCAAGGTGTCCTCTTTCTCTTGTTCCCAAGTCTGACTTCACCACATGCTTCTGCAGCAGCTGTCTTTATGATGTCCTTGAATTTAAGCCACAGGGTTTCCAAGTCATCAGGTTGTTCTTCTGTGTTTCTTACTGCTATAGCAATAAGCCCCTGATATCTGGTCTTAATTTCTGGCTCTCTCAGCTTGTAGGTCTTAATGCTCATTTCTTCCATTCGTTTACTTGGTTTCTTGCGTGATGCTGGGCAGTTCCTAGGCTGAGCAACTCTTTCAGTTGTTCTTTTGATTGTAAGCAGGTAGTGATCACTTCCAATCTCTGGCCCCCTCCAGACTCAAGCATTCCGGACATATTTGAATGAGTTCCTCCTAACAATGACATAGTCGATCATTGACTTCTCATTCTTTGTTGATTCACACCTAGTGTATGCATGTATGCGCTTATGGGGGAACTTTGTGTTGGTTGGGTACACCACTGTATAGCAGCGTGTTGCCATCGAGATCCATGACTCCTTGTACCTTTTTCTTTGTTTCCGTAATAGCCAGGATTTCTAGTTTTGCTTTCCTCATCTCTTCCACCAGCTCCTCTTCTTTCCCATTTATACTTCTTGTGTTCCAAGTTCCATAAGTCGTAGTCCGTAGTCCGTTCCAGTTCGTTGCCTTTAGAATCAGTCCGGTTTTCTCTCTTATATTACTTGTAATCATAGTTTAAAGCAAACAGGTGATTGGCCTGTTGTGCCTTTGCATGGTGGAGGGGCTGCCTCCTTACGGCCTCCATGCAGGCCGCCCTCCTCCTTTTTCAGCCGGGCTTGGGATCGGCCTTGGCGGAGTTACGTAATTTGCTAATCAGTGCAAATTTTACACGTCTCTGCTCGTATGGGCCATCTAGCGAGCAGTGTCCTTTGATCTGGCAATTCGCCGTATTTAATTAACTTTCTAGCGAACGGATTACAAGGGAGGTAATAGCAATTTGCTCACCTTGGTTCCAAAATTATCTGCTCTTAGTACTAAAAGTAATTCATCCTTGATCGTTGTCTTATCTATTACCATGATTTTCAATCGCTGGCGTTAAGAATAAATTACAGATACCCCGCTCAGCGTTTAGCTAATAGGTCTGCTCGTGAGCATACATCAAAGAAATAGCGAACAGCAATAGAATGCGTGCTAAATTAGAAAAAGGGCAGATCTCTGAGTATAGGAATGGTTTTATGTTATCGAAACAGGCATAGGTGAAAGTTAGGTAAAGAAAAGTGTAGATAAAAAAATAAAAATAGATAGATGAAAGCTATTTTCATAATATGTCACAGACGTCCCCGCTTAAAGATATGAAACCGTTTTATGTCCACTTTATGGAAATAGATTTACTATATCAGTAGCTTCCGGGTGACTGTTATCTTCACTCTCATCTTCCCCCTCTGTCTCTCCAATTCCTACTCATGAAATCTGCTCCAACGTTTTCTTTCTCTGGAACGTATTCCCTGTGCGCTTGAAAGAGTGTCGCCGAGTTTGACAATTGTTGGAAGATTCCGTGTGTTTGCAGTGGAATTTCCCTGCCACTATCATCCTCTTCGTCAGTTATGGCGATCGCCTGGAGATGTTCGGAGGACGGCACCGGTCTTTCCAAGTATTTCTTTAACAAATTTACATGGTAGACTTTCTCCTTTCCTTTAATAGAGATCTGGTAGTTAGCCCTTGAGATCTTTTTAAGGACGGCAAACGGCCCTTGCCATCCGATATGTAGTTTGTTGTTCCCGGTTTGGAGTAGCAACAAAACTTTCTCTCCTGCTTGCAGTTCTCTTTCTTTCACGGCTTTCCTGTATTGGTTAGCGTGCTTTGCACGTGCTCGCTTAAGGTTGGTCGTTGCTAGGTTCCATCCTAGTTTTAACCTTTCCTTTAACTCCGACACATATTTACTGGCTGAGACGACTGTCTCATCAGCCTTCTGGTCTGTCAGGGACCAAAGTAAGGCTTCAAGCAGCCCCTTAATAGGTCTGCCGAATAAAAGTGTAGCTGGGGGAAATCCTGTGGAAGTATGTGGGGCTTCCCTATAGGCGAATAAAGCTGCAGGTATACAAAGGTCCCAATCTTCAGGTTACATAACATCATTGTGAGGCTTCCGTTGACCCGTTCTACTAACCCACTTCCGGTCGGATTATAAGGGCTTATGTAGATGTGCTGGTTCCTCAAGATCTTAATGATCTGCCCACATAGTGCATGTGTCGACTAAGGTCAGGACAAACCTGTGCCTTCTTTTAGTCCTTTCTAAGGGCCCTAAAATGTCGATTACAACCCGTTCAAATGGTGTCCCCACTACTGGCATTTCACCCATGGAAACTGCAGGTGTCAAATGCTTGGGTGCCACCCGTTGGCATTTGGCGCAGGATTTCACGTACCTGATAATATCAGTATTCATTCCTGGACATATGGGACAGAACGCCACAAATCAGCGAATATAGACTCACTATTGGTGGCGTTCTGTCCCATATGTCCGCTAAAGGGAAGAGAGTGCCCCATTTCTAAGATTTGGCTTCTGTACTGTTTCGGTACTTGGAGCTGATTAAAACCTTGTTCAAGCTTGCCCATTCTGCGATAAAGTACGCCATCCTTAGAAAAAATGTCCCCGTGTTGTCTATGGTCCTTAGCCATGGGCAGTTGTCTAAAGTAGGGTGCCAAGGTAGGGTCCTTTTGTTGCGCCTCTTTAAGTTCCTTAGATTACAAATTTAGCGCAGGCTCCCGTTCCTTCTTGGTTTGTCCTCTTGAGGTTACTGTTGCCACAGTTGGCTCTTCCGTTTTCCCAATAAACACATATCTACCGCCAAGTATGACTGGGTAGATCGGGTCATCCATAACAACCGCTTTGATCACACCTCTGACAAACTCAGAGTGGATCTCCTCCAATGCGATGGGAAGCGTCGTTGGTGCATCACTCTTAAAAACTCCACAAAGTTCGACGGTTTCTTCTGTCTCTTGACCGGGTTTGACCATGTGTCTGGTAACAATGCAATCAAAAGAAAGCCCCATGTCAAAAAGACAATAAGTTGAAGACCCGTTCAAAATAACAGTTCCTCGCGTAGAGGGCCTCTCCCCCTCAGGTTGAGAATCACTGACATCAATTCTTCCTTGCGAGACTGTTTGCAAGCATCCGATGCGTTTAGGTTCGGTGTGATCGCTCTGATCATATGTCCCGTGCGCAGGGGTTTTCCCTTTGTCACCTTGTCCTTTCTGGCCGCGCTGCCATGTAGAACGGTTGGGTTGATCAGACTGTTTGTTGTTGGTGGGGTACTTGTTTTTGTAGAACTTAGATTTTTCAGGAGGGGGATTCTGGGGTCCAGTTTCTCTGTGGTTATGCTGTTGAGAAGAATGGGAAGATTGGTCTAGATTATTCTTCCGAGAAGGCTCTTCTGTCGGTTTACGTTTTGCGGCCGGCAGTTCGGCCAGCGCATTTTGATATCGCTCAGACTTTTCCAAAATGTCTTCCAGCTTTTCTGCCTCTTGCTCAGCCAGAAATCGACGGGTGTCACTTGACAGAGTATTCTTTTTTTGTTCGGTTATAACGAACTCCTCAAGTCCTTCATAGGTAGAGGCGAGCTGCGAAAGCTCCAGGCAATTTGTCAAGTATCCCTTCAGACGAGAAGAGAACTGCTGAAAAGTTTCAGAGCTCTCCTTTCTGCTGTTACGGAACAGTTGCAAAAATTTGTGAACGTTCATTTCAAACCGTTCAAGTAAAGCTTACTTCAACACGTACACGTCGTAATTGTCTTTTTGGCTGCTTTCCAGTTTTGCATAAGCATCATACGCAGACCCTTTTAAAGCCTGGGAAAGTTTCATACACCAACGCGACCTCTCTAAACCGTACAGATTTGCCATTTTCTCAAATTTGTCTAGATACGTGTCAATCTTCTTATTAGGGCATGGGAACGATTCTAGAGCAAAAGACATAGCGGTGAGTTGAAGAGATTGAGTGTTAGAAGGATCAGTTAGCTGAGATTGAGGTAGAGAGTCACCATTGCTGGAGGTAGAGGCAGCACCACGACTTTAGACGTCCATAGCCTTAAGAGGCAATTCATGCTGTCGTCGTTGCTCATTTTCTCTTTCCTCATGCTGTCTCTCCTCTCTTTCCTCCCTCTCCTTCTCTCTTTCCTCCTGCTGTCTCTCTTTCTTTCTTTCGTTCGCCCTGCGAATTTCCATTTCCTCCTCCATCTTCTTCTGTTCTCTAGCTTCGTCTGCTTTCCTCTCCGCATCATATCTGTCAAGTTCTTCATTGACAAACGCCTTTGCTTCTCCTTGCAATCCCTCTTCCTTTGCTTCCTCTCTGAGTATCTGCCTAAGCTTTGCACGCTCAGCCATGGTAAATAGCTGACTGTGACTTACTCGAGAAAGAAGTAAGAAAAAGGATACACTGGTTCCCTACCACTTACGAGAAAATACAAAACAAAATAATGTTATTTAACTAGGATACCTCCTCATATATTAGTTATCTAACTATCGCTGCTATTAACTGGCAATAAAGGCTCCTAATGCAGACGACTACGCCAAATAAATGGTAGTTCAGATTAATCACTAACAAAAAACTAAGTTACTACAGTGGAAACAAAAAAAAATTTATATTGCAAAAATTATATCAGCAAAAATTTTAAAGAGAAAAAAAATTCCCTTAATTTAAGTCCACTGTCAAGTTCACCCCTGAAGTCAGTTAGGGTAAGGGAGGCAATTAACTGGACGTAATAGTCCGAACACACTCCTTCGCTTAGCTCAAACACCTTTCTGCTTCAAAAACCCTGTGATTGTTACACAATCACCCAATACCAGCGCTTTGTATTACAAAATCAATACATAACATACTCTAACAAAGATCACCCTGTAAATCAATTGTATATACTCTAACAAATGCTGTGGAAAAACAATAGATATATTTGTGTGGTCAGCAATCCAATAAACAGATCATTTGTCTAGGGGATAATTATTTTTAATGTTACTAAATCTCACGAGACAATCACACTCTTTCTCTAACTAGTCTATAAAGATTACTTACTTACTTAGTCGTTCCCCTTCTACCGTGAGGTGTAGAGGTGTCTATAAAGATTAACAGATCAAAATCCCGGTAAACGAGAAAATTTATGTCGTACTTGCTCAGGATTAGAGTTCAATTCCCGGAAAACGAGCACCGATTTGTCGTATATTTTTCGATAGGAATTTAAGATCAATTGTGGTCCCGTCTGGATAGAACTAGAACAGGTGATAGCTCAGTGGGAGATAAGGTAAAGAAATAGATTTTTCACGAGTGAAATGGTGAAAGGTAAGGTCTGTCCCTGGATTTAGAGATAATCTATCCAGCCTATCGGTTACGACTGAGATTCTTAGATCGGACAGTTTCCCTATAAATATATATACTTGTATATATTCAACCACTCACCTCTACACACACACAAATACGTGATGACAATTAGACGCACAGACGTGAAAACTATAGTTATGGAATAGGGATCCTTTGGGACAAGCTGACCAACACACGTAAATAAAGTTTATGTAAATTTTATTTATCATAAGAAAAACTCCACAACAGAAATAATTTTGAATATCAAATCAAATACAAATGAACATAAGTCAATGAATTAATTAAAGAGTTAGACTCATAGGTGTAATCCTCCCTCCCTCTGTTGAGACAAGATCCCGTTAGAAGAGAAGTTATTAACCCCCAAAGAGTCAAAGGTGTATACGCTATGGTCTAGGATTTCCCTCTACAATAAAGAACAGAGTTTATACGTTAATCTATTCTGAAAGGGACAGCATTAGCAAAACTTGCATAAAAAATACAAAGTTAGTACATGGGTTATCATTCATTCATAACCCTCCACTCCCAAATGAGCATAGGCCTTCAACAAACACATGCCAAGTCCTCCTGTCACGTGCCATCATCTCAAGTTCTTTCCATGTTCTCCTTATCATTTTCACCTCTGTTTCCAGCTCTCTTCTCCATGTGCTTCTTGGTCTACCTCTGCTTCTCTTGCCCTGGGGGTTCCAGAACAAGGACTGCCTTGTAATGCTTTCAACAGGTTTCCTCAGTGTGTGTCCTATCCATTTCCATTGTCTTCTTCTCATCTCTTGTTCCACTGGCACTTGTCTAGTTCTTGTCATCAGTTCCACGTTGGTAACCTTGTCATACCAGTTTAATCCCTCTGTTCTACGCAAGCACCCATTTATGAAAGTCTGTAGCTTTTTGGTAGTTGTCTTTGTTGTTCTCCGTGTCTCAGAGCCATACAATAGGACTGACTTCACATTTGAGTTGAAGATTCTTATTTTCGTGTTGGATCCGATTTCTCTTGATCTCCATATATTTCCCAATGCAATGAAAGCTCCTCTTGCTTTTTGTATTCTTATTTTGATATCACCGTCTGTCCCTCCAACTTTGTCTATATTGCTACCAAGATATGTGTACGATTCTACATCTTGTATTGGTGTATCTTCAAGTTCAACCCTGTTATCATTACCTGCATTTATTCTCATTATCTTTGTCTTTTCCCTGTGTATTTTCAGACCCAATTGCTGTGACCTCTCATCGAGTGTTTTCAATTTGTCCTGCATCTGATTACGGCCATGGGACAGAAGAGCTAAGTCATCAGCAAAATCCAGATCGTCCAACTGCTTAGTCAGAGTCCACTGGATTCCATTTCTGTTGTGTGTTGTCGATGTTCTCGTAACCCAGTCTATTGCTAGTAAGAAAAGAAATGGAGACAAGAGGCATCCCTGTCGCACTCCTGTTCTTATCCCAAACGGTTCTGTAAGCTGTCCGTGAAGAACTCTGCATGTGATGTCTTCATATGTTTTCTTTATTAAATTAATGATCTTCAGGGGAACTCCCTAATGCCTCATCAATTTCCAAAGTGATTCTCTGTCTACACTGTCAAATGCCTTTTCGTAGTCCACAAATCCGATGTATAGTGGTGAATTCCATTCCAGACTTTGTTCAACTATTATTCTCAAAGTGGCTATCTGGTCCGTACAGGATCTGTCTTGTCGAAAACCTGCCTGTTCGTCTCTCAGCCTCCTGTCCATGGACTCTTCCAATCTCTCAAGGACAATCTTGTTTAATACCCCTCCTGGCACCGAAAGCAACACCACTCCTCCACAATGTGTGCACTCCTGTAAATTTTCCCTCCCAGGCAACCCAACCAGACATCCCCCCTTCCACCCCGCCGGCACCCCCTCCCTCTCCCAGGCCCTACCAAGCAATTTACATAATATCTCTGTAGCCGTGTCGACATCTGCCCCGACGGCCTCCGCTGGAATGCCACCAGGTCCAGACGCCCCTCCATCTCCCAGAAGCTCCATGGCTCTCCCCATCTCTTCCCCCGCCGGTCCCCTACCGTCAACTTGTAGCTCCCACTCCGCTGGCCGGACGCCCGAGGGGTCCCGCGGAGCCGGCCCACCGAGAAGGTCCTCAAAACACTCTGTCCACCTCTTCACCTGCCCCCGCACACCGCTGAGCAGCCCTCCACTCCCGTCTTTCACGAAGCAACCTGCCCGCCCGTACTTCCCCGCCAGCCCCCCTGTGCTGCCACACAGTTCTCTCACACTACCCTCGGCCGCAGCATCCTCCGCCTCCCCCGCCAACCCCACGATACACTTCCTCCCGTCTCCTTTGACACTTCCCCTCACCTCTCTGTCTGCCTCTGTGCACACCCCCCGAGCCCAGGCCCTGGAACCGGCGGCTCTGCCCGTGTCCAAATCTGCTCCCTTGCCTTTCCCGTCCCTTATCCCACTGATGGCCCCTGTTGCCATCCATGCCCCCCGTTGCCGCTCACCCCTCCCCAGCACCTCCCCACATGTCCCATTCCACACCGCCGTGACCTGCCGCCAACAGTCTTCTGTACTCTCCGCACCCCCCAGCCGCCGGAGCACCCGAAATCTGTCGGACACCGTAACCGCAAACCTGTCTCCCGTCTCCCGATCTCCCAGATGTCCCACACCAAATTGCTGTCTACAATTTTGCACTGCCGCATACCCCCCGAGTGTCACTCCCACCCTGGCCATCAGAAGGTGGCGGTCCGATGCCACATCCGCTCCTCCACATACCTCCACATCCCGCAATGACGATCCAAACCCCCCGTTTATGCACACATGATCAATCCGATCCTCTGCCACCCTGTGCACTCTCTCACGTGGAAACACGCCCCCTCCGACAGCCAGTCGACCCGAAGCACAGAAGCCTGAGAACAGCTCCCCACCCTCATTCACCACCCCTAGCCCCCGCTTTCCCACGACCTCTTTAAAGCCGGCGCCGACCGCACCCATCCCCGCACTCACGCCACCCATCAAAACCGTGACGTCTCCTCTTTCTACCCCCTCCACAATCTCCTGTAGTCTAGTATAAAATGCCTCCCCCACAGACTCCCCCCTGTCATTAGTTGGTGCATAACATTGGATGACATTTACATTTATTTTCTTTTTAGCTGTTTTAAAAGAAGCTGTTATTATTCTGGATCTAACGGCTTCCAATTCAATGAGTGCTTTCTGTGCTTCTTTAGATAACATAAGAGCTACCCCTTCACTGTGGTGTGAACTTTCGTCTTCATGTCCTGAGGACAGCACCAATTCACATGTGATGAGTTTCTTCCTGTCTACCCCCTTCCACTTTGTTTCACACAGTCCCAGAACCTCGATTTTATATTCCCTCATCTCTGCTGCTACTTGTGCCACTTTCCCTTGTCCGTTTAATGTCCGAACATTCCAGGTGCCAAATCTGGAAGTTCTCCTAGAAGAAAGAAGGTTAGTCAGCAACACAGACTCCTTTTCGGCTTTCTCTGTGTTGCATCATACGCCTCCCTGCGAGAGGACCTTCCCCTGTCTTGGATGGCTGTGTTTTATTTTCCTTAATTGACTTGTCCATGTTTGTTGAAGTTTTTTGTGGTTTAAATTTTTTACAGGATGCGGTAACCGGCCCCATTCCCAACCCTCCGTAGTCGCTTTCTATGACATGCTTGGCAGGGAACAGTGTTACTATTCTTTGCTCCCCTTTCGGGCCCCGGTAACACACGGGTGTCATGGGTTATACAATGAAAGAACTATTCATCCCGGCTTTCACTCGCTCTGACAGACCTGTGATCACAACCAGTCACTCTTACCTAATAGGTGCTTTCACAACATCTGGAACAATCGTAAGGTACACACAGCCCATCCAAGGTTTGGTTATTGGCGAATCAAGCCCCAGTTTCTCCAAAGACATGGGAAACGCTTGATTATGATGCTGATTATGTCACTTCAAATTTTTGTCCACGTAGTAAAATAATTAAGAGATCTAATGTTCGCAGTGTACAGTAGCTTGGAATCTTCAATCGTTAAATCGAGTGTCAGGTAAATAAATCTGTTCAGGATAAATCTTCTTCACAACACAGTGGTCGTTATTCAGATAATGTCAATGTTTGATTACGTCGCTACCACAGGCTGAATGTATATGAACTTGGGAAAAGAAATCAGGGTATTCTATAAGTCCAGTTACAATTTATTCTTAATATTCTTTGGGTTGATACTCTGTCTCTTTCTGGGTGTAAAACACGAGGCCAGACAGGCCACCTTGAAAACTCGATATTTATATCAGAATTTTTTTTTGTAAGGTTATACTCATTCATATGGAAGCCGCTGGTAAGGTTTAGGGTTTGACCCAAATACTGTAGCACAGAAATAAAACGATCTCCAATCGAAAAACTAAGTGATACAACTATTATAAGAGATCTTTAGAATCGAAAGCTAGATGTTCTCTGAAATTCTGGCAGTACTGGATAAATTTAGTTTGACTGCTGGGGTTTATATATATATCTGAAATCAAAGGGAATGTACACTATAGACCGAAAACCAGACTCTCTGCCAGACTTAGCACCTACGTTTAAATCTTGGTTCATATTTCGGCTTATGTGTAAATCAAAGCCGTTCTTCACGCTAGAGCCGAAAACCAGAATCAGGCATAACGTAATTTGCTAATCAGTGCAAATTTTACACGTCTCTGCTCGTATGGGCCATCTAGCCTTTGATCTGGCAATTCGCCGTATTTAATTAACTTTCTAGCGAACGGATTACAAGGGAGGTAATAGCAATTTGCTCACCTTGGTTCCAAGATTATCTGCTCTTAGTACTAAAAGTAATTCATCTTTGATCGCTGTCTTATCTATTAAAACGATTTTCAATCGCTGGCGTTAAGAATAAATTACAGATACCCCGCTCAGCGTTTAGCTAATAGGTCTGCTCGTGAGCATACATCAAAGAAATAGCGAACAGCAATAGAATGCGTGCTAAATTAGAAAAAGGGCAGATCTCTGAGTATAGGAATGGTTTTATGTTATCGAAACAGGCGTAGGTGAAAGTTAGGTAAAGAAAAGTGTAGATACAAAAATACGAGTATGTCACACTTATACTCCAAACTTTGTGTACTGTCCTACATTCTCCATTCTTGGCATATACTCCAAACTTTGTGTCTTGTCCTACATTCTCCACTCTTGGCATATACAGGCAGTCCCCGGGTTACGAACGTCTGATTTACGAACATTCCTAGTTATGAACCGACCACCGTAAAGCCTATTATATTAATAAAATTTGAGTGACATACAATGGTTCGTAATAACGAACGGGCGCACTACAGTACTTTGCGGTGCACATCAAAACATTGCGCGTCTTTAGCGGTTTGTCGGCTCGAGGAAGAACAACGCCGTTGCCATTTTAATTTGGATCACGTTGCTGTTAACACTGTGTTGTGTGTTACTCGTGTTATTTTGTTTCAATTTTTCTTAGTGTTTGCCCTCATAACCATGCCTCCAAATCGTAAATCCGATGCAAGTGATGGCGATGCATCATACTCTGCACTCTTGACATATATTCATCATACACTTCTATCACTTGTTAAATTTTCTTTATCTCTTGTCTAAAGCTTGTATGGGAGCCGCGGTAGCGCAGTGGTTAGTACTTGGTGGTCCATCATGGTTCCATACCCAGTTGAGGTGAGATTTTATTTTAGACCGCAAATGGCTCTGGGGTCGACCCAGCCTCATGAATTGGGTACCAGAGCAATTCTGGGAAGGTTTAGGTGGCCAGCATGATGCTGACCACATCACCCTTAGTGTGCCGATGGTCAAGAAAATATGGGCCTAACACCATATTCCCAATATGCCTCAATGGGCATGAAACGGGATCCTTTACCTTTACCCTTTAAAGCTTGTATGTCTTTTCTGGGACCAAAACGCAGCAAGAGAGATGAATGCAGTCAGCTACTCATAGCCTGACTGCTTGCGTCAGGGTCAGCGAACCAGAGCTGACCAAGACCCTACTCCAACAAGTGGTGGTCCTGGAAACAGCCTGCATCACTGCAGTCTGGCCGAGAGAGTGGGGATTGAAGAGGGAAAGCAAACCCAGTCCCAAAAATGCCATGCTGAAATTGGATGTGTCGGGCCGAAAGGCGCAAATATTGCAGCTACGCTGTAAACGGCGACACAATGTAACCAACGTCCTTTTCAGGACGAATGCAGAAGAAGAAGAAGTATGTCTTCTTACTTTCTACTCTTGGCGCATACTCTAAACTTTGTCTGTCAGTCTCCACTCTTGGCATTTACTCCAAACTTTTTCTTTCAGTCTCCCCTCTTAGCACATACTTCAAACTTTGTCTTCCAGGTTCCACTCTTGGCATGTACTCCAAACTTTGTCTTTCAGTTTCCACTCTTGGCATTTACTCCAAACTTTTTCTTTCAGTCTCCACTCTTAGCACATACTCCAAACTTTGTCTTTCAGTTTCCACTCTTAGCACATACTCCAAACTTTGTCTTTCAGTCTCCACTCTTAGCACATACGCCAAACTTTGTCTTTCAGTTTCCACTCTTAGCACATACTCCAAACTTTGTCTTTCAGTTTCCACTATTGGCATGTACTCCAAACTTTGTCTTTCAGTTTCCACTATTGGCATATACTCCAAACTTTGTCTTTCAGTCTCCACTCTTGGCATTTACTCCAAACTTTGTCTTTCAGTTTCCACTCTTGGCATGTACTCCACACTTTGTCTTTCAGTTTCCACTCTTGGCATGTACTCCAAACTTTGTCTTTCAGTTTCCACTCTTAGCACATACTCCAAACTTTGTCTTTCAGGTTCCACTCTTGGCATGTACTCCAAACTTTGTCTTTCAGTCTCCACTCTTGGCATTTACTCCAAACTTTGTCTTTCAGTTTCCACTCTTAGCACATACTCCAAACATTGTCTTTCAGTTTCCACTCTTGGCATATACTCCAAACTTTGTCTTTCAGTCTCCACTCTTGGCATGTACTCCAAACTTTGTCTTTCAGTTTCCACTCTTGGCATGTACTCCAAACTTTGTATTTCAGTTTACACTCTTGGCATATACTCCAAACTTTGTCTTTCAGTCTCCACTCTTGGCATATACTCTAAACTTTGTCTGTCAGTCTCCACTCTTGGCATTTACTCAAAACTTTTTCTTTCAGTCTCCACTCTTAGCACATACTCCAAACTTTGTCTTTCAGTTTCGACTCTTAGCACAAACTCCAAACTTTGTCTTTCAGTCTCCACTCTTAGCACATACGCCAAACTTTGTCTTTCAGTTTCCACTCTTAGCACATACTCCAAACTTCGTCTTTCAGTTTCCACTATTGGCATGTACTCCAAACTTTGTCTTTCAGTTTCCACTCTTGGCATATACTCCAAACTTTGTCTTTCAGTCTCCACTCTTGGCATTTACTCCAAACTTTGTCTTTCAGTTTCCACTCTTGGCATGTACTCCAAACTTTCTTTCAGTTTCCACTCTTAGCACATACTCCAAACTTTGTCTTTCAGGTTCCACTCTTGGCATGTACTCCAAACTTTGTATTTCAGTCTCCACTCTTGGCATGTACTCCAAACTTTGTCTTTCAGTTTCCACTCTTAGCACATACTCCAAACTTTGTCTTTCAGTTTCCACTCTTGGCATGTACTCCAAACTTTGTCTTTCAGTTTCCACTCTTGGCATATACTCCAAACTTTGTCTTTCAGTCTCCACTCTTGGCATATACACCAAACTTTGTCTTTCAGTTTCCACTCTTAGCATATACTCCAAACTTTGTCTTTCAGTCTCCACTCTTGGCATGTACTCCAAACTTTGTCTTTCAGTTTCCACTCTTGGCATATACTCCAAACTTTGTCTTTCAGTCTCCACTCTTGGCATATACTCCAAACTTTGTCTTTCAGTCTCCACTCTTGGCATATACTCCAAACTTTGTCTTTCAGTTTCCACTCTTGGCATATACTCCAAACTTTGTCTTCAGTTTCCACTCTTGGCATATACTCCAAACTTTGTCTTTCAGTCTCCACTCTTGGCATATACTCCAAACTTTGTCTTTCAGTCTCCACTCTTGGCATATACTCCAAACTTTGTCTTTCAGTCTCCACTCTTGGCATATACTCCAAACTTTGTCTTTCAGTTTCCACTCTTGGCATATACTCCAAACTTTGTCTTTCAGTCTCCACTCTTGGCATGTACTCCAAACTTTGTCTTTCAGTCTCCACTCTTGGCATTTACTCCAAACTTTGTCTTTCAGTCTCCACTCTTGGCATATACTCCAAACTTTGTCTTTCAGTCTCCACTCTTGGCATATACTCCAAACTTTGTCTTTCAGTTTCCACTCTTGGCATATACTCCAAACTTTGTCTTTCAGTTTCCACTCTTGGCATATACTCCAAACTTTGTCTTTCATTCTCCACTCTTGGCATATACTCCAAACTTTGTCTTTCAGTTTCCACTCTTGGCATATACTGCAAACTTTGTCTATCAGTTTCCACTTTTTGCATATACTCCAAACTTTGTCTTTCAGTCTCCACTCTTGGCATATACTCCAAACTTTGTCTTTCAGTTTCCACTCTTGGCATATACTCCAAACTTTGTCTTTCAGTTTCGACTCTTGGCATATACTCCAAACATTGTCTTTCAGTCTCCACTCTTGGCATAAACTCCAAACTTTGTCTTTCAGTTTCCACTCTTGGCATATACTCCAAACTTTGTCTTTCAGTCTCCACTCTTGGCATATACTCCAAACTATGTCTTTCAGTTTCCGCTCTTGGCATATACTCCAAACTTTGTCTTTCAGTCTCCATTCTTGGCATATACTCCACACTTTGTCTTTCAGTTTCCACTCTTGGCATATACTCCAAACTTTGTCTTTCAGTCTCCACTCTTGGCATATACTCCAAACTTTGTCTTTCAGTTTCCACTTTAGGCATATACTCCAAACTTTGTCTTTCAGTCTCCACTCTTGGCGCATACTCCAAACTTTGTCTTTCAGTCTCCACTCTTGGCATATACTCCAATCTTTTTCTTTCAGTTTCCACTCTTGGTGCATACTCCAAACTTTGTCTTTCAGTTTCGACTCTTGGCATATACTCCAAACTTTGTCTTTCAGTCTCCACTCTTGGCATATACTCCAAACTTTGTCTTTCAGTTTCCACTCTTGGCATATACTCCAAACTTTGTCTTTCAGTTTCCACTCTTGCATATACTCCAAACTTTGTCTTTCAGTTTCCACTCTTGGCATATACTCCAAACTTTGTCTTTCAGTTTCCACTCTTGGCATATACTCCAAACTTTGTCTTTCATTCTCCACTCTTGGCATATACTCCAAACTTTGTCTTTCAGTTTCCACTCTTGGCATATACTGCAAACTTTGTCTATCAGTTTCCACTTTTTGCATATACTCCAAACTTTGTCTTTCAGTCTCCACTCTTGGCATATACTCCAAACTTTGTCTTTCAGTTTCCACTCTTGGCATATACTCCAAACTTTGTCTTTCAGTTTCCACTCTTGCATATACTCCAAACTTTGTCTTTCAGTCTCCGCTCTTGGCATATACTCCAAACTTTGTCTTTCAGTTTCCACTCTTGGCACATACTCCAAACTTTGTTTTTCAGTTTCCACTCTTGGCATTTACTCCAAACTTTGTCTTTCAGTCTCCACTCTTGGCATATACTCCAAACTTTGTCTTTCAGTTTTCACTCTTGGCATATACTCCAAACTTTGTCTTTCAGTTTCCACTCTTGGCGCATACTCCAAACTTTGTCTTTCAGTTTCCACTCTTGGCATATACTCCAAAGTTTGTCTTTCAGTCTCCACTCTTGGCATATACTCCAAACTTTGTCTTTCAGTCTCCACTCTTGGCATATACTCCAAGCTTTGTCTTTCAGTCTCCACTCTTGGCATATACTCCAAACTTTGTCTTTCAGTTTCCACTCTTGGCATATACTCCAAACTTTGTCTTTCAGTTTCCACTCTTAGCATATACTCCAAACTTTGTCTTTCAGTTTCCACTCTTGGCATATACTCCAAACTTTTTCTTTCAGTTTCCACTCTTGGCATATACTCTACACGTTGTCTTTCAGTCTCCACTCTTGGCATATACTCCAAACTTTGTCTTTCAGTCTCCACTCTTGGCATATACTCCAAACTTTGTCTTTCAGTTTCCACTCTTGGCATATACTTCAAACTTTGTCTTTCAGTCTCCATTCTTGGCATTTACTTCAAACTTTGTCTTTCAGTTTCCACTCTTGGCGTATACTCCAAACTTTGTCTTTCAGTCTCCACTCTTGGCATATACTCCAAACTTTGTCTTTCAGTTTCCACTCTTGGCATATACTCCAAACTTTGTCTTTCAGTCTCCACTCTTGGCACATACTCCAAACTTTGTCTTTCAGTTTCCACTCTTGGCATATACTCCAAACTTTGTCTTTCAGTCTCCACTCTTGGTGCATACTCCAAACTTTGTCTTTCAGTTTCCACTCTTGGCATATACTCCAAACTTTGTCTTTCAGTCTCCACTCTTGGCATATACTCCAAACTTTGTCTTTCAGTTTCCACTCTTGGCATATACTCCAAACTTTGTCTTTCAGTTTCCACTCTTGGCATATACTCCAAACTTTGTCTTTCAGTCTCCACTCTTGGCATATACTCCAAACTTTGTCTTTCAGTTTCCACTCTTGGCACATACTCCAAACTTTGTCTTTCAGTCTCCACTCTTGGCATATACTCCAAACTTTGTCTTTCAGTTTCCACTCTTGGCACATACTCCAAACTTTGTCTTTCAGTCTCCACTCTTGGCGTATACTCCAAACTTTGTCTTTCAGTTTCCACTCTTGGCATATACTCCAAACTTTGTCTTTCAGTTTCCACTCTTGGCATATACTCCAAACTTTGTCTTTCAGTTTCCACTCTTGGTGCATTCTCCAAACTTTGTCTTTCAGTTTCCACTCTTGGCATATACTCCAAACTTTGTCTTTCAGTCTCCACTCTTGGCATATACTCCAAACTTTGTCTTTCAGTTTCCACTCTTGGCATATACTCCAAACTTTGTCTTTCAGTTTCCACTCTTGGCATATACTCCAAACTTTGTCTTTCAGTCTCCACTCTTGGCATATACTCCAAACTTTGTCTTTCAGTTTCCACTATTGGCACATACTCCAAACTTTGTCTTTCAGTTTCCACTCTTGGCATATACTCCAAACTTTGTCTTTCAGTCTCCACTCTTGGCATATACTCTAAACTTTGTCTTTCAGTCTCCACTCTTGGCATATACTCCAAACTTTGTCTTTCAGTCTCCACTCTTGGCATATACTCCAAACTTTGTCTTTCAGTCTCCACTCTTGGCATATACTCCAAACTTTGTTTTTCAGTTTCCATTCTTGGCATATACTCCAAACTTTGTCTTTCAGTTTCCACTCTTGGCGCATACTCTTAACTTTGTACTACACCCCCAACTCCAGGAAAATGATAATATAACTCATCACGAGCTGAACAGGATATTTTTTCTACATAATTTTTTTTAATGTATGGAAATCAACCCAGAAAAGACTGAATAATACAATAATAATTATTGTTAATTTATTCAGAGATCGATTTAATGCCAAACTATAAGAAGTGTTTCCTAGACTGTCCCACTATTTGAGGTGCCCTATGCAGAGACAATTATAAACACAATAAATGTGTGTGTGTGTGTGTGTGGCGGGGGGGAGAGTTATAAGAAAATTATTTATGATAAATAAAAGTCAGTTAAACAATAAACCAAAATCCTCAAGCTTTAACACCCCACCCCCTCCTCTTTTTTAAAGATTTATTTGTGTCAATGTGGCCTACTTGACACATTTTCGCTAAACACAACACGAGATTGCTGGCAGACCATAGCCTGGTCCCTGAAAGCTGTGACCTTGAAACATTTAACACATTCAGCGTTGCAACTCCTAGGTGAATTCACATAGATCTAGGTTTTTTGTTGGTCCCGCCAAAATATAGCTTAAAATATTCCAATTTGTCCAAAGCAGCCCAAAAATCGTTCAAAAAGAGCCCAATCTATGTGTATCAAGGTGTTTTTTTAAGATACCATTTAGGTTTTTTTGTTTTTGTTTTTTCAAAATTTAGAGTGGCAACACTGAACACATTAATTCTTTCAGGTTTTGAGCAGCCAATATAGGCATAAGGACGCCTGCATTACCTCGGGTATGTAGACCACAGTTGTTAGAAACATTAATGTTACAGTTGTGTGTAGTTGTGTATTTTTGGTAAGTCGTTTATTTGCATTTCTTTATAGTTAACTTTCCTTAGTTTCATCCGCTTCATTCCCCTCTTCCTAAACAGCAATAACTACTGCGGATTCACAACCTTTCGGCTCTCTGTGGAGCATAAGCCTTGGCAAATTCATACTAAACCTTCTTGAGTTGGATTAAAGTTTACTGTTCGGTCGGCCATCTCCTATTTTGTCGTCTCATGTCAATCGACTCGGACTCGAGTTGGACTTTAGTCAGCACAGCGACTCGACTCGAAAAGATTTGATAATCGTGCTGTACTTACTGACGCCGTCCTCATTCATAATATTTTTAAGGAGAAATAAATAAATTCTTCTGTTTTAAGTGATATCACCTAAACGTCACAGCGTGTACAAAAATTCCTTTGTGCAAACACATTTTACTTCAGCTTATCAGACATAATTGGACACTGTTGCTGGATAAATGTCCCGAAACACAGAGACTGTCAAAGCAATAATATTCCTCATTTATGTAAACATAACTATCCCGACTGTGTGGGGAAAAAACCGTACGCAGAGACGGATAAATATTTTAGGCGAGAAAAAAACACTGGAACATGTGTCCTTAAAGCAACTAACAGTGTACAGTTTAATTAATTATCAAATGTATTATTCCACCCATTCCGTTGTAGGCTGGAGTGTGGGATGGGAGTGGGGTATGATTAAAAAAGCAATGTTTCTACCTTAGAAAATTAGGGCTGGGGGGTGAGGAGTATGATTGAGGAGGTTGTCGTAAATTTTTATTTGAGGATAGGTCTTAGAAATAGTGGTCCCATTAGAAGGAAAAATGATGGTGAAGGCTCTGTGAAAGAAAGGTTTAGAAATAGGTAGTAGATTCACAAAAGTGCTGGAAGAGTAAGGACAGTCTAAGTAAATCGGGAAAAATCTCCTCCGATTTGCCTATCTTACGACAATCTATATATTTATTTTGATAGACTCCTACACTCTCCTGGCTAAACAATTATTTGCCAGTTACCAGACACTCACGTACACACCAATTTGGTGCTTCAAACACACAGACGCTACGTGAATACAAACTATGGTAAACAAATATGGGTAATTTGGGCTTGGGCCTTCCAACACAGTAAGAAATGTTTTTATGATGTTTATTTATCATTTAAATCAAAATCACAACAGGTATTATGTTACAGGCAATACTCATAGTACAAAAAATACAAATACCAAGGGAGTGGGAGGGGGGAGGGGGGTGTTGACTGGTAGTATCCAATATGCCCTTCCCGCTTGTAATAGACAAAGGAAGGAAAAAACCCAGTCCAAAAGACCCGTGGTTATCAGAAGTATAGATAATTTACTCTGATAAGAGGGGTTACAATACTAGGTATGGGTGGTTTAAAAAAAAACCTATTGTTCTCAAAATGTTTTCCCTTTACTAAACAGATTTAAGGGAGGGGAAATAAACGAAGTTAAGAAATCCCCCTTGAGGAACAATACAAGGAATACAGTAAAAAAGGTAGTTACCAAGTAAAGCAAATAAAAATGTTTGCAAATAATGCTCCTTCATTCATGCACGCTCGTGATGGCCAACACACAATTTCTCACCCACACTTACCGACCGTGGAAAACATATACTCTCTTTCCAAGTAGAGCAGGAATAATAATATAAATATAGCTCTGACAATGTTCTTCTCCAGTTAATCTTTACAGACTTTAATTTGTTTGATGAGTATTATTTAACTGTTCTTGGGTTTGCTTTCTTTCTGATAAATTCAGGCAGCAGGATCCCAAACAAAGATCGCCACAAGATTAAATTTACAAATGTTTCATCAAATGTTCTGGAGGTTTAAGAACTGAGTCTGGAGGACTCTATATAATTTATTGCTGGAACGCAAAGGTTGTATGATCATTCTATAGGAAAAGATAGAAAAACATGAAATCATACTGCAAAAATCCAATAATATTCTAACGCGCGATAAATTTACCGTTATGACTATTATATATACTCGCATATTCAATTAGATATTTAAGAAAACACTTCGCTAGTCTAATGGTTAAAAACACGCATATATATATATATATATATATATATATATATATATATATATATATATATATATATAGAACTTAACTTAATTAATTAGTTATAAATTTCTTCGCGACTTTAAAAGTTAATTTAAGCATTTCAGCATCTATTATCTTTGGAAATAATGTAATAGATATATCATTAAATTTACCACTGGAACTTTTGAGATGGGTTTAATTTAATAGATTTAAATTAACACAAAATCCAGTGAAATAAAGATGAATGAACTAGACCACTGATCACTAGAAACTAATATATATTATACCGTTTAGCACAGAAAAGAATTCACTCCAATATAGCCAACAATTCATATGAAATCTCGCAGGATTCAACTATACGCTAGTGAATTTTAAAATCTCTGGCAAACGAATGATAACTTGCCTTCTTCAATGGTCTCTATTTATATGAAATGGAATGAAAGATAGGGTTTATTAAGTCACAGCACATCCAGCATCACCGTGCTATAAATACTGCACACAGTAGATATATATCAAGGCCTAAAGTACTCACAAAATCCATCAGCAAACGGTCAGCATCACCGTGCTATAAATACTGCACACAGCAGATCCGTACTATAAATACTGCACACAGCAGATATATAAATCAAGGCCTAAAGTACTCACAAAATCCATCAGCAAACGGTCAGCATCACCGTGCTATAAATACTGCACACAGCAGATATATATCAAGGCCTAAAGTACTCACAAAATCCATCAGCAAACGGTCAGCATCACCGTGCTATAAATACTGCAGCTTACGAAATATGCTGTACACACAGCGAAAACATAAGTCGACATCTTAAGCACTGTACAGGCATACACCATCCAAAAAACACCAGGCTTGACCAGGTCGGTCCACGCCCAGACACACACTCTCTCGGCTCACACACTCGTCCCGCCAAAAAACCCAGTCACGAGAATCCCCTGTTTTCAACCCCGCTCTCAATACCTGCAGCATAGCCGCGAGCTAAACACAGCTCACTACAACTCCGGGATAAATTCCTCACAGGCGTGGCTCAACGCTGTGAGTAGCGGTCACTCCTATCATAAATTTAAACAAACATCATAACTAAACAAGGATTCAAGCAACGCAACTCAAAAACTAACTTGTCACCAACATATTCAGGATTACTCCCCTTTTTGACCTTAACAAGTCCCTACTATTGGCATTTGCCCCATAGGTACTGGGGGTGTCAAGTGCTTGGGTGCTACACGTTGGCACTGGGCACAGGATTTCACGTACCTGATAATCTCAGAGTTCATTCCTGGCCACCAATAATGGGTTTTTATTCGCTGAATAGTGGCGTTTTGTCCCATATGTCCGCTAAAGGGAAGAGAGTGCCCCATTTCTAAGATCTGGCTTCTGTACTGCATTAGTACTAGGAGCTGGTTATTCCCTGTATCAGGGTCGCACGTTCTACGATACAATACGCCATCCTTCGAAAAGATGTCTCCGTGGTGTTTGGTGTCCTTAGCCATGGGCAGTTTTCTAAAGCAGGGCTCCAGAGTAGGGTCCTTTTGTTGCGCCTCCTTCAGTTCGTTTGGCAACAAATTTGGCACAGGCTCCCTCTCCTTCTTAGTTTGCCCTCTTGTGGTTACCGCTGCCACAATCGGCTCCTTTAGTCTCCCAACAAACACATATCTACATCCCAGGATAACTGGTTAGATAGGATCATCCATTATGGCTGCTTTAATAACACCTCTGACAAAATCAGAGTGTATTTCTACCAGTGCGATAGGAAGCGTCCTGGGTGCATCACTCTTGAAAACTCCACATAGTTTGATGGTTTCCTCTGTCTCCTGACCGGGTTTGAATAGGTGCCTGGCGACAATACAATCAAAAGATAAGCCCATGTCAAAAAGACAAGTAGTTGAGGTACCATTCAAAATTACAGTTCCTCGCGTTGAGGGTCTGTCCCCCTCAGGTTGAGAATCACTGACATTGACTCTTCCTTGCGAGGCTGTATGCAAGCATCCGATTCGGTTTGGCCCGATGGGCTTGCCCTGATCCGACGTCCCTGCTGTAGGGGTCTTCCCTTTTCCTTGACCTTGGTGGCCGCGCTGCCACGTAGGCTTGTTGGGTTGATCAGAATTGTTGTTTGGGGGATATCGGGTTTTGTAGAATTTCTATTTTTCTTAAGGAGGTCTCTGGGAATTATTTTCTCGTTGGTTATAATGCTGGGAGGAAATAGAAGAATAGGATGACTGCTCTAGATTTTGTTTTCGAGATGGCTCATCTGTGGGTTTACTTTTTGTGCTGGGAAGTTCGGCCATTGCGTTTTTATAGCGTTCTGCCTGATTGAGGATGTCCTCAAGCCTGACTGCGCCCTGTTCAGCCAAAAATCTACGGGTTTCGTTTGACAAAGTCGACTTTATCTGTTCCACAAGAACAAGTTCAAGAAGTCCCTCATATGTAAGAGGTAATTCAGATAATTCAAGGCACTTTGTCATATAGCCCGTGAGACGTGAAGAGAACTGGGGAAATGTTTCCGTGCTCTCTTTTCGGCTGTTTCTGAACATTTGCAGAAATTTTCGGGCGGTCATCTCAAACCGCTCTTGCAAGGCCTTCTTTAGCATGTCGTAATCATGTTGGTTGGTTCCCAGCTTTGTATACACGTCATAAGCATTACCTTTCAACGCAGTTGAGAGTTTAAGACTCCAACGGGAACTCTCTAACCCATACAGATTTGCCAGCCTCTCGAATTTTTCTAGGAAGGTGTCAATTTTCTCATTGGGGCTGGGAAAAGACTCTAAAGTAAAAGACATCGCAGTTAATTGGGCAGATTGAGTGCTGTAGAGATCCGTTGACTGAGACTGGGGGGAAGACAGCTCTCCGTTATTTGAAGTAGAAGCACCCCGACTCTCTAAAGCCTTGAGCGCCAGTTCGTGCTGTCTCTCCCTCTCTCTCTCTCTCTTTCCCTGCGAGCTTCCATCTCTGCCTCAATTTTCCTGTGCTCCAATTGACGATCTTCCACTTCTTTCGCCCTAGCTTCTGCTCTCTCTTGCTCCGCGTCATACCTTTCAAGTTCCTTTTTACAAACGCGTTCGCGGCTTCTCCCTCTAACCCTGACTCCCTCGCCTCCAGTCTCAACATGGATCTCATCTTAATTCTTTCTGCCATGTCAAAAAACTAGATGCCTCTACTACTAGAGAATAGTACACGGCTGTTTGTGCCCTATACCAGAGCGCTCTTTTAGTTTCGGTGACCGGAATTCTGACACCGGGTATAAAATTTTCGTGTACACCGTAAAAGACTATTTAAGTTTTTGGCGGGGAAAATCAGCTGATGTGTGTGTAAAACCAGTAAAATATAAATCATTACACACTCGTTCTGGATAAACACAGCGCTAAAATTCTTTTGTGTACTATAACTTTGTTCTCTGCTCTATTTTTGATTGCATTTTTATTTGTTTGAAATTAGTTTTGACGGAGTTACAGACTTTTGAAAACAGCGTCATCATTTGAGGAAATTCATAAAATAAGTAATCTTTTTATTAATTTAATATCTAAAAATCGGCCCATTCGTTTGAGTTTATAATTATAAAGACTTCTCGAAGGGAAGCTAAAGATTATTTCCACATACTTTTTTTTTTGGTTTCATATCTTGAGAATGTGTGGTAGTCAGTTTTGTGAGTTTGGCATTACAAGAACAAGCATATTGTCACCAGATTTTATAGCATTTAAATTACTGTAAACGCATTCCTGATACTCACAAATCTTAAATAAGGTTGTAACAAAATAACTTTGTAAAGCACCATCTGTTTTTTGCATTTTCATTCATTTATAATGATATTTAGCTACGTATATAAGCGTCAGAAAACATGTAAATCTATAGATAGATTACTTCTACATACTTTGTTCTATCTTTCAAGTCTTGTTAATCTTGTATTTATAATATGAATTTATTTTTTTTATTGTGTGTGAGATAAAAGGACTGTTCCATTAGTGTTCTTTGGTAGACAATCCTGTGCACACGACGGCTGCCAAAGAATTCTAAGTAACTGTTTGTATATCTTCTTTCATTCACAGATAAAACATTCTACATCCTGGTGTTAGACTTGATAGTCCCAAATATTCCTCTATCTTTATACATACACAAGTAAACTATACTACATAACAACGAAATGGAACATACTGTTTTGCATCATATGAATTGTGCCAGTGCACTGTGCAGAGCCTGTGGCAAGAGAGCATTCACTTCCAAAACAACACGTTCAATTCAGAAAGCGCTGAACTGTTCTAAATTACGTTAATGATCTGTTCTTTGTGTTTGGAATTAACGTATCAGATGATAAACCCACACAGCATTCGACTATATTTTGTAAGAAGTGTTACTTACGAATACAAAATTCAAAAAGGAGGCATAATGAGTGTAATGTTATGATGTATGTATATAAGCATTACCTCGTCATCTACACAAGCACACACATGTCTCAGAAGGGACTCAGTAAAAGCATGTTCAGTTCGTAGCCATGTTTATTTACAGAATATCGTACATGTCAAGATTCGCATTATATTACAATGTGTGGTTCGTACTTTAATGTATTCATATTACATCCCCCCTTTTTTGAAGAAAAAAAATGTGTGCAAACATTTCCAACGAAATGTTTCATGTGAGAAAGGATAAGTATGTGTAATGCTCAGTGTGAGTATATATGTCACTGTCTGTATCGGCTGGGAGGTGTCACTGTACGGCCAGAACGAGTGGTGTAAAGTGCTGGTGGTTCTGCGGAAGTCCCTGGTTTAGCTTGAGTTGGTTGTGATTTCGGCCTTGGCGCTTGTTGGTTTTGTGGGGCACCAAGGTCTGGAGTTACTGTATTGTCTGTTGAAAGCATGGGAATTCTCTGTTCTGTTGTATTCTGTGGGATTTCTCTTATGTCCACTCTGTTTCGCCTCAGGAGGTTGCTGCTGCTGTCTGGTCTTAAAGTATAGCTCCTGGGTTCAGGGTTTCTGGAAATGATTGTTGCTTTTGACCATGTGTCATTGTTGTGGTTGTAGGTAGTCACATGCTGACCAGGATATAATGGTGGTAAGTCTTTAGCACATTTGTCATAGTTGGATTTCTGAACTTGCTGACGATGCTGAAGTTGATCATATGTGCTGTCTCTATGTTGTGGACGGAAGTGGACCTTAGATGGTAGGAGGTCTTTAATTCTTCTATCAAACATAAGTTCTGCTGGACTGTCGATCTTACTGTCTACCGGTGTTGTTCTCCATCTCAAGAGTGCTAGGTGTACATCCTCTGTTCTTGTTTTCTTCATGATTGACTTGATAGTTTGTATCTGTCTCTCAATGAAACCATTAGATTTAGGGTATCTAGGTGATGATGTTGTGTGTTTGATCTTCCAGTCCTTAGTGAAGTTTCTGTATGCTTGACCTGAGAAATGTGGACCGTTGTCTGATCTAATTTCATCTGGGATGCCAAACATGCTGCAATACTTCTTTGTAATGTCTGCAATAACAGCTGACGGTGAGGGTTGTGGAAGTTTCTCAATGATGGGAAATTTGCTGTAGTAATCAGCAATAATAAGATAGTCATTATTGTCGATTGAGAAAATATCAGTTCCTATAATGCTCCAAGGGCTCAATGGTATGTCTGATGGTATGAGAGGTTCTCTGCACTGCCTATTTGCATGTTCTTGGCAAATTGAACAGTTTTTACATAGTGTTTCTATGTCCTTGTTTATCTGTGGCCAGTAAACATCTTTCTTTGCTCTCAGTTGTGTCTTCACAATACCAAGGTGACTATTATGGAGCTGTTTAAGGATGATATCGCGTTGTGTTTCTGGTACAACAATGCGATCTCCTTTAAGGATCAGACCATCTTCGATGCTTAACTCGTCCCTCATAGAGTAGTATGGACGGATGTGTGTTGGAACTTCTCTGATAGAGCTTGGCCATCCATGGTATATCAGTTCTTTGAGAGAGTTAAGGATAGGATCTCTCATTGTGTCTTCCCTGATGTGTTCAAACCGATTATCGCTAAACTTGACAAAATCAACTTTGATGTTTGGGGTAAGATCTGCTGTTTTGTTGGGGTTTGGTAGTCTGCTGAGAGCATCTGCAAGACCTATATCCTCTTTAATGTTGTTAATAGTTACCACACTCAGCTTTTCGCACATTGGTAAACCCAAAATTGCAGGTCCTTCAACATCTACCAAGTAAAATGTTGACGATGTCCATTCTGAGCCTCTGTATGAACATTCAAGTGTTACTGCTCCAAAACAGTCTATACTTGTTCCATTGTAAGCTCTTAGCTTTGTCCTGCCACTCCTACATTTTACATCCCTTGTGGGAAATCCTTGCTCATCCCCCTTGTCAGGCATGATCTGTCTGAATATTCTTAAGGGTAGAGTGTTACCTTGGGCACCTGTGTCTATCTTGAACCGAATATATCTTTCTTTGTGCCTTTTAATTCCTGGTATTCGGAATTGTACCTTGCAGAAAGCCTGCGTTCTCTTTGGTTCATTACTGAAAGTTAGTATCTTCACAGTATCAAAAGTGGAAGGATCACTTTCTTCACTGGAGTCAAGGTCCTCAGTCATCATAGAGTGTGTTTGTTTTGACGACTTTCTGCTGTGAAGTTTGTGTTGAGCACTGTCTTGTTTCCTCTTGAAACATAATTTTATCCAGTGGCCCCTCTTTCTGCAGTAATGACATGTAGAGTCTTTAGCTGGACAGTGGTTTTGTATGTGGTTTAGGCCACAACATTTACACATAGCACCTCTGCTTGTGTTGTGTTTTTCTTGTTGCTTCGAACCAGTTGCTTTGTTTTGTTTGGGTTTATAGCTTTTTACTGCATCCACCTGGGCTGTTACTGTACCTTGCTGAATTTGTTTAATGTTTAGTGCTTGTGCCTCGTGTTTCCTGCCTTCATCCAGAAGTTGTTGTAAAGTTAGCGTATCACTCTGGCTCAGTAGCCATTTCTGGAACTCTGGCATTGGTGTGCTAAGAAGAATCTGTTCAATAATTCGCTCTTTTTCTTCTTCGTTGCTAAATTTACATACTCTTGTTTTCTCCTTAATGCGAGTGAAGAAATCATCTAGGCTTTCACCACGTTTCTGTCGCAGGTGGTGAAGCTCTAATCTTGCCGCTCTAAAGTTTGTGTGCTTTGTGATCAGACGCTTTTCAAATTCGTCCAATATGGCTACGGGGTCGGTTGCCGACTCAACCGGCATGGCGGTAGCAAAACTGTTGTAAATTTTCAAACCTTCATCGTCCAATGCTTCTAGGATATATGGAGTTAGGGTTTGTCCTTCCAGACCAGTGGTCTTGGAATATAGATCTATGCGTTGGCGCCATAACAAGAAAGCTTCACTCTTATCATCTTGACCGGAAAATCTCATTTGCGGTGCGCTGCGGTAATGTTTAGCTGCCATTGTTGACCTCGATGACGAAAATTAGCCGAATAAACTGTACTCACATGTTATCGTGTAGCTGTTTTGCGTCAGTCCGGTATCGACCGCTGCCACCATGTAAAGTTATGATGTATGTATATAAGCATTACCTCGTCATCTACACAAGCACACACATGTTTCAGAAGGGACTCAGTAAAAGCATGTTCAGTTCGTAGCCATGTTTATTTACAGAATATCGTACATGTCAAGATTCGCATTATATTACAATGTGTGGTTCGTACTTTAATGTATTCATATTACAATGAGAAGTGTCTTGAAACAGCCAAGTTACTATCGGAAAACAGTCAGCACATCTGGAAAGACTAAAACCATAATTTAACTATAAGTGAATGTCAACTGTGCAATTGTGTTGCAAAGACATCTTTTGGTGTTTTAAAAACAAAAAGCTGCTCTATCCCCTGTAATGTTCTTTCTGACCCCTCCATGTCTAGTCAGTCATTTAGCTGTAGTCAGGATAGCTCTGTACAGTAGGAGGTTGATGTGCATGCCCACATTAGTGATGATATTGTTCAACTGGAGGTTGATGTGCCAGCTCACATTAAAGGCGATACCATTATTCATTTGGAGGTGGATAACACTACTCACCCTAGCATGCCAGTTTTTGTTGCCACATCTACACCTACCAAGTCAGTTATACATACGACAAGTACATCCACCTCGCCTGTCTTCAAAAGCGACATCACAGTACAACAGTTACTTGCTAAGCCACCTTCACAACCACTAACACAAAAGGAAGAACCCCTATTCACATCCATTGTTAGAAAAAAAACTAGAAACAGCAAAAAGTAATATCATAAAATGCAAAACCAGAGGACAGCCTATTGTACAACAAAAACTAATTAAACATAGAAGAGAAACATCAGTCACCAGAACGCCAACAAACGTAAGCGATCTCAATTGCTTCACACTGTTAGAAAACATATTGCTGGAACATCAACTGATTCATTAGACCTGCAGCAGGCACATGAACTACAACGCTGTTCAGAAACGTCACGTCAGGAAATTTGCAGGAAAGCGGGCATTGAAAGTAGAGTTAGAATATCCAAAGAATTAGCAATAGCCATGAAGGAAACAGTAGGTCTTACGTGGGCACAGCAGAGAAGATTGAAAATTGAAAGACGCGCCAGAGGTATTAAAAATATAACTTCACAATTAAAATTTATAATGGAAACTCATTTGTTACAAATTTCTCCATCTGTGAATGTACAGATTCATCCTATAAAAAAAAAGGAAGTGTGAATGATAATTGAGCGAAATTTTGGGGCTAGAGCAAATTATGGCAGTTGTTGCTTGAGATTGACAGAATTAACAGAGTGTGGAAATCATTTAATAGATGTATTTTTTTAAATACACCTATTTATCTATTAAATTGAACATTTCGTTTTACTCATGACCATACTTATTTTTACATGACCATCGTGATGTATGATTGAGATAATTGTTAGCTCTCATGTTTTTGGGGACAATTGGGTGTGTTATTTTAAGGTAATAAATGTGGACTTGCAATTTAATGTTTCAATAATTAATGTTTGACGCATGAAACCAAAACAAAACTTTGATATCCATTTTCTGCAGGTTTTCTACTTTTGATTTCTGTAATTTGTTATGCATGTCGATTGTGACCGATTTAGTGAAAATTGCATTATAAACAAACCATAACAAAATATAAAAAAAAACGTAAATTTTACACTATTTCAGACTATTATATCTTCTGTTCTAATTGTGATAAAATGTTTGTTCTTGTTCTAAAATTTACTCTAACATTTCTAGTCTAGCGTTACGCAAAATTAAAGCCGGTATTTATAATAATAAAGTAGCCTAAAAACATTAATTAAGCCCTATCAAAAGTAAAATCCGCCACCTTTTTTTCCAGTTAGGAAGTTACCACGTGACCTCTGACACGATAGCTATAAATAGCGCGGTCGGGGGAACAAGGGGAAATAACTAAAAGATCGCTGGCAAACAGCCGTGAATAAGAAGAAACAAGGAGGGAAAAAACTCAAAGCCGCTACAAGAAAAAACACAAAGTATAAATTTACTTGTGATACCTCCTACCTTGTAATGTGCTAACTTATCACTGCTATTATCTGTCAATTAAGACTCTTAATGCAGGCGACTATGCCACGTTAAATGGTAAATCAAACACTAGAAAAAATCACTTTTACTAACAGTAGAGAAAAATTTATATTAAAATAATTTAAAGGAAAAAAAAATTTTCCCCAAAATGTTGATTCTCCGCCAACAAAACTCCGCCCGCCGAAGTCAGTTTTGAGAAGAGACGTTGTTAACTAGACTTTAAAAAATCAGAACAAGGCGTCTTTAGCTTAGCTCAACTCTTGTAACTTCAAAAAACCTTTGTGACTGTAAAACAATCACGCGATCCCAGCAATCTTATTTTAAAAAATTTCCATTTTCTCTGCCAGAGAATAATTAAAGTAACAAATATTTTTGTTTATCTGTAATTTTCTGCTGCTGTGGAAAGAAAACCACCTGTAAATATGTTGTGTGGACGACCCAAATACTAAAGTCGTTGTCTAGGGGGTGTAAATTATTTTTATTTTTTCCCTAACTCACAAAGACAGATCACTCACACTCTATCTAGTTAGACCCAGACTTAAGATCAGACTCAAAAATCCCGGAGAGCGACCCATTTATTGTCGTAAATTTTTATTTGACGATAGGTCTTAGAAATAGTGGTCCCGTTAGAGTGAAAAATGATGGTGAAGGCTCTGTGAAAGAAAGGTTTAGAAATAGGTAGTAGATTCACAAATGTACTGGAAGAGTAAGGACAGTCTAAGTAAATCGGGAAAAATCTCCGATTTGCCTATCTTACGACAATCTATATTTTTATGTTGATAGACTCCTACACTCTCCTGGCTAAACAATTATTTGCCAGTTACCAGACACTCAACAACTGCAGAAAGAAATGGAAGACACACCTAGATATGATCTTATTGTAGTAATGGGAGACCTCAATGCGAAAGTTGGTACACACAATACATACAATGAAAGAGTAATGGGGAAATGCGGCAGAGGAACAGCAAACGAAAATGGGGATAAATTAATAAGTTTCTGTAGTATTAACAACCTGGTCATTGGAGGAACACTTTTCCCACATAAAGAAATTCACAAATTAACATGGGAATCACCAAATGGTCGGGACAGAAACCAGATAGACCACATTATGATTAACGGTAGATGGAGACATGCATTACAAGATGTGAAGGTGAGAAGAGGTGCAGATGTGGGAAGTGATCACCATTTAGTAGTAGCAAAACTGAAAGTGAAACTAAGAAGGGCTGGACCAACTGTAACTACACAGAAAAGGTTTGACATCAGCAAATTGAAGGACCCCCTTAACAGAAAAGCTTTTGCGGCTGACATAAAGAAACGATATCAATTTGCCAAAAGTCAGGAAAAGACATTGACTGATGATATAGACCAGCAATTCAACACCATTTCAACAATATATAAGGAAAGCAGCAAATCATGCTTGGGATTCCAGGAAAGGAAGAAGCAAGACTGGATAACACCAGAAACACTAAACACCATAACACTGAGAAAGGAAATGAAAAGAAAGAAAACAGAAGCGAAGTCCCCCAGGTTAAAGCAACTATATAGCGAACAGTACAGTCAGTTGGACAAGGAAGTTAAACGTCAAACCCGAGCCAACGAAAGGAATTTCCTAGACGATCTTGCAAGACAGGCAGAAGAGGCAGCACTGAGAAATGAACAAAGCACAGTATACAAAATAACTAAATTCATCAGCGGAAAACGAGGTGCAAACAATATCACATTAGTAAGAGATAAGCAAGGAAATCTCATCACGACAGCAGAGGGACAGGAAACAAGATGGGCAGAGCACTTCAGAGAAACTCTGAACAAGGAACCACCAGAGACACAATTGAATGTTCCTGAGGCTGAAAACGACCTAGATGTAAATATAGACATTTCACGAAAAGAAGAAATCATCACAGCAATCAAAGGGTTAAAGAACGGAAAAGCTCCTGGCCATGATAACTTAAATGCAGAGCTATTTAAGACAGACCCTGAGCTAGCAGCAGAACTATTAGAACCACTATTTGCACAAGTCTGGAAAACGAGGACAACACCATCAGAGTGGAACAAAGGAATAATTGTCAAATTGCCCAAGAAGGGAGATCTTGCAGACTGCAATAATTGGAGAGGAATCACTCTTCTGTCAGTTCCCAGCAAAATACTAGGCAGGATAATTATACAGAGAATTTCAAAAGCAGTAGACCACAAACTGAGGAAAGAACAAGCAGGATTTAGAAAGAACAGAAGATGTGTAGATCATATATTCACTCTCAGGAACATTATAGAGCAGTGCTCAGAATGGCAAAGACAGCTGTACATTAATTTTGTTGATTTTGAAAAGGCTTTTGACAGCATACATAGGGACAGTTTATGGAAAATACTGAGGGCTTATGGAATTCCAAGCTGCATAGTGTCAATCATAAAAAGCCTCTATGCCAACTTTACGTGTAGTGTTGGGCAGAGCAACTTAACCTTTGAGGTGAAGACAGGAGTACGACAGGAATGCCCCTTATCAACCACTCTATTTTTAACAGTCATAGACTAGGTGATGCGACAGACAACAGAGGGCAGTCCAAGAGGAATAAGATGGACTACATTTTCTACATTAGAAGATCTGGAATATGCAGATGACATTGCACTACTAGCACATTCACATCAACACATCCAGGAAAAAACGGACAAACTTAATAAGTTTAGCCAGCAGGTAAGCTTGAACATCAATTTAAGGAAGTCAGAGGTCATGACGCTCAATGTGAGCAACCCTGAGCCCATATCAGTAAGGAATCAGCAACTGGTACAGACAGACACCTTCACATATCTAGGATGCATAGTAACACCAGACGGCGGGGCAGGCAAAGACATCAACATCAGAATGAATAAGGCAAGAACAGCCTTTTTTTAGCCTAAACAACATCTGGAAGTCCTCTCAATACAGCACAAGCACAAAATTAAGATTATTTCAGAGTTGTGTGCTTTCTGTGCTTCTCTGTGGTGCAGAATGCTGGAGAGTTACAGAGAAGGAAATGTCGAAATTGTCCTCTTTTCACACAACATGCCTAAAACAAATTCACCGAATCTTTTGGCCGAATACCATCACCAACCAAGATCTGCTTACTCAGAGCAAGCAAGAGGACATGCACACCATCATAGCTGGCAGACGCTGGAGGTGGGTTGGCCATGTCCTCAGAAGAGACCCCGATGCCATCACAAGAACAGCTATGCCTTGGACCCCTGAAGGAAAACGAAAGAGAGGCCGACCAAAAACAACCTAGCGGAGAACTGTGGAGGCTGAGATGCTAAAAATGAACCAGAGTTGGGGCACTGTACGAAAGATGGCCACCGACCGAGCAAAGTGGAATCAATTTGTTGTTGCCTACAAGACGCCACTAGGCGTGATGACCACTGACTGCTTTGACGGTCGGCGGCTAAGGATCAAAGAAGAAGACCAGTACACACCAATTTGGTGCTTCAAACACACAGACGCTACGTGAATACAAACTATGGTAAATAAATATGGGTAATTTGGGCTTGGGCCTTCCAACACAGTAAAAAAAGTTTTTATGATGTTTATTTATCATTTAAATCAAAATCACAACAGCTATTATGTTACAGGCAATACTCATAGTACAAAAAAATACAAATACCAAATGGGGGGGGGGGGGGGGGTTGACTGGTAGTATCCAATATGCCCTTGCCGCTTGTAATAGACAAAGGAAGGAAAAAACCCAGTCCAAAAGACCCGTGGTTATCAGAAGTATAGATAATTTACTCTGATAAGAGGGGTTACAATACTAGGTATGGGTGGTAAAAAAAACCCTATTCTCAAAATGTTTTCCCTTTACTAAACAGATTTAAGGGAGGGGAAATAAACGAAGTTAAGAAATCCCCCTTGAGGAACAATACAAGGAATACAGTAAAAAAGGTAGTTATCAGGTAAAGCAAATAAAAATGTTTGCAAATAATGCTCCTTCATTCATGCACGCTCGTGATGGCCAACACACAATTTCTCACCCACACTTACCGACCGTGGAATCTGGCACTCCATAGAAAATTTACACATACAGTAGTAAGTGTTCAATAACTGAATACTGTTCTTCGTTTTCCAGCCCCAGATTTTAACGGGTTTAGGCTCTTAGCAACAATTTCCCGAGAATCGCTGGAAGGTGAAGCCTAAGTGTACTTCTGTTTTGTTAGAAAAAAGTTCTATGGGATGGCACGGTCACAGATACAGGGGTGAAGATGGTGTGGTCTCTTTGACTTCGCCGCTGATAGTAAAACTTCTTAAGCGTGATGACACAACTGACCAGTGAGGTAGGTTTTTCTTCAGGGTTTAAAAATCCAGTGAGAAAAATTATCAACTGTCAGTGTTCAGGAAAACATATACTCTCTTTCCCAGTAGAGCAGGAATAATAATATAAATATAGCTCTGACAATGTTCTTCTCCAGTTAATCTTTACAGACTTTAATTTGTTTGATGAGTATTATTTAACTGTTCTTGGGTTTGCTTTCTTTCTGATAAATTCAGGCAGCAGGATTCCAAACAAAGATCGCCACAAGATTAAATTTACAAATGTTTCATCAAATGTTCTGGAGGTTTAAGAACTGAGTCTGGAGGACTCTATATAATTTATTGCTGGGACGCAAAGGTTGTATGATCATTCTATAGGAAAAGATAGAAAAACATGAAATCATACTGCAAAAATCCAATAATATTCTAACGCGCGATAAATTTACCGTTATGACTATTATATATACTCGCGTATTCAATTAGATATTTAAGAAAACACTTCGCGAGTCTAATGGTTAAAAACACGCATATATATATATATATATATATATATATAGAACTTAACTTAATTAGTTAGTTATAAATTTCTTCGCGACTTTAAAAGTTAATTTAAGCATTTCAGCATCTATTATCTTTGGAAATAATGTAATAGATATATCATTAAATTTACCACTGGAACTTTTGAAATGGGTTTAATTTAATAGATTTAAATTAACACAAAATCCAGTGAAATAAAGATGAATGAACTAGACCACTGATCACTAGAAACTAATATATATTATACCGTTTAGCACAGAAAAGAATTCACTCCAATATAGCCAACAATTCATATGAAATCTCGCAGGATTCAACTATACGCTAGTGAATTTTAAAATCTCTGGCAAACGAATGATAACTTGCCTTCTTCAATGGTCTCTATTTATATGAAATGGAATGAAAGATAGGGGGGACACGTTAAAATTTCACACCTTTTAAGAACTCAGGAAAAATTCGAGATTCTACGCCGCCCGTCCCCGTTCGGTTATCCAACTCTCTGGCCGCTTCGTCTTTCCCGTTCGTCTCTATCTTGCGAGCGGTTCTGTGGTTAACACAGAGATGTGAAATTGCTTCGTCCGTCTCTGAGACTCTCATGATCTTTGATCGTGTGCCGCTTCCCTCGTTTGGACTTAGGCAACGCCCTTTTCAGGCGGTAATAAAGAAAGGTGAAGGCGGTAGTTGATTCAGACCGCTCTGAGGTAAAGCAAAAGGCGTGGCTTAACCTCCCCTTAAGGCCATGCGATCTCCAGAATGCACAGAAGATAACAGACTACATATTAATTATCCAACGTGTTGAAAATCCACGTGGAAATGCTGCATACTAATGAACCCATGTGGTAGAGTTCCACGTTGACGAAAAATTACAACAATATTCAGGGGTACTGTTGTTATACGAGGGTTCTACCGTATCACCTAACAATTCAGGGACAGCTGGGTTTCATCGTCACAGAGGTAATGTTTCTAAAATATAATACTAAAAAATAACTTTTATCGAATAAAAAGTCAGTGAATTAGGGCAACCATACGTCTGGATTTGGCTGGACTTCAACGTCAAAATTTAGCGTCCGGTCGGCTTTTTTTTTTTTTTTAAGATTGCTATTTGCCCGGCTTTTAAACAAAATTAGAAAAAGAAGAAAAAAATCAAAGTTTTTTTTTTATGCGACAAAATCGAAATTTGGTGAAATCTGGCCATGTTGACATCCGTTCAGATTTGATAGAAGGTATCCATCAGCTTTCCACTCTTAGGTAGATTCAGTAAATAAATATTAGACAAACATACCCAGGACTCGAACCCAGGACCGTCCGTGCGACAACCCCGCCTAGCTATCACTATCCTCCCTGCCATCTAGGCATCACCAAAAAATGATGCTTCGATGACAGGTCATTAGTGCGACCCGCAACACATAACACCGGAAATTTACCATGGGCAGTCCAGCCTATTAATGACGCAATCACTTCTGTTGTTCCCCTATCATACAGTATAGGTCAGACTACACAAGACAAAGACCTTAATACTGTGTCTAGTAAATGATAGAAGACTAAGAATAGTAAGTACAGGACAGAGGGTAGGTTTTGGGATTGTATCAACATTTATAACACATTTTGGTCCCATCTAGGTGTCATTTTCTTTTATGAGTTGAAGAACGCCACCAAAATTTCCGCCAAAATATCCTAAAAATCAACCAAAGTAGTCAAAAAATCGCCGAAAATAGCCCAAGTCGCCGATATCTAGGCTTTTTTTTTTTTTTTTTTTTAAATTCACGCTGGTATCCATCATTACTTATTCTACTTTGACCTTTGACAAAACTAACCTCAACCTACATCAATCGACTTAAATTTTCGTTTTATTTTTGTTGTTCATTGAGTAAAAAGTACTGCGAGGGGCGTTCAGAAAGTAATGCAGCACATCGTTTTTCTCAGCTGATAATGAAGATAGAAGCATGAAATTTTGCACACTTCAAATATGGCATGTGCCAATTGTGTGCACCAAATTGCACTGCAACCGGCCAAATAATACGGCTACCCTAAACCGTTGAAATGGAGCGTGTTAGCAACTTGCGTTATAAATAGCGAATTGGGATAGAATTTCTCGTTGTAGAGAAGGAAACTGTTGTGAATATTCACAAGCGTCTATGTGATGTTGTTGCTGTAATCTTTGATGGAGTTTCAAACGTCGATTTATTGGTTGTATGTTTTTCACCCTGGTCAAAGTTGGGTAACTATGTCTTAACTTTGCTGTGTCAGGTTGATTAGGGGTTATCTCCCTTTTTGGTTCATTCCTTTAGGGTCAAAGGTAAACAGTTCTGGGCTATGTGCCATGCGCAATGGTAGAGCGCAAAATTAGACTTCCGTCAGGTAGAGATGCGAACTGGCTTCTGTGGGACGTGAATGTCCGTTGTATTCTGGGGAAGGAAAATCTTCGAAGTGACTGCGTTGGCAGTTTTCCCCAGTGATTTACTGTACGTCAGGAATGACGACAGTGTTGTTTCTTGTGTTCTGAGGATTCGTTTCAAGGTAACACCGACTTTATCATTACTATGCATTCGGTTGCAGAATTTGTTAAAGGATTACCTAGCCGTGAGAACAGCTCACCGTTCCTGTAATGCAGAACCTATATTTTGTGCTCGAGGTAGCCATTTAAGACTATTCGTCTTCATTCGATCAGAAGTCCAGTGACGAAGTTATATATGGTGGAAACCGCAGGTTGGCGGTATACTTATACAAACATTATAGCAGGGTTTATACAACCTGCTTAATGAAGAACACACAGCTGACGTCATATCGAGGCTCTGTGTAATGGCCACTATTCTACCGCATGAAAAGATGTAACTGGCGTGTTATGCCAAGTTGAACGACGGCCCTGGTAATAGGATTACATGAGTTAAGGGCTCGTCTTTGTATGACGGAGTTATTAAGGTATCTGACGCGTTCAGTCAGGGATACCAAAGCGGCATTATGAACTGTACATTAAAGAACATACCACTATTGACCATGCTCACATATTCGAATGTTCACCAGCCTTAGAATGCCTGATATGTACCAAGCGATTATAATTAACATGATGTACATGAACCTGTTTACATTGACTGTTCCTGTGTGATTCTACTGTTAGTCCTGTGAATAAATGTATGAACTGTCACCAGTAGTTTCAACCATCATTGGCTTCAGTACGAGTGTGACACACCCATGTCTCTCATCATCATCATCATCGTACAAGGACCATGTATGCTGTCAGCGTGAGTGACCCAGATCTTCACCGCACCATTACACTGTTCAGGTGACATCAACATGCATACCTGGCCAACTACACATCAACATTTGCATCACGTATAAAAAACCAACTAACAGATGTGTATGGAAGTTTTGCAGTCGACAGGAATATAGTCAGTCGCTTGGTTCAGAGAATCAAAGAATCAGGAAGTGGAGATACGGAGCTGCTTGATCGGCCGTGCTGTGGACGTCCTGCCACAGCCACCAACGCAGAAATGTTGAAATGCGCTGAGGGCATTATTCTTACTGATAGGCGAATCACTACTCAACAATTGGCCTTACAGTTGTCAGTCAGCATTGGTAGTGCAAATGCAGTTATAAAAACTCTCGGATTTTCTAAGGTTTGCGCAAGATGGGTTACTCGAAGTCTCACAAATGACCACCGATTGCAAAGGAAAGCAATTTCTTCTGAATTGTGGGAGCGTTTCAATGCTGATGGAAAGAACTTTTTGGCTAAGATCGTTACAAGTGACGAAACCTGGGCACATCATTTTGAACCTGAGACAAAAAGACAGTCAATGGAATGGCATCATCCGCAATCACCAAGAAGAAAGAAATTCATGACAATTCCTTCAGATGGAAAGGTCATGATCACTGTCTTTTGGGACATTGAAGGTGTGATTCTTGTGGGCGTTATGCCAAGAGGAGAGACAATCAATTCGCAAGCTTACATTAAGACATTGAAAAAACTCAATCAACGTTTTCGCAGAGTTCGGCCGCACAAGAATCCAGCAGACCTGCTTCTCCTTCACGACAATGCGCGCCCTCACACAAGTCTGGCAACAAGGGAAGCAATCACCAAATTGAGTTTGACTACTACCCCATCCACCCTATAGTCCCGATTTGGCACCCTCTGATTTTCATCTATTTGGTCCACTTAAACATGCACTCCGTGGGACAAGGTTTGAAGATGATGGAGTGATTCTTGCAGCGAAGAAATGGCTACATGATCAAGACAAAATCTGGTACGGGCTAGGAATACATGCACTTGTTTCGCGCTGGCATAAAGCCGTACAAGTTGATGGGGATTATGTTGAATAATACCGATGTTTACATGACATATCCATGTATATTGTGTATAAATTTCATGCTTTTTGAATAAACAGCTCCTGAGAAAAACGATGTGGTGCATTACTTTCTGAACGCCCCTCGTATAATCTGAATGATTAGCCTATACTTTGATTGAATTACTGGCACATGAAAAGTGGACCAAATTCTTTGAACAATCAAGTCGTGTAGAGTTACTGAACTACTGCTCATTGCTCAATATTTTCTTGTTGTTCCAGGGCATAGTGCTAATACCGAGAGGCTTTTTTTCTTTAATGGAAAGCCAATTGTCAAAGGATAGATACCGATTCACTGTTGAATGTATTAAATGAATATTACAAGTTTAATACAATTATAAGAATGTTTCTTGTACAGTCTCATGAGTATTTAGTTGGAAATTCAGACTTACTGAGAAACATAATGTCAAGTGAAAAGTACAACGTTAAAGACTGAAAAAAAAAACGTGAAAAAAAATAATGCTTGATGGAAAAATTATAAAAAATACATTTTATGAAGATTTTTACCTTTTTCTTTATTTCGTTGAAGTATTTCTATATAGACTAGTTTATCATGACTCTTGACATAAATGTATTAAATTAGTGAAATTAAAATGTTCTCCTTTATGTCCCCCGTTTCTTAAACTGCGTCCTCCTTTTTAGTCAAAAAAATCAGAAAATGTCCTTCTTTAAAAAAAAAATAATAAAACGATCACCCTACAGTAAATAAAATAGTAAAACCACTAAACATATATATTAATTTTTTCATTACTAACTGCAGTGTTCGGTGTGATTGTTCGATAAAGTGCGATTGTGGCTATAAATAGTGTTAGATCATGAGGCTCGACTCGGGACTCGATTTGCGACTCGAACAAGAACCAGAAGCGAATAAAACAAAGATGATTAGTGTGGGAACACAAACGGAGATAGATACTGTAGCGTCACACTTGGGGCCAGCACAAAATGATAAAGACGTCATGAGAGGAAAGGAAACATGGTCACATGTATTAAACAATACGAGAAAATCTAAGATACCTCTCAGCTGCCACAAGGTCCTGGGTTCGAGTCCTGGGTCAGCGACTCACGCCCTTGTTTTTCTGTTGTCTAGTTTTCTATTCATTTCTTACGAATGCCTGAAAACATACCTTTATGTTTGTCTAATATTTATTTACTGTTTACAGGCCTCGGGTTTTCCTTCCTTATGTGTTATAAATGTTCCTAACGCTGGACCATTGGAGCATCACTGCGACTCAAACCCGGTCCCTAAAAAAGGCCGTGCTGAAGTCGGATGTGTCGACCGAAAGGTGCAGATATCACAGCTTAGGCGTAAACAGACACAACGCAACCACCGTCCTTTTCAGGGCGAACGAGGAAGAAGAAGAAGAAGATTTGCTACTCGACTTGCAAGCTACTGCTAGGGACTTGCGACTCGACTTGAGACTCATTAAGAAAGACATGATGACAAGTGTGGCCATCTCTTCGCAGACAAACAGGGTTTGGGTTAAGGTTAGTGCTAGTATAAATTATTACTATTAACTTAAGTAGGCCTATTTATTAATAGAGAATGCCGTTAGTGGTTTAGCGCTAGAAGTTAGGGTTAGATAGAAACAGCCGCTAATGCTCGACAAGATGGCCGACAGCACAGTAAAGTGTAATTCAGCCCCTTCTTGCTCTATGCCATCCGTTCAAGATATTTCCATGTCTTGTTTATCCCTTGATATCTTGTCTCCAATTCCCTTCCTCGTGTTTATCAATATTATGGGTTCAAGTATGGGGCAGTAGACTAGAGCCGTCATGACGGCCGGATACGCGGCGTTTTTTTTTTTTGTTTTTTTCCCGAGCTGGAATTAAAACCAAAAAAAAATTATATATTTCAATACGGCTTCAGCGTTTGCCGGGCGCTATTATTTTTGACAAATCTCGAAACCTGTCTGGGACTCGGTTACGGTTAGCTTTTTGACAAAGCATGAAACAGGGTTGGGGTTAGGTTAAGGCTAGTTGCAGCGTACACGTGCATGTCCACTCCGTCAACATGACCGGCACTTATTTTCGTACTGTTATTATGAGTAATGCCCAATGGGCTGATCACCCGTTGGCTTGTCACACCGATTACGGAAACAACGGCAGATGGATCTATTTGTTGTTGCCCTAAAGACGCCGCTAGGCGTGATGGGAAACTACAACAGAGAAAATCAATCTGCTGTTGCCCTTAAGACGCCACAAGGCGTGATGGCCTCTGACTGCTTGGTCGGTCTTTGGCTAAGGACGGAAGAAGAAGAAGATTATGAGTAATACTGCTGCATCCAACCCCACATCACGGGAAAAGAGAATAAGAATTTGACATAGTACGGGCTAACTAAACCCTTTTTTTTTAATTTAAAAAATAATTTAGCCACAGAAACTCTAAGAAAATTGAAGCTTTGTAAATTATCAGTGATGCTCCAATGGTCCAGCGTTATGAACATTTATAACATATAAGGAAGGAAAACCCGAGGCCTGTAAACAGTAAATAAATATTAGACAAACATAAAGGTATGTTTTCAGGCATTCGTGAGAAATGAATAGAAAACTAGACAACAGAAAAACAACAGACGTGAGTGACTTACCCAGGACTCGAACCCAGGATCTTGTGGCAGTTGAGAGGTATCTTAGATTTTCTCGTATTGTCTAATACATGTGACCATGTTTCCTTTCCTCTCATGATGTCTTTATCATTTTGTGCTGGCCCCAAGTGTGACGCTACAGTATCTATCTCCGTTTGTGTTCCCGCACTAATCATCTTTGTTTTATTCGCTTCTGGTTCTTGTTTTATTATCCTAGGTTGATTATTATTCATAGGGATCAATTGCGTCCTATTTGTTTTCACATCACTGCCCTGTTGATGTCTGTTAAAGGTTTTTCTCCACTGTTTTACTGGCTTTATATGTGCTCTTAGTCCATCTTCTGTTGTTATTATCCATCGTTGTTGGTCACTCGTAACATTATTTATTTCCCATAACTTTCCTTGTTTTATTCTATTGATAAAGTTTCTCACTGCAATGCGACAGTGTCATCTATTGAGACTGTTCCAGTGTGCCCCTCCAGCAGCTGTTTCTAGGATTTTGTTTTTGTCATTATTTTCTCTACATTGCCTATTTTGATGACACCTTTCCCACTTGTTGTCCTGTTCCTTCCTGTTTTCATTTCTTATGTGGCATTTGTTTTGTGTCGCTGGCTCTTTATTACTGTCCCACGCTCTGTGATGTTGGCGGTAACATCCTTCCTGTGCCATTCCTATTCTATGTATTTGCGGTTCTCTATCACAAGTGTGACAATGTCCTTTCCCCTTCGTATAGTATGATTTATACTCAGATTGAATATCTCTTTCATTGAGTAATGTGTCTAATCGCCTGCTCATAAAATCTGTGACCAGGCCAGCAGACGAAAAAATCGCAATTTTCACTTTCTCAAAATCATCTGCGTTTATTGACATCGCATATTTATCAATGTCTGTAAGCCACTTACGGCATGCGTGTGGGTCACCTGTAAATATGTAAATATTACCTTTTATGTTTGCATATCTGGCGCTGTTGTCAACCTTGGCTAATGTGTCACTAATCGATTTTACGAGAGCTAAAGTCTGACCCTCTTGCATGTTATGAATTATCTCTTCGTTTTGCGCCATGCTTCCTAATCAGATACAATCAAAAGAGCATATATATATATATATATATATATATATATATATATATATATATATATATATATATATATATATATATATATATATATATATATATATATATATATATATATATATATATAATCATCATCATGTGACGTATTCTTTCCAGAACGTTGTCTCCATTACAGCTGCTCTGAACGCATCACGATTCTGGGCAAGTCGACCTGCATCAGCCAAAGACAAGTTCAGACTCTCTGTGATGTCCTGAGTCCACCGTCGTCTAGGTCGACCCCTTCCCCTTTTTCCAGGGACCATGCCTTCCATCACTGTTTTTTCCAGGCTATTATGTCTTTTTATATGACCGAAAAATTTCAGCTTCCTTATTGCGATGGTATTTATGAGCCAATGTTCCTGTACGTTTAGTGAGTGCAGTACTTCTCTGTTGGTCTTTTTTTCTGTCCAGGGTATTCTCAACATCCTTCTGTAGCATTTCATTTCAAATGATGTAATCTTTTTTGCAACTGTTTTATTGAGTGTCCAAGTCTCGCAGCCGTATGTTGCCACTGGGAATATACATGCTCTGATCAGTTGTAACTTTGTTTCTTTGCTTGTGCCTTGCCATAGGTTTTTCATCTGTATTAGTTTATGTGAAGCAATTGCAAGTCTTCTTTTAATTTCTACTGCACAGTCGCCAGAGCTGTTGATGATTGATCCTAAGTATTCGAATTCATTAACACTTTCCAGTTCTTCGTTATCAATTTCAATTTCTGGTTTGGTCTTTACTTTGTCTGTTGTCAATACTTTAGTCTTCTTGGTGTTTAGGTATAGATTCTGGGCCTCGCTGTGTTTTTTGGTGGACAGAAGTAATTGTTCAAGTCCTTCTGGGTTGGTCGATAGGAGGACTGTGTCGTCAGCATATCTGATTTCCGGGATCTGGTACCCGCCGATGTTAAATGAGTCAAACTCTGTGTGTTCTTGGTCATCTCTTACATTTCTCATGATATTCTCGGCATAAATGTTAAACAGGTAAGGGGAAAGGGTACAGCCTTGTCTTACTCCTTTCTGTACTTCAAACCATTCTGATGTTTCCCCCTCTATTCTTACGGCTGCCTGTTGTTCTTGGTACAGCAGTGCGATGAGTTGTATAAGGTGGTTTGGAAATCCCATATTTTTCATAATAGCCCATAACTGCTGATGTTGTATATATATATATATATATATATATATATATATATATATATATATATATATATATATATATATATATATATATATATATATATATATATATATATATATATACATATATATATATATATATATATATTCAAACTGCTTGTACCTGCAACCAAAAGAAATTTATTATTAGTTGTTGGGGGGTGGTGGGTGCTGCAAAAGAATGATTCCGTTACACAGATTATATACACCTAGTGTTAATACACAACTGTGTGTTCACATTACTTAACTATTAATTTTCTATTATCCTATTGTTAATGCTTGTTACACCAGATCACTTATATCAGTAACTACTAGCACTAATCAAAAATGGTACCTACAGTATCTTTACCTTAACTAGTTGTGTTGATTCTTCGTTGGAGCGCTCTTGTTTTCTAATGTCCACTTGTAACACGTAGATGTGCTTTACCTTCCTAACCGCTGTGCTGCAGGTAACTTTTTCACTACACAGCACGTTACAGGAGTTCACACGTATCCTTGCTTGACTGGTGACGACGTACAACTGCGATGACCTTTTATAACAGATGGATGAAAAGAAAAAAATGTTTCGTACCTTGCCTTGCTTGTGATTCGGTCTGGTGATTCTTGATGTCAACACTTCGAGTTGTCCACAATGTTGCCACTCGAAGTTGTTCTGTTTCTTGCTTCTGTGTCTATTGTTGACGTTATTTTGTTTCTTGCTGCGCTGTTTGTTGTTGACGTTGTTCTGTTTCTTGCTTCTGTGTCTATTGTTGACGTTATTTTGTTTCTTGCTGCACTGTTTCTTGTAGACGTTGTTCTGTACTATCGATGTCTCTCTGCGTAGCTGTCAATGCTTTCTGAGGTCAGTCTCGGCACCAAATCTACTGTGTGGCAGCTTGCCTTGGTAGATAGCAATGTCAGTATTGCCTGAGGTTAGTCACGGCGCCAATTTGTATGATATGGCCGCCTGCGCTAACAGGTGGTTACCTCACATGGCCGTTGCATGCCCAGGTTCTTTGCCTCAGTAGCTAGCGATGACATGATGAATGATTACAACAGTCACACACACAGCGAGCGATGACACAACGCCAAACAGAGCTTCCATATAACTAGTCAACGCCACAGTCAACTGAAATAGTTTATTTTATTTACACTATGTGGACCACTGCTGCAACTTGGACCTCTAACAATCTTGGTCCGTCACCCTTCCTTCTTCAACTCTCCTTCAGCATTGAAACTACTATAATATCTAACCATCAATGGTTGTTCAGGTGCTATCAGTATCTACCTCTTTTTCTTCTTTCCTAACAAATCCTTGTCTATTGATATATGTCGCTCTGGGTTCAGGTTATCTATGTGATACCGGACGCCTCCGGGGTTGTTCCTTTCCATTTTATAGATGAAGAATAGGATTACTGTATAGATGTAAATAATTTCACTCTACGTACCCTTTTTCTTCTGAATAGAATCTAACTCGCTCCACCGTTCTTCCTTCCTAGTCAAGAATTTATACTGCCAAATATGTTGGGTTAATCACCACCCAATCTAGTCTCCTTGCCTGAGAATTAGCACAACACATTCTACTTGACTATTGCCTTCAACATGGCTACCCTCGTCTATATCGGGTATGTGCGACCTGCACTGCTTAACTCACGCTTCTGAGTTGCTGAAAAGAGTGCCCAACTGGATTTCTGTTCACCTCTTTTTCGATCCCCGTCTCATGCACATTCTTATTTGCGCATCCCCCTTTTATACTCTATCTAGACTTTCCTATATCTGATTTTCATTATTCGTTCCTGATAACTCTACTTTTGCTCATCAGTTGATAAATATAAGCTCACTAGAACATCACCAGAGTTAAATGCTGTGTTGTTGTGTAACTCGTGGTTTGAGTATGGGATGTCAACTTGACCTACGCAGTGGTGTGTAGACATAGATTGAGAGTATAATATGCGAATGATAAGAAGAGTTCGTGGCGTTGACAAATGGTCTTTTTCTTACACTCATGTATGGCTGGAAGTCATCGACACCAACGACTGTGTACCTTTGCTACAGTTTAATTGGACGTACACACTCGACAGCACGGATAGTGACAAATCACAGGTTGACATAATACATCATGGTACAGTGGATAAATGGTCTTGCAATGTGTGGTGAAGTGGGATGTTATAAATATTTATAGGGGACTTAGTGTACTGACTGAGATCAGCTGTGAAGGTATATATATCTAATAAGAGTAGTGTATTATATATAACCTTACTTGCTACCACATATCTATATATCTCAGTCAGAATTATTCTGGAATAGTGTGATGACTACGTTATGTGTCTAGGGTATGTGTATGATGAAGTGTAAGTCACAACAACAGACAGATAAACAATTTAATTTAATCCACTACACTTGACAACACTGTGACACTCACATACATATAACACTCTATGAGAATATCTTAAAGGAGGCACTGATAACTTTTCAAATAACAATCTGTATTAATTGCTATCATAAAGGTATATGTGTCCTGATTCAAACACAAAGGAACCAGGAATCACAATCAATTTTAATTACAAGTATATGTACAGACTTTATCAATATGAATATCGTAGTGACATATATTATTAAAAATATCCTATGTGTGTCAGTTGTGTAGTAGTAATATGAGGTAATACTGGTTTTGTTTTGTTCAAGCTCTGTTGGTATTTGTCATCATGACTTCAATAGTTTGTCTTTAGGGACTAGTATTGGAGATGTTCTCAGTTCCTGATATTAAGACAATTAAATTCCCCTCTGAATATTATTTTTACAAAGTCATTTCAAGATGAGGGGACATAATGTTGAGCTCAGCTGGCCAACTCTGCTTATCTTGCGTGATGGCGGCAGGAGAAGACTCCTCTGCTCGAATTCTCCTCTGGGCTCTGGAGACACCTCACTGATAGCTAAAAGGACCAAGGAGTATGCTGTCCGACTCTGGATTCAGCAAAGCTCCGACCAGGTGCAGCTCAATACCATCAAGACCACGGTCCCACAATTTCATGGAAATAAACACAGATACGTTGATTAGCAATGAATTCTGGCACATTTACTGGCACAAATTCCCATCTGCTTATGTTCCAGGCTTTTATTTTAGCAAAAATGTGAGCTGGCTTCAACGCACTGTCGCTTTATCAAGCTTATTTGCACTAGTGGTCTCGAACTAACGCTCCCAAGGGAGTATATCAGCGAGTCTAGCCAATGAGGCCACGTTTCGACAAGTGTTTGAAAAAATGTTACCTTTCCCCGTTTCCCCTAACAACGAAAGATAGTATTTATAGTCCGACCAATCGTGGTTAGGCTTTCATTTGTTGCGCTCCAATCAATTGGGAGTTTACATGGTAGGCTATTTATGTAACGTAAGGTTTTTTCAAACACGTTATAAAAAAAATTTTATGAGCAGAAATGATTCCATGCTGTCAGGCATCCTCACTATTTTATGTTGGGTATAATTTATTAATTCCTGGACTATTTGCGTAACGTTTTACATATTATTTGTCAGCAAGCCCTAAGGGACCCAAATATACCAATTTGAAAGAGCTACGTGGCTGCGTTCAAAATATGTATTTTCTACCTCCTGTTTCGAAGATGTGCTGTCTGGGTACTGTTATGTTTTCAACCGTAAACCCATCTAATGTTGTCTTTCCTAATAAGAGATTTCAGGATTTATAAACCTAACTCTGGGAAAGGGTAGTGTATTTTATCACTGTCCGTCTGAAAAAAAAATTAGTGCATGTAGACTTACACGCGTGATGGCAGCATTTGTGTATCGCGCGACGCGTGTTGCATGCGTTCCTGATTTTCAGCCCTCCCCTCTCTCTTTATCCTTTTGTCCATCTGTTCGTTCGTTTTGGTAACGCAGTGTAGAAAAAGACATGAATGGAATTTAAAATTTAGGTCAACTTGCATATTTCAAGGTTTTTCTTAGAAATACAGCACACGTTTCATTGAAGAAAGCGGGTATAATACAGTAAGCTTTTACTATCAACGTGAAAGCGTTACAATTTGCAGACGAAGCAGAAAACAAGGGGGATTTCGAGTACAGTCATTGTGACAGCACTGTTCTTTACCATTCTTCTTCCTTTATTTATTATATGTATTTATTAGGCTTTATATTTACTTGATAATTTATATATGTGGATTAGAATATTCCACGACACAATGATACATGGGCACTCATGTAGAATAATAGCATAATGGACTGTCAGTAGACAACCACTCAGTATTGCCCATATATATATATCATCTGAGTTTACTGACAAAGCACGTCAGATTATAAACAACATTCAAGATGGCTTCTAGACCTAACCTCGTCTAGCGAAGATTCCTTTAAATAATGATCAGCACATATTTTTTCCATATAATCATATTGAACCGCTAGTAATGGGTTCTCATGTGTAGCAGTGATCTCTGGACTCATCAAACGATAATACGGGGCATCCCTTTCTCTTCCTGATAGTCCTTAAATATGTGAATACAAGATGGCTTCTCTCGTGAGCTGTAACTCACGTTTGGATACAACTAGGAATCTGTATCAAAGTTAATCATACATTAAATGTTCTCATTACTTTGTAGATTCTATCATGAGACAATTGACTTCACTTTACAATATGGTGCTGCTATGAATGAATGTCATCTTCATATAGTTAAATCTTCCCTTATTGAAAAACGATGGCCTCGTAAGAGTTCATAAGAAGTGCGTTTGTTTTACCTTGGTATCAGAAATATGATTCTGCCATTCCTTGGCAATAAGAATAAACACTGGGGTAAAGCATACAGGATAGGTCTAAACGTCTATCACTTTCCCCAACAATCTTGAGATCACTTTTCCCGGCGACAAGCCGATACAGAAAAACACAGCCCCATCATCAGGGCGAAGCCAAATCACACCTCCCTAGCGACACATCCGCCGAACAGCCCTTTGACCTGTCAAGCGACAAAAGACCATATAGTTCGACTTAGACATGCAAAGATATTCAGATATAAGCCAGACTCGTCCTACCCAGACAAACAATACACATAAATTCAGGCCATAGATACACTGAAGCAAGAACAACCTATTTCTACCCAAACAAAGAATAAATCGCAGTAAAACTGGATTCATCCGCGGAGTTCGATCGAAAGTGACGACACTCCTTTCAAGGGAAGTAACCCAATAATGACTTTTCCTTAAGCACTAAAAAGTATCTATTTTGTTTACAAAATATTTGCGAACATAACAAGCATACAAATGTATTATATTGTAAGATATCAAAGACTGCACGTAACAGTTCCCTTATCTGTCACAACCTTCAAGCATCATTTTTTGGTGATGCCTAAATGGCAGGGAGGATAGTGTGACTCGCTTGCATAGCTCACGGCTGTTTGCCAGCGATCTTTTAGTTATTTCCCCTTGTTCACCCGACCGCGCTATTTATAGCTATCGTGTCAGAGGTCACGTGGTAACTTCCTAACTGGAAAAAAAGGTGGCGGATTTTACTTTTGATAGGGCTTAATTAATGTTTTTAGGCTACTTTATTATTATAAATACCGGCTTTAATTTTGCGTAACGCTAGACTAGAAATGTTAGAGTAAATTTTAGAACAAGAACAAACATTTTATCACAATTAGAACAGAAGATATAATAGTCTGAAATAGTGTAAAATTTACGTTTTTTTTATATTTTGTTATGGTTTGTTTATAATGCGATTTTCACTAAATCGGTCACAATCAACATGCATAACAAATTACAGAAATCAAAAGTAGAAAACCTGCAGAAAATGGATATCAAAGTTTTGTTTTGGTTTCATGCGTCAAACATTAATTATTGAAACATTAAATTGCAAGTCCACATTTATTACCTTAAAATAACACACCCAATTGTCCCCAAAAAACATGAGAGCTAACAATTATCTCAATCATACATCACGATGGTCATGTAAAAATAAGTATGGTCATGAGTAAAACGAAATGTTCAATTTAATAGATAAATAGGTGTATTTAAAAAATACATCTATTAAATGATTTCCACACTCTGTTAATTCTGTCAATCTCAAGCAACAACTGCCATAATTTGCTCTAGCCCCAAAATTTCGCTCAATTATCATTCACACTTCCTTTTTTTTTATAGGATGAATCTGTACATTCACAGATGGAGAAATTTGTAACAAATGAGTTTCCATTATAAATTTTAATTGTGAAGTTATATTTTTAATACCTCTGGCGCGTCTTTCAATTTTCAATCTTCTCTGTTTTCTCTCCTGTGCCCACGTAAGACCTACTGTTTCCTTCATGGCTATTGCTAATTCTTTGGATATTCTAACTCTACTTTCAATACCTGCTTTCCTGCAAATTTCCTGACGTGACGTTTCTGAACAGCGTTGTAGTTCATGTGCCTGCTGCAGGTCTAATGAATCAGTTGATGTTCCAGCAATATGTTTTCTAACAGTGTGAAGCAATTGAGATCGCTTACGTTTGTTGGCGTTCTGGTGACTGATGTTTCTCTTCTATGTTTAATTAGTTTTTGTAGTACAATAGGCTGTCCTCTGGTTTTGCATTTTATGATATTACTTTTTGCTGTTTCTAGTTTTTTTTTCTAACAATGGATGTGAATAGGGGTTCTTCCTTTTGTGTTAGTGGTTGTGAAGGTGGCTTAGCAAGTAACTGTTGTACTGTGATGTCGCTTTTGAAGACAGGCGAGGTGGATGTACTTGTCGTATGTATAACTGACTTGGTAGGTGTAGATGTGGCAACAAAAACTGGCATGCTAGGGTGAGTAGTGTTATCCACCTCCAAATGAATAATGGTATCGCCTTTAATGTGAGCTGAGCTGGCACATCAACCTCCAGTTGAACAATATCATCACTAATGTGGGCAGGCACATCAACCTCCTACTGTACAGAGCTATCCTGACTACAGCTAAATGACTGACTAGACATGGAGGGGTCAGAAAGAACATTACAGGGGATAGAGCAGCTTTTTGTTTTTTAAAACACCAAAAGATGTCTTTGCAACACAATTGCACAGTTGACATTCACTTATAGTTAAATTATGGTTTTAGTCTTTCCAGATGTGCTGACTGTTTTCCGATAGTAACTTGGCTGTTTCAAGACACTTCTCATTATGCCTCCTTTTTGAATTTTGTATTCGTAAGTAACACTTCTTACAAAATATAGTCGAATGCTGTGTGGGTTTATCATCTGATACGTTAATTCCAAACACAAAGAACAGATCATTAACGTAATTTAGAACAGTTCAGCGCTTTCTGAATTGAACGTGTTGTTTTGGAAGTTAATGCTCTCTTGCCACAGGCTCTGCACAGTGCACTGGCAGAATTCATATGATGCAAAACAGTATGTTCCATTTCGTTGTTATGTAGTATAGTTTACTTGTGTATGTATAAAGATAGAGGAATATTTGGGACTATCAAGTCTAACACCAGGATGTAGAATGTTTTATCTGTGAATGAAAGAAGATATACAAACAGTTACTTAGAATTCTTTGGCAGCCGTCGTGTGCACAGGATTGTCTACCAAAGAACACTAATGGAACAGTCCTTATCTCACACACAATTAAAAAAAAAAAAATTCATATTATACATACAAGATTAACAAGACTTGAAAGATAGAACAAAGTATGTAGAAGTAATCTATCTATAGATTTACATGTTTTCTGACGCTTATATACGTAGCTAAATATCATTATAAATGAATGAAAATGCAAAAAACAGATGGTGCTTTACAAAGTTATTTTGTTACAACCTTATTTAAGATTTGTGAGTATCAGGAATGCGTTTACAGTAATTTAAATGCTATAAAATCTGGTGACAATATGCTTGTTCTTGTAATGCCAAACTCACAAAACTGAATACCACACATTCTCAAGATATGAAACCAAAAAAAAAAGTATGTGGAAATAATCTTTAGCTTCCCTTCGAGAAGTCTTTATAATTATAAACTCAAACGAATGGGCCGATCTTTAGATATTAAATTAATAAAAAGATGACTTATTTTATGAATTTCCTCAAATGATGACGCTGTTTTCAAAAGTCTGTAACTCCGTCAAAACTAATTTCAAACAAATAAAAATGCAATCAAAAATAGAGCAGAGAACAAAGTTATAGTACACAAAAGAATTTTAGCGCTGTGTTTATCCAGAACGAGTGTGTAATGATTTATATTTTACTGGTTTTACACACACATCAGCTGATTTTCCCCGCCAAAAACTTAAATAGTCTTTTACGGTGTACACGAAAATTTTATACCCGGTGTCAGAATTCCGGTCACCGAAACTAAAAGAGCGCTCTGGTATAGGGCACAAACAGCCGTGAGCTAGGCGGTGTTGTTGCACAAAAGGTCCTGGGTTCGAGTCCTGGGTAAGCCACTCACGTCTGTTGTTTTTCTGTTGTCTAGTTTTCTACTTCTTTATTTCTTACGAGTGCCTGAAAACATACCTTTATGTTTGTCTAATATTTATCCAGCGTTATGATACTAATCTAGTCAATTGCAGTATGTGAACTGCTTCCACAGCTTTGGTAACGCTGCTTGTTACAATTATGAGAATGGTGACTATTGACATCATACATATGGTTTATATTGTAATATTTTAATTTTTACGTTTTACTGTCTGCTGACACTTTTTAACACGACTCATCTTTAGCAGACACACTGTTTGCCTGTCATCTACCTTGTATCGTATTACACACATTACATATATCTGCGTCGGCATGTCTTATTTAGCTTAACTCACATTTTATTTTATTTTTTTCACAGTTATTGGTAATCTTCACAGCTGTTGGTAATCTTCACAGCTATTGGTAATCACAGCTACTGTTAATCTTCACAGCTATTGGCAATCATCCAGTTAGCAGCCTCTGCTGTTATGGCTTCAAAATCTCGACTCTTGATCATTATCTTTGCTGGAATTATGTTTAGCTTATCCAGAACAGATGCCAAAGTGGTAGCGATGTTGTCTATGCCTCACACCGCCAATGTTCGAACCCATACCAATGTTGGCCGGGCTCTAACTAAAATGGGTCACGAGGCCTACGTTCTAATCCCCAAGTTCATGCTTGATGATAAGATGGTGAACGTTGAAGGCATTAATGTTATATCTTATGGAGAATATCTGGGCAATGTTGAAGAGACTATCACGGCTAAGATGTTGGATACCTTTTGGAGATCTGGACAGACCGATGTTGCCGACCATTTCAGTTTGTTAGAAACTGTACGAGACATGGTGCCCCAGATTTTGTCAGATAGTTCTCTCATTTCCAAGCTGCAAGAAATTCAGCCAGACCTACTTTTACTGACTAACGCACCGCCTTTCAAAAATATCGTAATACTTTCATACATGCTGAATGTTCCATTTGCCTACATGAGTCCGTACTACGATGTTTTTGGTAATAGAGTTCCTTTCAGTCTATCAGCTACGCCGTGTCAAGTCTTTGGGTTTGACACCAAATCATTTATCAGTCGTCTGAAGAATATTGCTTGTCATACATTTTTGGTGACCTTGGATTATTTTATGGCCAACGATAGCATGGTTAAGGAATTTGCGCCACACAGGCCATACATTTCTGTCAACGAGCTGGCGCGTAAAGCTGAGATTTATCTTGCTGAAAGTGATCATATCTTGGATTTCGCAAAACCACAACTTCCAAACTTGAAACTTATTGGCGGCACGGCTTCAACTTCGGGAAAAGAACTTAAAGACCCCTTCAGAAAGTTTGTGGACGACTCCAAAAGTGGCATCGCTGTGGTAACCTTTGGAAGCAGTATTGTCAACGTCCCAGAAAAGATTGCCCAAATGATGTTCGCGGCCTTTGAACTGCAAGACTTGAATGTTGTGTGGAGGGTCAATTACACGTCTGCCAACCCAAGCAAGATCATGAGCGCTCAATGGATTCCACAAAACGATATTTTAGCACACTCAAAGACTAGGCTTTTCGTGTCTCATTGTGGTGCAAATGGACAGTACGCGGCGTTGTTCCACGGTGTACCGATACTTTGCTTGCCAATACTTAGTGACCAGTTTTATAACGCACGAAGGACGACAGTCAAAGGCTTTGGACTTGAAGCCAAAATTGTAGAAGTCTCGGCAACACAGTTGGCTGCTTTGATGAAGGAAGTGGCTGGAAATGAAAAATACAGACAAAACATCAAGAAAGCTTCGGCACTGTATAAACTGTTATACAAGGAACCAAATCAAGTCGCTGCATTTTGGATAGATCACGTGTTGGAGTTTAGCGGAACCTATATGCGATCTGCAGGCCAGAATATGCCTCTGTATCAGTTTTTAGCTCTGGACGTGATTGGATTTCTGTTGTTTATATTAACTATCTCGGTCTTTATATCATATGCTGTATGTCGCTGCTGCAGTAGATTGTGTCGCAAATGGTGTAGAAAGCGACCAGTGACCAACAACTACAAAAATGACTAACGCATGTATATATTTTCTGTAAAGGTAGACACAACAGTGGTTTGCAAACTAGTTATTCAGATAGGTAAAAACAGAATGCGAGAGTGCTACTACAGTCCGTTATAGCGGATGTGAAAACTGACCAAGATTCCTTTTTGTTTTTTACATTCATTCGTCTTAAATCTCTAATTTAACCTTTAAACTCCGTGTGTGTTATTGTCTTTTTTTTTTTTTAAATAGTCTTTTCTGAGATGGAAGGAATGTCAGTTTGTTACGGTATTATCTCCCCTGCTCCGCAGTAATGGTCCAACAATGGCCAAACTTAGAGTATAATGAAGAGAGTCTTCAAAAGTATCAACCTTCGCTCAAGATTACTATTGGCAGAGATAACATTGGAAGAATGATGCTTCTATTAAAGGGAGCATAACAGGATTTTAAAGAAAAGCAAGCATAACAACTGAGATCATCTAAGCTGTCATGAACTAATTATTATCCTAAAAAGTCACCTCTTCTGTGAGGTAATATATTTGCGCTCGTATTTATGAGCCCCCAGCTGAAGGTGATTCAGCAACTATTAATCTAATAGCTCTATTTGGTTATGTATTTAGAACAATATGAGTCATACGGATGCAGACATACACTTAACTCAATAGTGATTAAACCAACTATAGCTTTATGGTTACAGATAAACATATTTTATTATCACCTATAGTTTAACAATGTAAAATAAATAAAGTTGTTTATTTAAAAAGTAGCGATGATATTTATCATCATTGGATGATTTAAACTGTGGTGGAAATTATGGAAAATTGTAAAATGTCCATTGGTTGTGCTGTTATAATACATAGCTTATGGTGTGGGGTCAGTTGGCGCCTGTTTCACTCGCTGTTGGTTCCTTCAAGTGCCTTGGACTGTACTTCTCTACAGCAGTCAAGCCTGGTGGCTGTAACGTCTCATGCATTAAGACTGAGGAATTACAAAGGTTGTTAAGCGTTTTCAAGACCCTTCTGATGTTGGTGTCTAGCATCTACTGCTGGCAACTTGTACCACAAATTGAAAGGAGACAAATGTCTACGCTAAGTATTGGGTCTCCTGACATAGTCATCGGGCGACTTATGCTTCCATCCACCACTTCATCTTCCTATGAGATTTTACCCTCTCTAAGCGTTTATTTTAACTCCACTGAGTAGGATGAAAGTGCTTTTGAACAGTGGAAGACAAAAAATGGAAATACACACATACACACACACACACATATATATATATATATATATATATATATATATATATATATATATATATATATATATATATATATATATATATATATATATATATATATATATGAAATTTACTAAAATGCATGTATAATAAATATGTACACCCGGATATCATCACCCACTCACTGCTCCTTATGGAGCCTACAGCCACTTCTGCTGTTGGTTGCGTATGGGGAAACCCGCACGAAGCAGTCACCAGCTCTTGCAGTGGTGGTTCATGTGTCAAGTTACTTGCAGTTACGAGGTTGCCAGCCTCTTAATTTTTACTAAGATTGTTATCCTCCTAAATTCCAGTGTGATCGGCCGTGTATTTGAGCACATCGTATTTGCAGACAACATGGTTTCGTATAATTTCCCAGAAAAAAATCTGGGTAAACAATAGGAATTTCGCTCAGAGAAGACTTATTCCAATTGGAGCTGGTGATAAGGGAAAAGTCAATGTGGCAAGCTCGCTCCATCGCTAAGCGTCGCCGATAACAAAGGAGAAAATAAACAGGAGAGAGGGGTGAGTGACAAAGTATGGTAAGATAACCTTGGTCGAGGAGAGCATAAACAATGAATCCTGGAAGAATGAGCACGTAAAACAGAATGGTAGAGCAATAATGCTGGAGAGGAGTGAAGACCAGCAAAAAGAACGAACGTATTTCGTGACACAGTTATTACGGTAGAAGCGACTAAGGTGAGAGTCTGATGGTAATACCATACACAATTTATATAAAAACACCACTACGATAGCAGCTGAAGTTCTGGAACGCATCTTGCTGCATGGAGGCTACCTTACTGCAGTAGTGGTTCTATGCTTTCTAAGGAGCGAGACATTGAAGAAGAGAGGGAAAGAGACTTCCTTAGCCGTCTTGTCTTGGTTAGGCAGTTCCAGTTTTTTCCCACCTAATTTTTGCATCTTCTGCCGACCCAGCTGTAAATGGGTACCTGACTCTGCTCTTGAGTTAATGAAGCCAAAAGGCAGCGAGGAAAGGAAGTGATCATCCTATCTTATAAAAAGGCTGGACCTAGAATGGTAAATTCCAGTGGCGAATCCTGGCAATGCGAGCTAGGCGTGCTGCTACTTAAAATGAATATGTACGCCTACTATTTAACTTCTTCCCCTCTTAATTTAAAAACCAACTATATTCAATTACGCAACGATAGTTATTAGGGGTATATGTCAACTATCTCCGAACTACTAATTAACTTACAACTTGAAACTCACTGTAATAATCTGCATTCCCGGCAACTAACAAAAATTAATCACAAAAAACACTGGACGGACACAACCGATTTTTACAACTCGAGAGCTGCAGGACCACAGCACGCATGTTCGCATTGTATTTACGTATCTGGCCATGACCCCGATCCAATCAAACCAGTGTTCAGACGTGAATCCGAAAGGTGCCGCACGCATTGTGACGGAATTACCCGAGAAACTTCGGGCGATTGCTACCAACCAATAAAAACTGCACTATAAAAAGCGTCTGGGGAAACTGAAACTAGATTATACTCGTAGATTCTATGCGGGAAAATCCGTTATCCTGGTGCGTGCGGTCCGAAAGCAGAACTTTAGAAGAGAAATATTTTATAGAATAATAAATTAAATTTTTATTTTTCTTCGGGCATAGGTGTGCGCAGCACGCACAGCACACATAGAGAATACGCCACTGGTAAATTCTCTAACACTTCACTTCCCTACTGCATAATATGCTACTGGACTACCTTCACCTTTACATTTTAAGATACATCAGTGGTCAATTTCTTCCTTATTTTTTTAAATTGACATTTTTGCATGTTCGATCAGTCGATAACTTTGGCTGCCATGGATAATTCAGTGATCTAAAGTCTTCTCGATCTGCAGTTGGTGGGGTGCCCATTGTCTTAGCTCTCCTTCATTTTAATATGGTGTTATAATTCATACCGTTTTAAAATACATAAATTGCATGTAGTTTTCCTCGGAGAATAAAACCAACACAAACATTGCTTCTATTCCGATTCCAGTTCTGTCCAAACGGCAGTGTCGGTACGTTAGAGCAGCAAATTAATATGAAACAAATATAAAGGTATGTTATCAGGCACTCGCAGGAAATAAAGAAGTAGAACACCAGACAACAGAAAAACAACAGACATGAGTGGCTTACCCAGGATCCTGGGTAAGCCACTCATGTCTGTTGTTTTTCTGTTGTCTGGTGTTCTACTTCTTTATTTCCTGCGAGTGCCTGATAACATACCTTTATATTTGTTTCATATTAATTTACTGTTTACAGGCCTCGGGTTTCCCTCCCTTATGTGTAATAAACGTTAGAGCAGCGCTTCACAACATTTTTTGACCTGACGGCACAAAGTGGTTCGCAGCAACGGCTAGAGTCTAGAGCAGGGATCGGCAACCAGTAGATCCCTGCCTTTTAATGCTATCAACAAGTTTCCTCAATGTGTGTTATATCCTTCTCCATCGTCTTCTTTTCATCTCTTCTTCCACTGTCACTTGTCTTGTTCTTTTCAGTTCCACTTCAATCCTTCCACTCTACGCAAGCAACCATTTATGCCAGTCTGTAGCTTCTTTGTTTTTGTGTTTCTTCTTATTTCAGAGTCATACGATAGGGCTAACTTTACATTTGAGTTGAAGATTCTGGTTTGTTTGGACTTTATTTCTTTGGATCTTCATATATTTCCCAATGCAATAAAAGCTGCTATATCCTTTTAAAAATGTATTTAAATCATTGTCTATCTCTCCACCTGCCGTGGGATTTTTAACGTGCGCAACTTGCACACGGGACCTTCTATTTTTTCACCCTTATCCGAGAAAGCTAGGCATCCGATCTCACAACCCAGGAGACCAGGGGGGAGTATGACATCATTAGGACCACTGGTTTTGAAAAAAATTTCAATAAATTATATTCCCTCACATGGGAATCGAATCTGGTACCTCTAGAACTTTTTTTTTCCAATCTTTATTCGCATTCCATTTGAATTTACAAAACATGTTCATTTTACATATTTTCATAAAGAAATTTCAGTGAAAAGACAATTACACAATGAACAGTTGTATAAAAAAAAAAAAATTCACTTCCTCGCACCCATTCATTTACAAAAAAAAAAACCCCTCTTTCTTGCACATTTAAAAGGTTATACATTGTACATGTTTTTTGTAATGATAGTAGTGATTAAAGGGAGACGGGGAAAAGGGATAAAGGAACCATAGTACCTTGTTCTTGAAATTATAATGCACACTCGTTTTTATAGTGATAACGGGGGAAAAAGGGGGGGGGGGGGGGGGGGGGGGAGAAATAAGGAGGGAAAAACTGAATAGACAAAACTTCCACTAAAATGTTTAAGTGAAGATACAATTAAAAGTAAAACCCTTCTTTCCCGTTTTGCTTTCTAAAGTAACACTGACTTTCACTTTCCGATTCCATTTTATTTCCTCAATCGTGGGCGCCTTGCTTTGTACTGGATGAAAACAATCCTCCTTTCATTCATTCGGTGACAGATACATTCTTTTTTTAATTTATATAAAAATTAATGTAAGGCAGTTACGCCGTCAAAAATAGTTTCGTGTTCCACAGAGGCGTGGAACACAATAAACATTGAGACTTAAAATTCCCTTTCTTGTACTCTAAATATACATTGCACATTTTTTGTTGTTGTAATCATAGTATTCATTTACTATGTAGATATATTTGTGACGGAGTGTCTGTCCCTGTCCTTTTGTGTGATCTCTCACACCTCCAGCTCTACAGCAGTATCATTTCTTTTCCTTTATTTTTCTCTCCGATCGCTTTTATTTGGCATTCCATTTTTTCTCTTCATACATCTTACTCTTTATGTTGAACATACATGGGGAAAGTCTCTAACACGCCTCTCCCCTGTGGCAGTATTTGCTACGGGAGTAATTCTTATCTTATGATGTCTCTTATGGTGTCACATTCACGCTTCACAAAGACGTGTTAAGTTACGCCAGGTAATTTGACGGTCAGCGACAATATGTTATCGTATAATCTGTCTGACTATCTTTTGTTTATCCAAGCTTTTTTTCCCCAAAGACATATGCATGGAAACAGTGACAATAATAGTTTGAACATAAGCATAACAATGAAAATACACTGTGCAGCTGTAAAAATATAAATAAAAAATTACTTTCATACCTTGCACACACTCATTTACACTCTTTCTAGTACTACCAGGTTACACATTTTACATTTTGGTAATGATAGTGTTGATTAAAAGGAGAAGGAAGAGGAAAAGAAAGAAAGAAAGAAAAAGACCTTGGGTGTCAAAGACCTAGATTTAGAGTCCGTCGCGAAAGATTTCCGTCTTGATGGAAAATAATCAAAATAATGGGTGCTTAAATTTACTTCCGCTAAAAGCAGGTATCCGATTCCGCTGATTTATGATGCCAAAACCTCTGTCCAGCTTGGCTAAAAATTTTAGTAAAATAAAATCGTGCTGGGCCGTGAAATTTAATCTGAAAGGACGTCTCCTGGGACAAAAGAAAGAGTCTTGGTCGCCACAAGGGAAATAATGGGATCCGAAAAGAGACACTTCTTAGTGGATAGTTTTGGTTATTAAAGTAGTCCCTGTGTGACCGCTTACAACAAGCTTTATTAACATTTCATAGATGGAGAAAAGACATATTGAACATTCCATTAAATATAAATATACATTTATACACACTCGGGCACGCTTACATACACACAATTTCAAGCACATTTCACTGCACCTTTTATTATTTTTCCTTTTTTCCCCTCCTGAATTTAAAGGTATGAGACGCGCAATACCAAACGTCAAAGACTTCCCACGAACATACTTAGGGATCAGTTGGCAAGGTCAGACATTGACACTTTAACGACATCTAGAACTGTGGTCAACATGACCTCCCGCGAATAAATGTGTAGTTTAAAGGGTCGAGCTGTAGTACTTGAGAGGATAGGGGGAACTGGGGAAGGGAGGGGGTACAGAAGGCCGAAAGCGGACTTACAAAATGTTAGGATAGACAGAGAATGAGATAGTAGTGAGACGGAGGGAGGGCCGTTGGGGAAAGAAAGAGTTGTTTTACGAATCAAGGCTGCCTTGTTAAAGAAGAGGTACCATCTCAGGGGCTGTTGATAAAACTTTCTGACGAAAAATGTGCAGAAATAAACCAGCGTTGAAAATACGATGATTAAACATGGCAAGATTCCGAAAACACCAAATCTGATTCCGAAATTCTGATAAAATAAACAAGATCAATGAGTGTGTGTTATTTTCTGCTCCCGGAACTATGTTTAAGAAGATTGCTTTGTATATATGTGATTTTTGTGATGTTTGTAAATCAATGATTTTCTGCAGTAGTTTCATTGTAGGTGTGATTGTACTGCATTCAAAAAACAAATGATCTTCTGTTTCTTGGATGCTTTTCCTACATAGCTGACATTTTGTTATTTGGTTGGATCTGTGTGTTTTTCGTTTTGTTGTGGGTGTCATGCTGTATATTAGTCTAAAAGTGGCCTCTCTTGCTTTAGCAGTGATTATTGGGTTGTGCAAGTTAGTGAAGGTTTCGGTGTAATTTTTTATAGCATTTTTCTGTCCTCTTTTAATCCTTAGATGTAAGGGTGGTGCTTGGAGTTTAACTAAATGTTTATATATCGCATTTGTTTTCTGGTGAATTAATTTTTCATGTCCTTGGATGGCTTGTATGCATGTCTTATAAAATGAGGGCATAGGGCCGAATTGATGGGGGATTGCATTGTTCAGTGGTCTCAGTTTGGAAAGTCTGAGTCCCATGTAATAATGAGCTAGTGTGTGTCGTTCTGGGTGCTTGATGATGCTGCCTGTGTGTTTAATTCTGAGTGCCTGGATCCTTGTTTTTAGGTCTTGAAGGGCAGTTCCTCCGTGTTTCTTTTCTTGTATTAGTGTCTTGTGTTTAATGCTGTAAAATGTGCGCCCAAAAACGAATGCTCTGTCCTGTTTGTTTAAATCCGTGATAGTCCGGTTTTTTTTTTTGGGGGGGGTGGGAGGTGGGGGGGAAGGGGGGGGTTAGAAAACTGTGGCAGTGTAAAGTAGCTTAGGGAAAATGTATGTATTTACAATTAAGGGGAGGTTTCACCCATATTTTGGCATTTTGTTTAAAAATTATCATTTTTACAATATTGATGCTACAGTTTAGTGTCACCATTTTGCTACCTAACGCTAAGTTTTTTATTGCAGTTTTCAGCTTACAAATATTTTAAATTAATTTTTCAAATACGTATGTTCAGCCACAAATCAGCTAATTATATATGCAAAAAAATTATTTTGTTATAACTTTTTTATTTATTAACATATTTTAATAATTTTTTCGGTATTTAGTCCAGCCATGGCATTAGATTAACATTTTTAAAAGGTATGAATCTTAACATAAAATAACATTTCATTGGCTGAAACTTCTCATGGGGTTAAAAAAATCGCCAGCTTCAACCAGTCAGAATCAAGCTTACATTGGGCTTGGCTAACTGATTTATTTACTTCCTAATTTGTACACGCTTCCTGTATCACTGCGAAGTCGATTGCTGTGAGATTTATAGTGATTTCTTATTGAATAAAATGGATTGTGTTAATAAATCAACAGCATCAGGTAAAAGAAGGATCAGACAAATGGAATAGGCCTAGGATTATCGGCAAACTGTAATTCTCAGCCAGCTGAAAGTAAAACTCTAAACACATCTGCATCCTTCTGCAAATTAAATAGTGTTACTTCTACAACTGTGAAAGACACTGATCCTGAAACTATTGAAGGATACAGAATTATCAGCATTGCAAGCGTTTTGGATTTTGTTAAACAGTTTCCCTGTCCAAAGTGTTTGACATCACCTGTCACTACAAACAGTGAGCAGGATCAGTTTACAGAGTCTTTATACACAGTGAATGAGACTCACTATGGCCTGTCAAGTTCATTCACATTCACTTTTATATTTTGTTGTGAAAGTATTCAACTATCTTCATCTGCTGAAAATATAAATTTAAGGTTCCAGATGTCAATGTTTAGCATAGGAATAAATAAAGAAAAAAGTAAAAGTTTTCTGACAAATATGAATATGCCTCTACCAGTAGCATCAGCAACACACAGTGAGTTGAAAAGGAAAATTTTGCATGCTACAAAAAGATGTGCAGAAGAAAGTATGCATTCTGCTGTCGAAGAATTAAAATCAGATGTTAAGACAAATGAAGTTACTGTGTCATGTGATGGCACCTGGCAACGGCGAGGCTTCTCAAGTAAAAATGGCATAGCAACAGTTCTATCTGTGAACCCAGTGAGAGCAGCAAAAGTTGTTGATGTAGAAATTTTGTCCAATTACTGTGATGCTTGCAGTAAGGCTAGAAAGAAATACAAAACAGATGAAGAATTTGCAGTGTGGATGACAGGTCATAAATCATGCCAAAAAATCATGAAGGTGCCTCTGGTCTGATGGAATCAAGGGGAATGATTAATATTTTTAGAAGATCTGAGGAAAAACATGGTTTGAAGTATGTAAAATATCTTGGAGATGGGGATTCAAAAAGTTTTAAATCTGTTGCCGAGGCAAAGCCACAAATGTATCCTGGACTTCAAATCGAAAAATTAGAATGCTGCGGCCATGTTCAGAAACGAATGGGACGACGTCTCCTTGATAAAGTTGCAGAATGTAAAGGTAAGCACTATGAAGAAGATGGGAAAAAGTATTGGAAATTTTGGAAGATTAACAAAGAGTGCTATTATGAGAATACAAGGTCATTACGGTGCCGCAATAAGAGGAAATATTGGTTCAATTTCCAATATGAAAAAAAAGCATAATGGCCATTCTCAAGCACCGTGCTGGAGATCATGAAGATTGTGGAGATTGGTGCCCAAAGAATATAAACAAGGCTAACAAAAATAGGCTGCCTAAATTTGTCATTAAAGAAATTCAGCCTGTCTTTGATGAATTGTCTTCAGACTTCTTGTTGTCAAAATGTCTTCATGGAGGAACACAGAACTCTAATGAGTCTTTCCACAATCTGATCTGGAACAGATGTCCCAAAGCAGCATTTGTAGGAAGAGACAGATTAGAACTTTCAGTTTATGATGCTTTGATAGTTTTCAATGATGGAGAACTTGGGAGAAGAGGAATTTTTGAAAATCTTGGTCTATCTTTTGGGAAATACTGCTTCAAATGATTTTCTGGTTTTGACGCCGCACGAGTCTCTGCTTCCCTAAGATCATATGATATGAAAAAAGCAGAATACAGGCACAGAAAATCTTTCCTGGAGTATAAGAATACCAGCAAAGAGAATGGATATGCAGGTGGTGGATTCTAATGTGAGTATGACAATTTTAAGGCATGTTTTCCCTCTATTTTGCTTATTTCTACGATATTGTTTTTCACCAATTTTGATGACATTATGTCAGGATTACTCAAAATATTGTAAAGCTAAAGGCTTTAAACTTTGCACACTATGATCTCATACTGTTGTGCTTGTCCCCTTCTAATTGTAACCGGGGCATGTGTTCCTTAGGACTGGAACGGCATCATATTACCTTCATGTGGCAGTGCCGGTATATGCAGTATTTTCAGTTTACTTTACAGAGAGCAGATGTTTAACTGGCCTAATCACCAGAGATTTAGATTTCTCTCTTACATTTGTTTTACCAGGTTCGATTTTCTTCTCTTAGGTGTTGATGTAGCGAATTTATATGAAATGGACAGATTTCTTATCTAGATCTCAAAACTGTAGTAATTCACCTTCTCAACAGCGTTCGATTTCATGCAAAACTTTAATATCTTTCAGCATGAAACTTAAAATTTCAACAAAGTCTGGAATTTAGAACATTTTTACAATAATAAGCATAATAAAGTTTTATCATCTCATCAGATGCTTTCATCGATGCAAAAATCCCTTTTTGCATCTTTGTCTCGTAGGCCTACTCAATTGTCAAATATGGCGAACCTTCTCATTCCTCCGTGTTCCTTCCTTTAAGTTACAGTCTTATTTTAGGTTCGACTACATTTACCCATCTCCTCAGATTTGTCCTTGATTTCTTTACTGTCATAAGCATTCCTGGAGTTAAATGCTTTCCAACACAAGAATAGTCTACTCTACCTGATTTGAGGTGTAAGACATTGTTTTTTCAAATTGACTCAAATCCTCGAGCCTAGTTCTGCTGCGACTAGGGTTAGGAGCTCTATTCAGAATACATGTTTAACTATCGTCACTACTTACGCCAGTGAGAAAATATATAACACTCAATGTCCTGAATTACACATTTTATAATAAATGTGGTAGTTTGATTTCCTCAAAACTAAGAAATATGTAGAGCTAGATCAGATACGACCTCTTGAGTTGCGCTCTTTCATTCTACTGCCAAAATGGCGTCCTGTTCCACTTTCCCCGGGGTAAATCTGAGCTATCCGATTGGTCAGGGGAAATCACCCAATTATTAGAAATAGCGTGTGGAAGCGACTCTTTGTCCTAAATATGTGACACTATTTATTATTTTCTGTTTCTCATAAAATATAAAATTATAGGGTGGTCTGTGCTTCCTCTGTCTCGTAAGAATATAGTCTGTTTCCAAAGGAACAACTATGTACACGGCCACATAATTTTAAAAGTATAAACCTGTAACTTTTTGATCAGTGAATTTTTAAAGTATCTCTACCCTGTATTTTTATCAAGAAAAATTGGTCTAATTTTTGAAAATTCATAAAAATTCACTCGGACAGTTTATAAAGATGAAACTAGAAGGGAGTCTTGAGAATGCTGGGATCTATGTGCAAGCCAAATTCCAATGTCCTATCTTTGCAAATAAAGTGTGCATCTTGACATAAAAAAGTTTCTATTTTTAGTAACAATATGCAAATTAGGACCCAATATAATTATTTTCCAATGATTCAGCATTTTTTATTAGATGCTTTGATGTCCTAAACATGCCCAAAAAATTGGAGCTTGTAAAGTCAGAAATAAAAAAAAAATGTTTTAGGTGAAACCTCCCCTTAAACTTCGTCCAAAAATCGTTGTGGTTTTGTATTTGTATCTGTGCAGCATGTCTCGTATTTTGGATGTTAGATTTTTCCATGTGTCTCTGTGTGTGCGATTTGGGTGTGAGGGAAAGGTTATACCATAGATTTTGATGTTGTTTGTTGGTGTTAGTCCAAAGGGAAAGTCTGCTTTGTTTTTCCATTTGCCTATGCCCATTATTGTTGATTTTTGAACATTTACTTTTGCTCCGCTACTTTTGCTAAAGTCTGTGAATGTGTTTAATATAAACTTTATAGACTTTTTGTTTGGCGGGAAAAAGATGGTGTCGTCTTCTTAGGCGAGCAACTTTTGTTCACCTTTCCCTTGTATGAAAGTGCCCTTGATAGAGCTATCTTTTCTGATGTTCTCTAGTAGTGGTTCTAGTGCAAGAACATACAGTAAAGGAGAGAGGGGGCACCCCTGTCTTACAGATCTTGTTAGCCTGAAGGTGTTAGTTAATGTATGATTTACTAACACTTTGCTCTCGGGCTTCATATACAGAATATTAACTCTTTGACTCTGGAACAACGCTCAGAGCGTTGGTCAGATTTAACACCCGTGCCAAAACAACTCCCTGAGCGTTGTGTTTAGTCTATCACGAATTAAAATTACGGCACAGGGTGGAAAATAATTGTGGAGTCAAAGAGTTAATCCATTGTCTGAAGTGTTCACCTATGTTGCAACGTAGTAATGTTTTGTGGAGGTATGAGTGTGATATTATGTCAAAGGCTTTCTCCTGGTCAAGGGAAAGAACCGAAGACTGACAATCCTTCTGGTGTGTGTAGGTGATTACGTCTCTTATGAAATGTGTGTGTTGATGGATGTTTCTGTGCTGGACGCTACACTGCTGGTCTTCGTGTATGAGGGTCGCCATGAATGGTTTCAGTTTGTTTGTTAGAGCTTTTGTTAAAATTGTATAATCTACGTTTAAGAGTGATATTGGTCTGTAGTTTTTAAGTAGTGTTTTGTCGGAGTTTGGTTTTGGTATTAGAGTGATGTAAGACATGTTTAGGCTTGGTAGGAGTTCCTTATTCTCAAATGCTTCTTTGTATACTTATAGTAAAAGAGGCCTTAGGGTAGGGAAGAAGTGCTGTCTAAGTCCGTCAGGTCCTGGTGATTTGTCTTTTTGCATTGCATTCACTGCTAATGTTATGTCTGTTAGTGTCAGTTCAGTGTCTAGTGTTTGTTTGTCTGCGTCAGACAATTTTTTTGTAAATTGCATAAATCTGTCTTGTATATATGGTTGCACATTTTCTTCTGTGTACAGGTTCCTATAGTAACTTTCGAAAGCCTGCACTATGTGTTGTGTTTCAATCTGTGTGGCCCCTTCTAAATCCACTATTTGGCCTATCTGCCTGCAGCGTTGTATATTTTGTTCTATCGCCATGTATTGTTTGCTGGGAGTCTCTTGTGTGATTGTATTGAGTTTTGTCCGTAATAGGGCTCCCTGGAACCTGTGGTGTTTATATCGTTCTAGTTCATTTTGTAGCGTGAGAATGGAGGGAGAGTTTTTGTCTGTTTGCTTTGTTAGTTGTATAGCTTTCGCTATCAAAGTCTCTTTTGTATGCGGTGTCTATGTATGATGGATGACTTTTAGTGTTAAAGTCGCCTCCTAAAATAATATTATGTCCTCTGTATGACTGAGTGAGTAAGTTGTCTAAGTTTTCGTAAAATTGTGGTTGGTGGTTGTAGTTTGCTGGAGCGTGTATGTGACGATATTCTAAATACAATATCTAAATTAGAATATAACATTATAGTGCATAAAATCAATATAAGATAGAACTAAAAATTTGGTAGAGAATTGTTTTCTTCACCCACGCCCCAGCGTATTAGTTTGATAACGCCTTATGGCCGAATAAAAGGTACCCAATGTCCCTAAGTGACCTTGAGATTAAACGTAACACTTTTTCCAAGTTCAAACAAATATGTGCCTAGGAGACAGAGTATATAGCAAAAAGGGGGGGGGGAGAGAAGGATAGATGGCCCAATGCTAACTCGTCTCGCGTGGATTTCAAACTAAAAGCCAATAGCAACACATTGGCAAGACTTGCCTTGAGCGATTTTCAAAATACGAGGTAAAAGTTAGAACATGTAGACCATTGGGTCACGAAAACAGGCTTAGCTCTTATTGAGAATGACGTAATTCTAACGTATTTCGGACGATTCTCGTAATTAGTTTGAAAGTACATGGAAAAAAGAAGTGAACAGGTGGTAGTCTAGAAATAAGCAACTAACATAGAAAAAATATGGAATTCTGAACCAAGATACATAGGGCCATAAAAATTATATATTCGGGTGCCTTGGGACTTTCTGAGCAAGAATGTGTTATCAGTTACACAAATAGTCCACTAAATGACCAAATTATAGCCATAATACTATAGAGGATCCGACGGACTGTCAGGAAAAGTCATGCCTGCTTAATTTTTTAATGGCATATTTTTGAAAAAACAACTTTGGGGAAAGAAGGTTCGGGGAATTTGATTGGCTGTAGTTTAAAGCAAGGCGAAATATTATTGGCTGACCTAAAAATACAAATATATTTGGTAGTAGTAACGCATAGTGGTTGAGATATTTTTTTTAAAGTTCATTCAAAATAAAGAGATGCTTGGTCCCATTGGCCAAAGCCTTTTACATTATAGAAAAAGTAGGCTGCTCGCTGCCATGTTTTTTTTCAAAATATTCTGAGGAACAAGCAGCGATGAGTGCAGGCTTGTGCTTTTAAATACTAATAAAAGAAAGCAGTCTGGACAGAGGCAGTGATGAAAGTGTGCCATATTCTATTGCCTAGTCATCGTTTACTTGTTTATATTTCCTTGAATATGTGGTAAGATTGATTTTATTAACATTTTAATTAAAAAAGGGTTGAGTGTAAGAAAATGCCATGTAAAAAAGATTGTAATTAAGTGGTTCCATGGCAGACTTAGGCATGGCCTAGATGTTGATCCATCATATAATGGACTATCAAAGAAGTTTAGAACTACAGGATTATATATGATGGTCATACATGTGATAAACGAGCGCAAAGGCCTTTTTGCTCCATCTTTTCCTACATTTTTCATATTGTATTTTCTCCGACATTTGCTCTTTCATTCCATATTTGCGACCCACATTTGCTATTTCATCGTTGTGATTACTCGAGACTAGTATCTAGAGAACCACATTTGTTCTTTCATCGGGGAAAATAAAAGTCCTTTGATTGAGTCATCATGCCTGACATTATCGTTTGAAGCCCACATTGCATCGTGATAAATCTGGTGAAAACCCATCTGGTCATCCCAATCAAACATCTGGGCATGCTGTAATTTCTGTGACACCACATTGGACGCCCAGATTGGCCAGGGGAAAACGTCTCATGCTGTAATGGTGTTATCTTTGGTCGGCCGCGGTTCAGACAAGCGTTGGTTTACCACATTGGACGCCCACCTTGGCCAGGTGAACAATAAACAATCAGAGGTCAAACTACACCCACGTTTGGACTGACAGGGGACAAGAGCGATCCTGTGAATGAGTGACCAGAGGGGCCATTAAGGATTGGTTGGTATGGGCGGAGCTAGATGTCGGATCCAGAAACCCATATTGGACGGGCAGAAATATAATCTACTGTGTAGCTTGTTCTAGGAAGGAGTCCAGTTTTTTTACCTTGTGAGGAAGAGATTAAACCCAAAAACGCATAGCCTAACACACGTGTTTATTCAGAGTGGATATAATTCAGTTCTGTGATGAATTGTGTTCTTAAAGGATTTTGCGAAAGGAAAAGAAGGTTAGTAGATCTTATACCTTTTCTTAATTTTTGTTTATTTTAACCTCACAACTAAAATGTGCGAAGGATAGAGTTTCAAATAATTCTTGGCATAACTGATTAATAAAATCAGAAGATTTTCCTAGAAGATGATAGGATGATAGGAGGTAATTAATAGTTCATATTTCACCTTTATCATCATCACAGTCTCCCATGCGCACACACTCTCATGCACAAGATATTTAACATCATTAGAATTGAACTCAGAGAGAGATGAATAATGAGCAGTAGTTTAAATGCAAGTCAACCAGTGATGTTAAATGTGAAAAACTTACGAAGACTTTTGTGTGTCTTCAGTTCATCAGAAGTCTGAGTCTACACGCAACGTGTCTGACGTCTAACCAGAAATAAGTTATCAAAAACGGACATTTGGCTAGCAGAATTCGCCCTAGGACATCTTTCATTCCTCAATTAAAAAGGAATATTGTCTCACCCACAAGTCAGAAGGTGGACGCAGCATTTTTCGTCACCATATACTGCTTGCTCACTAGTTCAATACAGAGTTATCACAAGTTCAATACCTCGTTATCACAAGTTCAATACAGAGTCATCATAAACTCAAATCACTCGAAAGATCATTATTATCTGAAGTCAAGCAAAAGAGCTCAAAAGAGGAATCGCATATTTATAGCAAGTGCAACACCCTCTTAAGCGCATTCTATGAAGCAGACTATATATATATATTTTATGAATCACGACTACATATGCAAGGTTATGAGTCTACATATCACTACCGAATCGTGAAGATATCCATTCTGGCCAGTACCCTCGGGAGATTAGACAACAGACCTTTTGTTCATATGACAGCTATTAACTGTTGATCAACACTACAGAGATATACTCAAACAGTGAAGGAATATACATAGATATCTCGTCAGCGTTCTCCGTACGACAACAGTATTCATCAGAACGTCCTCAGCTTAGAGATACCCCACTCGACATAACGTATAACAACTTGGGACATTTTATGCATACATGTGAATCCTCATATCTAGGAGAAGCATTTAGAGACACATGGACTGTGTAGAGTACTCACCATTTTGGTAACACGTATCATATCACATCATCATTTCACTTTACACCAGTTCATTCTTAATTAACTATTACTTAATTAACTGCAATTTTATTATCTCATCTGTGTGTTTTGTGTGAATCGTCTTTCACCATCATCACGTTCTAACCATTACTAACCCTATATGTGTGGATATTTCATTAATAAACCCAACGATCGTTTGATCATTATCGATTTTGTTAATGTATCACTCGTGCTGTCGGTGTTACATATTCACCTATAGGAACCTTTCTCTACTCAGATGAGGTTGGGGGCTTTTTCTTTACGGGATCTAAGGGCAGAAGCTAAGGTCGTGGGGAAACAGAACTCTTTCCATAATTAATTAGAAAACACTGTCTAGTGGAAAGCATTCGCATTCCTGTCTTCTTGTCCCTATCTCGAATAGGTCTTTATTCTTTCTTTACGAGCCAATTTCTAGAGACCTTATATCTAATATCTCATAGACTATTCCTGGCAAAAACTACTGTTGTAGTTGCCCCAGTACTCACCACACGACAATACAGGAGCATAACACCTATCTTATTGTATGGGAAAAGATTATTGCTGGAATTACAGAGGCGTAGAACCATTAGGGAAAAGAAAAGAAAACTGGTACACATTGTTCCATCAAACTAGAGTGGAGAAGCTAGGTTGGTCAGAGAGAGCTGACCAGGTTCTTTTGTGTTAAATGTATTGTTACGTGTAAATTGGGAGGAATTAGTATGATGTTAAGACAGAAACATAACTTTCATTTACAGGGGTTCTGCTGGCACTTGTCTGGTGCTGGTATTTGCCGATTGAGAATTTCTGCACGAGTTCGAAGAGTCTCTGGTACCTGTTCTATAGTAAAGAAATTCAAGACCAGAGGAGACTGTGGTGTTTGGCCAAACCAACTACAAGTGCTGTGTTTCCATGGTCCAGATAAGTGTTATTATCTGGCCTGGGACAACTTATCAGTGACTGTGATAGATCTCCCGTTGTCAAATAAACTTTCTTCCCAAAGATTAAACTAGAGAATCATAGGAAAAACAAAAGAACATTGGGATGATGAAAAATCCCCAACCTGTCTCCAAGTACCAGTTTTATTCAACATAGATTAAGTAACACTATTTGGGATTTTTAACAATGTGCTTTGGACATATTGTCCTGTTTATGTAAATATTCATGTATATATATCTCCATATAATATGATTCACATTGAGTTGTAGTCCTGACCAAAACAAATTTAGGTTCAGGACAAATAAAGGTGAACAAAAGAAATTTTAAAATATAAAATTTAACAACTGGAGTTGGTTGGGTTAATCATAGCATTTAATAGCTGTATGTGTATGTTTTTGTATTGAGTTCCTATAACATCACTCTTACATTACCCTAGACACTAGATGTAGCTCTCAATCATATTAGTCCAAAATATAACTTTGAGTGAGATCGTAGGGTGGTAGCAGCAAGGTTCTCTGTAACAACACTATCAATTGTCTACATCAGAGGCCTTCACAGCTTGACCTCACTCAAGTACAACTTTACTACACACCAAACTTCTTAACATCAAAACCCACCACATATATTGATAGGCTCGTCTGGGATCTGAATTTTTCATTTATATTGGGGTCTCCAGGTCCGGAATTAGAATTTGGCATAGTTAGATGATTGTTTGAAATAGGAATCTCATACAACATATATTAACTAACTCCAGGAATTAAAATTAACATTAGTATATAAATTCAAGATTGTACCTTATTACTATAGCCAAGAGGTTGCAGACTGCTAAAGAGACATGGATGGGCCCCCAGATGTAGATAAGTTTTTAAAGTTAGAGGCAGAAAAAGAAATTAAGAGGTTGCAGATTGAGGCTGACAAAGAGGCTAGGGCATTGGAGGCTGAGGCTAAGAAGTTACAGATAGAAGCAGAAGAAAAAAAGGCAGAAAGAGAAGAAAAGAGATTAGCTACAGAAAGGGAAGCAGAAGATAGGAGATTGCAGAGGGAGCATGAGTTACGACTAAAGGAGTTGGAATTACAAGGCCATGCTCCTGAAAATGGTGCCAGCCCCTTTACCTCCGATGCCACTGCTAGTCAGGGAGCCTCAACCTCAGCTATGGGTTTTCATTTAGACCATTTTGTTGAGAAAGACGATGACATAGAAGGTTATTTAAGTAGGTATGAGCTTTTGGCTACCACGTATTGGTTAGAGAGAGAAAAGTGGAGCCTCAAGTTATCCCAGGGTCTTAGGGGAACAGCTTATGAAGTTTTTGCCAAAATGAGCAGGGATGACCAAGACAATTACGACATGTTAAAGCAGGCTCTTTTGTTAAGATATGAAAAGAATGGAGAATTTTACAGGAAAAAATTTAGAAATGCCAAGCTACTGTCGGGTGAGACCTATCACCAGTTCTCTGCACGGTTAGAGACCTACTTGGAGAAATGGACTGCTCTGGGGAAAACCCAAGATCTTAAGAAAATGATCCTTATTGAGCAACTGAGAGAGTCCATGGCTCCAGACTTGAGAAAGTTTCTCATGGAACAAGGTGCAGAGAGGCTGGGTGAGTTACTCAATGTCGCTGAGAGGTATCAGGCAGCCCAAGCAGAGGTAGCTGGCGCAAAAAAGAAACTAGTAGACAATCCTAAGGCACCACAAAACTTTAATAGGTTTGACAACAGAGATCAGAATAATAAAGGTAAGCAACATTTTGATAGGCCACGCCATGATTATAGAAATAAAACCCCACAATTCAATGAAAGGAAATATGATGACAGAAAACCTTTTCATAAAGGTAGATTATATTGTAGATGGTGTAAGATGGACAACCATAACACCGAAAGTTGTGAAAGGAAACCTTCCTTCGCTGCAATGAAAACGGGGAGAAAAGGAGTAAAGGTCAACCCTACTAAACAGCAGGAACCTTACCACCCCCCAGTGTGTGAAGATGTAATATGTAATGGAGTCACCATAAGGTGCTTGTATGATGCTGGATTGGATTTTGATTCAGTTGTGAGTTCTCACCTGGTGCAAGAAGATCAATACACCACAGAAACAGTGGAGATCCAAGCTGCAACCAAGGACGTAGCGACCATGACACTTTCCATCGCCAGGATAAATGTGAAAACTCGCTATGTGGAAGGAGTAATCAAGGCAGCAGTGATAAATGAACCAATCTACCCTCTGATATTGGGGTGTAGATATGTCTTCTTGTGGAATCCCAAGAGACCTGTGATCATGGCAACAGTGCAGACCAGATCACAGTCTAAAAAGGAGGAGGATAATCCGATAAATACCCATCCAGATGAGATGAGGAAGGCACAGGCGGAGGACAGATCACTCAAGCCGTGTTTTAAGAAATTGCCCAAATGTCATACACCTCCAGGCAAGGGAAAAAACAAATTGACTTATAGGAAGGCTGGAACTGGATCCAATGGTCACGGACAGCTGGTCCTTCCCACGTCATTTAGGACTAAAGTGTTGGAATTAGGGCATGCGATTCCCTTCAGTGGTCATATGGGGATCAGCGCAACAGGACAGCGTATTGCTTGTCATTATTTCTGGCCCTGTTTGCTTATCGAGAGATACCCCGTAGTTCAACCGGTATGGCACCGGCAACCCTGTTATTTGGGAGGCCAATAAAAGGTCCATTAGAAGCATTGTTAAGGACGTGGACCGATGAAAAGGCAGAAGAAAATATTACTTCATCATATCAATATGTGAACGAGCTGACCACTCGTCTTAAAACTGGCTGGAAACTTGCTAATGATAATTTGAGACAAGCCAGGAAAAAGCATGCTGCCTATTATAATAAGAAAGCGAAGGACAGAGAATTAGCTGTGGGAGAGAAGGTGCTCCTTCTTCTACCCGGCAGCCGAAACAAGTTGCAAATTGGATGGCAAGGTCCATATACAGTTCTAGATAAGGTGTCTAGAACAAATTATAAGATAGATAAGAAGGGGAAAGAGAAAATCTATCATGTGAATCTCCTGAAAAAATATCTGGACAGAGAAAACCAGGAAGAGACACACTTACTGACCTTGTCTGTTGCAATGGAAATGAAAAATGAACCACTCACCTCTCATGAATATCCTCTACATCCCTGTGAGACAGCTGCACAGGTAAAAGTCAGTACACACTTAACGAGAAATCAGAGGGAGAGAGTTCAACAGGTTCTGGATGATCATACAGATGTGTTAACGGACAAACCGGGGCATACCAATTTGTTGGAATATGATATAAAACTTATAGACCCAACACCAATCTGTATGAAAGCCTATTCGATTCCTTTCGCTAAGGAAAAAGCTTTGAAGGAGGAGATAGAGTATTTGTTGAAAGAAGGAATTATTTCACACAGTGAATCTTCGTATAGATGACTGAAGTGAAATACCGAACTTTCCTTGTCGGGCTAAACGTTGGTGACCCCTAATTGCGCGAGGGAACACTGGAAGACGTTGTTTGTCTCCTGCTGACCAAAAACGAACTGAGCGACAGCCTGTCTGTTGTTTTTCGTGGGACCAAATATGCTAGCTCCAGGAAGTGTATTACTTGTAGATCCTTCGTGAGGGACTAGCCTACAAAACTTTCTTTGTTGGTGCTAAACGTTGGTGACCGCTACTCGCGAGAGGGGGGCTGGAACTCTGTCCATAGATGGCTGCTCATACGTGCGAGGTTTTAAGTATCCAGAAAAATACACCAGAAGAAGTCACTTGAGGACAAAGAGTCCCAGGCGCGCTTATCCGGCGCTAGGCTCTTGCGTGCTGGGTAGTAAATCCTGTTTAAACTGGTTTGGCTGTGGTTTGCTGAGTGCCCCGTTTAGGCACACAAAGTCGGGTGATATGGAATTCTGCTATAGGCATGCTGAGCGAGTTTGATATTCTGGAAGCCGCAATGCTCTGGCTGGTAATCCAATAGGCGAGTAGAGAACTACTACTGCGTTTGGCGATTCCAGATTTTGCGTTGGCTCCGTTGCACTGCGTGAGCTTAACTTGGCGTTGACCAAAAAAAAAGGTTTTGATTCAGGAACGGGGTTGACGATTCGTGACGCTAACGGTATTCAGAAACCCTCTAGATCGAAGAGAATATTTCGTTCTTCGCCTGACTGGAGTCTGCTCTAGCGATTCGGTCTCCCTGAAACTGAGACCCAAAAGAGACACCCTTTTACTTCAAGCAAATAATAAATCACACTAACTTTATACAGAAAGTTTCGCTCCACTATGGGATTAAATTTATTGTAGTTATTGCTATGATAGTTTAGGGCTGTCTTTAACCATGTCTCCTGTTCCTTAAAAATATCAATTATCAACGCGCCCGCATAGGCTTAATATCTTTTGCACCCCCAGGTACCTGTCAGTAAATGTTCTGACATCAAAAAATCTACTCCTCTTCTCCCAATCTCAACATACAGGAAACCTAACCTGTAGTTACAGTAAAATGAATATGCTTATTCGTCTTACAACATTAAATGAATTTACATAAACAGATTACAGCATTTGACATTACACAAATAAATCGTATGTCCCCTTTGGGGAAACAAAATATTAATATCCCACAAATGAGTACATAGAAAATGCAATGTTCTTGCTATAATAATACAGTTGTGGCTAAATCATAAGATATAATTATATCTATGCCTGGTGACTGCTTTCAGTGAAAGTTATAGACTAGTGTCTCGCCACACAAGTAAGCATAAAATGATTCTCCCTTGTCACTAGAAATATCTATCAAAAAGGAATAAGTGACTATCTCCTATAATCCAGAGTTATTACCTGCATCTCACTATTCAGTTTTAAAGTGAACAATCCACACCTGACATTATCTTACAGAAATAACAGTTAATTTTGCTGACTCTTAACCCAATGGTAAGCATTCGTGGACTGATTCTACGCCTAATATCTGTTATTGTAAGTTTAACATTTAACCCATGATAAACCGTAACAGTTTAAGCACCACTTAATAGGCCGTAGACAGCGCTACCTTTTCACTGAATAAATTACTAGGAGAAGTCCTCAGAAATAAATTCACTTTCCTAACAGATATATAAAAGCTAACATGAATCTAATATATTATAATTATAAGATATGTCAACTCACCCCGAAAATGACTAGAACATAGGCAAACACATTCTAGTACTGTGTTGAAGTTTGCCTTATCTCATGATGGTCATCTACGGGCCAGGAATATTTACGAATGTCTTTGTCTATTAAACCCAGTCTACTCTTATAGATCACAAAGGACGCTCCCCCCGGACACCTGGCCTGCATATTTCTACAGAAGTTCGGCGAAAGACGTAATCTAGAGTAAGACAACAGAAATCGTGCGAAAGTTCCCCAGGTAGAGAAATGCATAACATTATGCTCTATCTTGTCTAAGGGCAAAAACCCAAAGACTGACCGCGGGTTTGTCTCCCCCTGTTTCCAGGATGCATAATATTATGATCCGAAGCAGCGTTCTGGAAGCCAAACACAGGGACCCTTTCGCTCGTGATCAAAGGCTTTAAAGCGACCAGAGAAATTCCCCTGTTCGGCCGGACCAGGTGCGTGTTGACGTAACACTATCGTTCGCTGACCGCTACAGGTCGGAACGTAACCAAACCTCGGGTGGGGTTTTCGAAGGTGAAAAATGAAAGAAAGAAGAATACAAAATGACGAGGAAAACCAGGACATTTAAAAAGTATCAAATTATGGACAAGATGGTAAAATAGATTATCGGTCACGTGACAAGTGCCCCCCCCTTTTAAAGTTCGAGGAATACGGACAAAAATGACAGTAATTTATCTTTTCCATCGATGTCCGTTACCTGTTATTGGAACATCCAATACTCATAAACCAAATACGTTTCCAATTTCTGTCTGTCTGTATGCCTAGCTCCGAGTTCATTTTTTTTCTTCCCTCTGTCTAATAGACGTTCAGCGAAGGGGATTTTGCAAGGCCAGTCGGCGCTGACGCCCTTCGTTTCCGTGTGAACCTGACCTTGCTTCCGCAATTCGCTGTGCCTGTTTATGGTCCGGAAAATTATCCGCACCTGTTGTGGTTTTCAGCCCCGCCTGAACTCACTGGCCACTGCGTAGATAATCCGCCTGTTATGCGCGGTGTAATCATTGTTGGGCTCAGGCTGCTTATGTATATATTTACCTGTCACGGGCGTGGCCTTGAATAACCCTCTATAGCTGCAGTCTATAGGGATTTTTCGCGCGCGTGTAATCCTAGTTGGCCAGTAAAGCCGTTCGTTGGCCGAAGAAATGCTAGCATTTTTCTTCTGCCTCTCCACACCTACTTCCCTGTTTCGGTGGGAGCATTGATCAATCTTCAGACCTGTGCCGTCTAAAGGTAGATCTGGAGCTTTCCTTGCCTTGCCAGTCACAACTCTGGCTTGGTCAACGGAAATGATCAAGTTGCTCGGTAATGGCCTGGCGGAGGCGACTACTTTGCTGTCCATTAGTGGGGTTGAGACCACTGGAATAATGCGATTTGAATGAGAGAACTCAGCTGCCTGAAGCAGAGAGTAATCGATCGCATTCTGGGGTTCTACTAAATCATAACAGATCTCCGTAGCTTCTATCCGTGAAGACAGATAGGTAATATCTGCGAGTTGCAGAGTTTGTTGAGTCGCTTTCCAATTACTAGCATGACGTGAGCCAAGGCTCTCAACAATGGCTCCTTGTACAGTAGTAAGGCAGCTTTTCTCACTGTCTTCTGCCCTGAGAAGTGTGAGAGACTCAAATGGAATACCAGGGATCCCTTCGCCTGGAACCCTGTGTCCATCATAAACGTCAACTTTGCCCTCCCCTGAGGAAGTTACTGGCGTCAGTTGAACTTTGTCCTGCAATGCGAGATCCACTTCCTGGTTGACAGGCCCCGCAGACTGCATGCAAAAGACTGGACGGTTTGAGATCCCGTTAGATCGCGAAGTGTCCGAGAAAAAACTCTCGGTGTGTTTTTCCAAAGTTCCTTGGAACGGTTTGGAAAGTTTAACCCTTTTAGCAGGCGACTTATTCTTGCACCTTTTAAGCTCAGGGTGATAAGAGGAGCGGCGCCTCCATTCTACGATCGCTGAGTTGGAGGGATGCGCCTCTGCATATGGTTTTTCGCTGTCCGGACGGGAATCTTGCGAAATATAACGTGATAGGGTGTGGCTCCCTTTTCTCGACGTCACGTGTCGGTAGGTGCTGCTCGGTCTGGAGCGTGAGAGGCTCGGGGTTCGCCGCTTGCCAGACGGGAACAATCCGTATTACAATGCTTGTTAGCACCTCTCTCACCTTTGTGCAGTTTCCATGCCTGGGAACTTTGCGTAATTTTTCCCGTGGCTTTAGGTCTGCTGTCCCGACGTAAATTCTTTCCTTGTTTGGGCTTCGGATCCAAGTCCAAAGGAAAGTCAATTTTCTGGAGTTGGGGTTCGGTTTTAGCAGGCAAGTTTTCTTTCATGGGCGCAAGGTTTGCAGGGGCGTTGACCGTTAAGGGCACAGTAGAAGGGGAAGTAGAGTGACTACATTTAGTATCTGTTTCCACCCTCCGAATTTGGCTATCCAGTTCATTCATTCTGATTTGGTGTAGCCTGTCCCTTTCTTGTCGCTCTATTTCCAATTGCTTGTCCCGTTCTTGTTTTTGCTTTTCCCTTTGCTTCTCATCTTCTATCACTTCTTCTACATACTGTCGGGTGAATGCTTCACTCTCCCCAGTTTGTTTACAGGACCATGCCAAGATTAAACGGCTGTCAAACCAATTGTCTACCTCGTATAGATCCTGCAGGCTTACTGCAAATTCTAGAAAGGGCTGGATTTCGCTATCCTTGTACTCCATGTACTTAGCTACCTCGAGGGCAATCCTATGCACTTTATCTAGATCGGCCATTATATCAGGGTGAGCAAACACTATAGAAGAATAGAACCTAGAGATCTTAGTTACCTAGCCCACTAGGTGCTGATTAACTTAATAATCAATAAAATCTAGGCTAGCCTGGGAACTTTAAAAACAAGAAAGTTTGTAGCTACTCTGATCGACAAGCACAAACCCCAAAAAAACTCCAAAAAAATGTAAGTGATGTAAAACTTATTACTATCACTTCACCCCAGTTCTGTCAGTACTAAGCTATTGAGAGGATTGGTTACTATCATCCGAATGAACACCCTCCCTTGGTACAGATGCGAGCTAGTAACTGACTATCTGTAGCTTCTTATCTCAGATTAAAGAGCTACTCCTGAAAAAATATTAACCCTTAAAAAAAAAAAATTTTTTTTCTGACTTTTACAACAATAGTCGTCAGATTTGTCAACCAAAAACTCAGCAGTGATACCATCAGCCTTTACCAGCTGTCTCATGTGTAGCATGAACAATAAATGTAACTTAATATTTATGATTGCTGTGGAGAAAAAACGCTGTTCCGACTTCCACCCAAAAGAAATAGTTCGAAATGTCTAGGGGAAAGAAATTCCTATAATCTGCCGAACACTAAACTCTAAGAATCAAGATAGAATCTTGTGAGAGATTCCTACCAGACTGCAACCTCATCTGTTGCGATTGCTGCAGATGTAGTTCAAATTCCGCGGCGAGACCCCATTAATTTGTCGTGGTTGAGTAAAGTGTAGAGTAATTGTCGAGTTGGACAATAGTAGTGAAATCGACAAGGGATAGTGGACTGGCAGAGTTATAGATTATACACACAGAAAGGTGTAACTAGGAGATGGACTTGAGACAACCTGGAAGAAGATTTACCAAAATGATCTCTCTCTCCAAGCCTCAACTCACTTTTCACTGTCTAAGCATCTCCTGCTCTCACTCTTTTCTCTTATCATACATAGAGATTCTAGTAAAGAGCTAAACTGTAAATATGGATGAAAGGGTCGGGAACAGCGCATTAATAAATGTGTAAACTTTATTAAAGAAGAAAAAGCATGGAATTAATGCATATCATCATACACAGCATAAATTACATCAATAATCAAATAATCATCAATAGTCATCAATAATCATATACACCAACAATAATGCAAATACACACCCACAAACACACACACCACCAACACTCATAAAACCTGTAGAACACGGAGAAAATAACTAAGCTGTCCGACAGAGGGTCCGCTTTCGGGGACCAAAGGCGCTAGCTCCAGGAAGTGTCTTACCGATAAATATCCTTCAAGATGACTGAAGTGAAATACCGAACTTTCCTTGTCGGGCTAAACGTTGGTGACCCCTAATTGCGCGAGGGAACACTGGAAGACGTTGTTTATCTCCTGCTGACCAAAAACGAACTGAGCGACAGCCTGTCTGTTGTTTTTCGTGGGACCAAATGTGCTAGCTCCAGGAAGTGTATTACTTGTAGATCCTTCGTGAGGGACTAGCCTACAAAACTTTCTTTGTTGGTGCTAAACGTTGGTGACCGCTACTCGCGAGAGGGGGGCTGGAACTCTGTCCATAGATGGCTGCTCATACGTGCGAGGTTTTAAGTATCCAGAAAAATACACCAGAAGAAGTCACTTGAGGACAAAGAGTCCCAGGCGCGCTTATCCGGCGCTAGGCTCTTGCGTGCTGGGTAGTATCTCCTGTTTAAACTGGTTTGGCTGTGGTTTGCTGAGTGCCCCGTTTAGGCACAAAAAAGTCGGGTGATATGGAATTCTGCTATAGGCATGCTGAGCGGGTTTGATATTCTGGAAGCCGCAATGCTCTGGCTGGTAATCCAATAGGCGAGTAGAGAACTACTACTGCGTTTGGCGATTCCAGATTTTGCGTTGGCTCCGTTGCACTGCGTGAGCTTAACTTGGCGTTGACAAAAAAAAGGTTTTGATTCAGGAACGGGGTTGACGATTCGTGACGCTAGCGGTATTCAGAAACCCTCTAGATCGAAGAGAATATTTCGTTCTTCGCCTGACTGGAGTCTGCTCTAGCGATTCGGTCTCCCTGAAACTGAGACCCAAAAGAGACACCCTTTTACTTCAAGCAAATAATAAATCACACTAACTTTATACAGAAAGTTTCGCTCCACTATGGGATTAAATTTATTGTAGTTATTGCTATGATAGTTTAGGGCTGTCTTTAACCATGTCTCCTGTTCCTTAAAAATATCAATTATCAACGCGCCCGCATAGGCTTAATATCTTTTGCACCCCCAGGTACCTGTCAGTAAATGTTCTGACATCAAAAAATCTACTCCTCTTCTCCCAATCTCAACATACAGGAAACCTAACCTGTAGTTACAGTAAAATGAATATGCTTATTCGTCTTACAACATTAAATGAATTTACATAAACAGATTACAGCATTTGACATTACACAAATAAATCGTATGTCCCCTTTGGGGAAACAAAATATTAATATCCCACAAATGAGTACATAGAAAATGCAATGTTCTTGCTATAATAATACAGTTGTGGCTAAATCATAAGATATAATTATATCTATGCCTGGTGACTGCTTTCAGTGAAAGTTATAGACTAGTGTCTAGCCACACAAGTAAGCATAAAATGATTCTCCCTTGCCACTAGAAATATCTATCAAAAAGGAATAAGTGACTATCTCCTATAATCCAGAGTTATTACCTGCATCTCACTATTCAGTTTTAAAGTGAACAATCCACACCTGACATTATCTTACAGAAATAACAGTTAATTTTGCTGACTCTTAACCCAATGGTAAGCATTCGTGGACTGATTCTACGCCTAATATCTGTTATTGTAAGTTTAACATTTAACCCATGATAAACCGTAACAGTTTAAGCACCACTTAATAGGCCGTAGACAGCGCTACCTTTTCACTGAATAAATTACTAGGAGAAGTCCTCAGAAATAAATTCACTTTCCTAACAGATATATCTTCTTCTTCTTCTTGCGATCGCATCTTTGATGATTACACCGTCAGACGAGTTCTCATGATGAATTCGACTGTTGTTTGAAGTTCCTCTTTAACTCCATATAGCTTTGAGTTTAGTGTTGAGTCATTGGGCCAGTATATCTTTCTTAACTGGTCATACAGAGGACAGTCCTGTAGAACATGCTCAGCAGTTTGTTCGTTTAATCCACATGTGCACAGTGGTGAAGCAGACAATCGTAGCTTGTGCATGTGTTTATTCAGTTTGTTATGCCCTGTCCTGAGTCGAAAAATAGTTATCTGTCCCTGCCGGTCGAGAGTGTGATAGTCGTCTTTGGGTTGGTTCTGTTCTCTTCTGATAGTCTGGATAGCTCTCTTTTTCTCAAAGTATGTGACTTCATTATCTTCTTGTTCACATTCTCCTCCCTTTTTTGCAAGTTTATCTGCCTTTTCATTTCCGGGTACACCACAATGAGATGGTACCCCACTGAAGTATGGTTCTCTTTTTGGCAGCTACCTTGTTTAGTTCATTTCTCAGATGCGGGAGTTTACCACCCTTGAGAGCTTGCAGGACAGACAGTGCATCTGTGAGGATGACTACCTGGTGGCAGTCAGAGTTGGTGTTATAAATCATAGTTGCAGCTTGCTCTAGAGCTTGAACCTCAGCTGTATAGTTGGAACAGAATTTACCAGTGGGAATGTGCCTAGTCTCATAGTGGTTGTCAGGATATGAGATAAAGATACCAGCACCTCCATTCCTAACAGCATTAGTTGCTGATCCATCTGTATAGGCATGTATCCATGATTGATTGGGATAGCTTTCTTGGATCATACTCAATGTAGCAGTTCGTTTTTTGCAGATCATTATACTCACATCCACTTGTGAGACCACTGACTGATGTATTAATTTGGAGGGCACTGCTGGCCTGCTCCCATGGTACAGGGTATAGGGTGGGCTTCAGTGGTGTTGTCTTCATGGATAGGTCTTCTTGATGCTGTCTTATAAGTCTTTTCCCCCGATGCACAAAGCTGCTACGCTTTAGACGTCCCAATGCCAGATCATCTAGTCTTGCCTTCATTGGGTGCATTGGCATACTGTTGTACTTTTCCATCTGGATCATGGTTTTTGTGTCTCTTCTATGGGACAATGTCTGTAATCCAGCAACCTTCTGCATCTCTGTTATCGGTGTAGTTTTCATGGCTCCTGTAATGAGCCTGAGAGCTTGATTTTGCACCTTGTCCAAAGACTGCAGATGTGAGTTAGCAGCTGATGACCATGCTGCTGAGCTAAACTCTAAGTGTGGTCTTATTACTCCATTATAAATCTTCTTTTGATTTCGTTCATTTGCTCCCCAGTTGGTACATGCTAATTTTCTGAGTATGCCTAGTCGTCTTCGGGCCTTTCCTTCTGCATTTTCAATATGCTTATTCCATGTAAGCCTTTGGTCAAATGTCACCCCAAGATAGGTGGGGTAGCTTTCTTCCTTGATCACGGCTGTCCCTAGGTGTATGTTAGCTGATTTGTCCTTGGGGGCGAGGGAGAACAGTGTTGTGGAGGTTTTGTCTGTGTTTATTGTGATAAGCCATTTCTCTGCCCATGACACTAGCATGTCTGCTGCCCGCTGCATTCTATAATTTGCTGTGGTGACATTTTCATCAGCGCACCAGAGTACTAGGTCATCTGCATATAAGGCAGCTTTAACTCCTGCAGGTAGATCTTTCACCAGGTCATTGATGTAAACAAGGAAGAGTGTTGGGGAAATTACTCCTCCTTGAGGTACCCCCTGATGGAGCAACACTTTTCTGCTCTGCAGACCGTCAAGAGTGACTCTAGTTCTCCTGTTATGCAAGTATACTGGATCCATTTCATCATGTTGCCTTGGATTCCACTTCTCCTAAGTTTTGCAATGAGGCCATCTTTCCACACCTTGAAATGGGTATTAACAAAACATAACCAACATAAACAAACCACAAGTATATGTTATTAGTGTCTGTACATATGGTAGTATAGATTGGTTGGTGTAAAAAAAACAGTGGTACATGTCCAATTTGTTTTTTGTTATAGGGTTTGGTTTTTGTGGGGTTGAAATTTGTTGGGTTATTATTATTATTTGTTTTTTTTATTTTTTTATATTTTATTTTATTTTGTTTATTATTTTATATTATTTTTTTATAATTTGTTTTTATTTTTAATTTTTTATATTATAATTTGAAAGGGGGGGGGGGGGGGGGGGGAAAGCGTATATAAAATAAAAAATAATAGAAGAGAAGGGGGTTAATGATTAAAATATATTAAAATAGTATG